>OY986435.1:126799881-127234881 GCA_963920525.1 Dichetophora obliterata
ATATATTTATTATATAATATAATATAATATAATATAATATAATATAATATAATATAATATAATATAATATAATATAATATAATATAATATAATATAATATAATATAATATAATATAATATAATATAATATAATATAATATAATATAATATAATATAATATAATAATATAATATAATATAATATAATATAATATAATATAATATAATATAAATATAATATAATATAAATAATATAATATAATATAATATAATATAATATAATATAATATAATATAATATAATATAATATAATATAATATAATATAATATAATATAATATAATATAATATAATATAATATAATATAATATAAATATAATATAATATAATATAATATAATATAATATAATATAATATAATATAATATAATATAATATAATATAATATAATATAATATAATATAATATAATATAATATATATAATATAATATAATATAATATAATATAATATAATATAATATAATATAATATAATATAATATAATATAATATAATATAATATAATATAATATAATATAATATAATATAATATAATATAATATAATATAATATAATATAATATAATATAATATAATATAATATAATATAATATAATATAATATAATATAATATAATATAATATAATATAATATAATATAATATAATATAATATAATATAATATAATATAATATAATATAATATAATATAATATAATATAATATAATATAATATAATATAATATAATATAATATAATATAATATAATATAATATAATATAATATAATATAATATAATATAATATAATATAATATAATATAATATAATATAATATAATATAATATAATATAATATAATATAATATAATATAATATAATATAATATAATATAATATAATATAATATAATATAATATAATATAATATAATATAATATAATATAATATAATATAATATAATATAATATAATATAATATAATATAATATAATATAATATAATATAATATAATATAATATAATATAATATATAATATAATATAATATAATATAATATAATATAATATAATATAATATAATATAATATAATATAATATAATATAATATAATATAATATAATATAATATAATATAATATAATATAATATAATATAATATAATATAATATAATATAATATAATATAATATAATATAATATAATATAATATAATATAATATAATATAATATAATATAATATAATATAATATAATATAATATAATATAATATAATATAATATAATATAATATAATATAATATAATATAATATAATATAATATAATATAATATAATATAATATAATATAATATAATATAATATAATATAATATAATATAATATAATATAATATAATATAATATAATATAATATAATATAATATAATATAATATAATATAATATAATATAATATAATATAATATAATATAATATAATATAATATAATATAATATAATATAATATAATATAATATAATATAATATAATATAATATAATATAATATAATATAATATAATATAATATAATATAATATAATATAATATAATATAATATAATATAATATAATATAATATAATATAATATAATATAATATAATATAATATAATATAATATAATATAATATAATATAATATAATATAATATAATATAATATAATATAATATAATATAATATAATATAATATAATATAATATAATATAATATAATATAATATAATATAATATAATATAATATAATATAATATAATATAATATAATATAATATAATATAATATAATATAATATAATATAATATAATATAATATAAATATAATATAATATAATATAATATAATATAATATAATATAATATAATATAATATAATATAATATAATATAATATAATATAATATAATATAATATAATATAATATAATATAATATAATATAATATAATATAATATAATATAATATAATATAATATAATATAATATAATATAATATAATATAATATAATATAATATAATATAATATAATATAATATAATATAATATAATATAATATAATATAATATAATATAATATAATATAATATAATATAATATAATATAATATAATATAATATAATATAATATAATATAATATAATATAATATAATATAATATAATATAATATAATATAATATAATATAATATAATATAATATAATATAATATAATATAATATAATATAATATAATATAATATAATATAATATAATATAATATAATATAATATAATATAATATAATATAATATAATATAATATAATATAATATAATATAATATAATATAATATAATATAATATAATATAATATAATATAATATAATATAATATAATATAATATAATATAATATAATATAATATAATATAATATAATATAATATAATATAATATAATATAATATAATATAATATAATATAATATAATATAATATAATATAATATAATATAATATAATATAATATAATATAATATAATATAATATAATATAATATAATATAATATAATATAATATAATATAATATAATATAATATAATATAATATAATATAATATAATATAATATAATATAATATAATATAATATAATATAATATAATATAATATAATATAATATAATATAATATAATATAATATAATATAATATAATATAATATAATATAATATAATATAATATAATATAATATAATATAATATAATATAATATAATATAATATAATATAATATAATATAATATAATATAATATAATATAATATAATATAATATAATATAATATAATATAATATAATATAATATAATATAATATAATATAATATAATATAATATAATATAATATAATATAATATAATATAATATAATATAATATAATATAATATAATATAATATAATATAATATAATATAATATAATATAATATAATATAATATAATATAATATAATATAATATAATATAATATAATATAATATAATATAATATAATATAATATAATATAATATAATATAATATAATATAATATAATATAATATAATATAATATAATATAATATAATATAATATAATATAATATAATATAATATAATATAATATAATATAATATAATATAATATAATATAATATAATATAATATAATATAATATAATATAATATAATATAATATAATATAATATAATATAATATAATATAATATAATATAATATAATATAATATAATATAATATAATATAATATAATATAATATAATATAATATAATATAATATAATATAATATAATATAATATAATATAATATAATATAATATAATATAATATAATATAATATAATATAATATAATATATATAATATAATATAATATAATATAATATAATATAATATAATATAATATAATATAATATAATATAATATAATATAATATAATATAATATAATATAATATAATATAATATAATATAATATAATATAATATAATATAATATAATATAATATAATATAATATAATATAATATAATATAATATAATATAATATAATATAATATAATATAATATAATATAATATAATATAATATAATATAATATAATATAATATAATATAATATAATATAATATAATATAATATAATATAATATAATATAATATAATATAATATAATATAATATAATATAATATAATATAATATAATATAATATAATATAATATAATATAATATAATATAATATAATATAATATAATATAATATAATATAATATAATATAATATAATATAATATAATATAATATAATATAATATAATATAATATAATATAATATAATATAATATAATATAATATAATATAATATAATATAATATAATATAATATAATATAATATAATATAATATAATATAATATAATATAATATAATATAATATAATATAATATAATATAATATAATATAATATAATATAATATAATATAATATAATATAATATAATATAATATAATATAATATAATATAATATAATATAATATAATATAATATAATATAATATAATATAATATAATATAATATAATATAATATAATATAATATAATATAATATAATATAATATAATATAATATAATATAATATAATATAATATAATATAATATAATATAATATAATATAATATAATATAATATAATATAATATAATATAATATAATATAATATAATATAATATAATATAATATAATATAATATAATATAATATAATATAATATAATATAATATAATATAATATAATATAATATAATATAATATAATATAATATAATATAATATAATATAATATAATATAATATAATATAATATAATATAATATAATATAATATAATATAATATAATATAATATAATATAATATAATATAATATAATATAATATAATATAATATAATATAATATAATATAATATAATATAATATAATATAATATAATATAATATAATATAATATAATATAATATAATATAATATAATATAATATAATATAATATAATATAATATAATATAATATAATATAATATAATATAATATAATATAATATAATATAATATAATATAATATAATATAATATAATATAATATAATATAATATAATATAATATAATATAATATAATATAATATAATATAATATAATATAATATAATATAATATAATATAATATAATATAATATAATATAATATAATATAATATAATATAATATAATATAATATAATATAATATAATATAATATAATATAATATAATATAATATAATATAATATAATATAATATAATATAATATAATATAATATAATATAATATAATATAATATAATATAATATAATATAATATAATATAATATAATATAATATAATATAATATAATATAATATAATATAATATAATATAATATAATATAATATAATATAATATAATATAATATAATATAATATAATATAATATAATATAATATAATATAATATAATATAATATAATATAATATAATATAATATAATATAATATAATATAATATAATATAATATAATATAATATAATATAATATAATATAATATAATATAATATAATATAATATAATATAATATAATATAATATAATATAATATAATATAATATAATATAATATAATATAATATAATATAATATAATATAATATAATATAATATAATATAATATAATATAATATAATATAATATAATATAATATAATATAATATAATATAATATAATATATAATATAATATAATATAATATAATATAATATAATATAATATAATATAATATAATATAATATAATATAATATAATATAATATAATATAATATAATATAATATAATATAATATAATATAATATAATATAATATAATATAATATAATATAATATAATATAATATAATATAATATAATATAATATAATATAATATAATATAATATAATATAATATAATATAATATAATATAATATAATATAATATAATATAATATAATATAATATAATATAATATAATATAATATAATATAATATAATATAATATAATATAATATAATATAATATAATATAATATAATATAATATAATATAATATAATATAATATAATATAATATAATATAATATAATATAATATAATATAATATAATATAATATAATATAATATAATATAATATAATATAATATAATATAATATAATATAATATAATATAATATAATATAATATAATATAATATAATATAATATAATATAATATAATATAATATAATATAATATAATATAATATAATATAATATAATATAATATAATATAATATAATATAATATAATATAATATAATATAATATAATATAATATAATATAATATAATATAATATAATATAATATAATATAATATAATATAATATAATATAATATAATATAATATAATATAATATAATATAATATAATATAATATAATATAATATAATATAATATAATATAATATAATATAATATAATATAATATAATATAATATAATATAATATAATATAATATAATATAATATAATATAATATAATATAATATAATATAATATAATATAATATAATATAATATAATATAATATAATATAATATAATATAATATAATATAATATAATATAATATAATATAATATAATATAATATAATATAATATAATATAATATAATATAATATAATATAATATAATATAATATAATATAATATAATATAATATAATATAATATAATATAATATAATATAATATAATATAATATAATATAATATAATATAATATAATATAATATAATATAATATAATATAATATAATATAATATAATATAATATAATATAATATAATATAATATAATATAATATAATATAATATAATATAATATAATATAATATAATATAATATAATATAATATAATATAATATAATATAATATAATATAATATAATATAATATAATATAATATAATATAATATAATATAATATAATATAATATAATATAATATAATATAATATAATATAATATATATAATATAATATAATATAATATAATATAATATAATATAATATAATATAATATAATATAATATAATATAATATAATATAATATAATATAATATAATATAATATAATATAATATAATATAATATAATATAATATAATATAATATAATATAATATAATATAATATAATATAATATAATATAATATAATATAATATAATATAATATAATATAATATAATATAATATAATATAATATAATATAATATAATATAATATAATATAATATAATATAATATAATATAATATAATATAATATAATATAATATAATATAATATAATATAATATAATATAATATAATATAATATAATATAATATAATATAATATAATATAATATAATATAATATAATATAATATAATATAATATAATATAATATAATATAATATAATATAATATAATATAATATAATATAATATAATATAATATAATATAATATAATATAATATAATATAATATAATATAATATAATATAATATAATATAATATAATATAATATAATATAATATAATATAATATAATATAATATAATATAATATAATATAATATAATATAATATAATATAATATAATATAATATAATATAATATAATATAATATAATATAATATAATATAATATAATATAATATAATATAATATATATAATATAATATAATATAATATAATATAATATAATATAATATAATATAATATAATATAATATAATATAATATAATATAATATAATATAATATAATATAATATAATATAATATAATATAATATAATATAATATAATATAATATAATATAATATAATATAATATAATATAATATAATATAATATAATATAATATAATATAATATAATATAATATAATATAATATAATATAATATAATATAATATAATATAATATAATATAATATAATATAATATAATATAATATAATATAATATAATATAATATAATATAATATAATATAATATAATATAATATAATATAATATAATATAATATAATATAATATAATATAATATAATATAATATAATATAATATAATATAATATAATATAATATAATATAATATAATATAATATAATATAATATAATATAATATAATATAATATAATATAATATAATATAATATAATATAATATAATATAATATAATATAATATAATATAATATAATATAATATAATATAATATAATATATAATATAATATAATATAATATAATATAATATAATATAATATAATATAATATAATATAATATAATATAATATAATATAATATAATATAATATAATATAATATAATATAATATAATATAATATAATATAATATAATATAATATAATATAATATAATATAATATAATATAATATAATATAATATAATATAATATAATATAATATAATATAATATAATATAATATAATATAATATAATATAATATAATATAATATAATATAATATAATATAATATAATATAATATAATATAATATAATATAATATAATATAATATAATATAATATAATATAATATAATATAATATAATATAATATAATATAATATAATATAATATAATATAATATAATATAATATAATATAATATAATATAATATAATATAATATAATATAATATAATATAATATAATATAATATAATATAATATAATATAATATAATATAATATAATATAATATAATATAATATAATATAATATAATATAATATAATATAATATAATATAATATAATATAATATAATATAATATAATATAATATAATATAATATAATATAATATAATATAATATAATATAATATAATATAATATAATATAATATAATATAATATAATATAATATAATATAATATAATATAATATAATATAATATAATATAATATAATATAATATAATATAATATAATATAATATAATATAATATAATATAATATAATATAATATAATATAATATAATATAATATAATATAATATAATATAATATAATATAATATAATATAATATAATATAATATAATATAATATAATATAATATAATATAATATAATATAATATAATATAATATAATATAATATAATATAATATAATATAATATAATATAATATAATATAATATAATATAATATAATATAATATAATATAATATAATATAATATAATATAATATAATATAATATAATATAATATAATATAATATAATATAATATAATATAATGTAATATAATATAATATAATATAATATAATATAATATAATGTAATATAATATAATATAATATAATATAATATAATATAATATAATATAATATAATATAATATAATATAATATAATATAATATAATATAATATAATATAATATAATATAATATAATATAATGTAATATAATATAATATAATATAATATAATATAATATAATATAATATAATATAATATAATACTTTATAAAACTTTACCCTACTACCCTCCGACCAACAATCCGAAAATTTTGAACCCGCTGCCATTTCGCACCCGTGCATTTTCGGACATGGTCCTAGTGGACTTTTCTTCAAGAAATGAGCCAAGGAATACGCTGGAAAAATTTGTCCAGAACTTCCTGAAACACCCTGTATATAGCAACAAAATTTAGCTTTATATCAGAGGTGTCTCTGCTGGGAGCTAAATAAAAAATTTTCAGAATAAAAAATTAATAAGAACGCCTTGAAAAAAATCTTTGTTAATAGTTTCAACTTGGCAACCATCAGTAAAAGATGACATACAAAAGTGTGTAATCGGCTAAGTTAGGCTAATTTAGAAAAATATAAATATTTGGTTAAAATAAATGAAAACGAACTGATAATTGATTTTTAATTGGAAGAGTAGCATATACAACTTCAAGGGTTCTCCCTTAATAATGCGCCACATTTTTATATATATATGTTTTTGGGTTGGTTTGTATAAATAGCAGGTCTGCACATAAATTTGAGCTTAGTACTGACATTGAGTTAGTTTAATTATTTTAGTTGCCCTGATAAGACTGTGTAATGCATACTATACTATCAGCAGAGTTTGATCAAGCAATCGATTATGTAATGCTTCGTGAAGAAATGGAAAACATTTTGAAATTAACAGAGATTAAAAGTTTGTATTTTGAAAAAAATCTTGACTTGCTGCAAAAACGACGTGAACGTGAAAATCGAAAAGAACTTAAATCCAGTAACGGAAATACAGCAGAAATTTATGATCAGGTTTGAGCCAAACAAGTGTAATCATATGGGATATTTTAATTAAATGATAGTTTAACTTATTTTGTTTTTTAACACCTATTTATGTACTTTATAATGGTTATTACTAGAGAAGATTCAAATATGCAAATGCATATTGCAAATGCTTTTGAATATTTTGACACTTTTTAGTAGGGATGTCCAACTGCCAGCAAAAGTCTACTTCGACTTTTTCAATCGTTGAAAATGTAAAAGTCGTCTCATCGACTTTTTGAACCTTTAGGCCGCGTTCATAGTAAACGCTTTTAGCTTAGCCGAGAGGTTTAGCTGAAAAACGCTTTGTGTACAATCATATGGAAAAAGCTCAAAGCGTTCATAGTGCTAGTATAAAGCTAGCATAAAACCTAATTTCAAATGCTTTTCAGCGCTTATCTTTCCATCTCGCTTGCTCACACAGAAAAATAATTTTGTTTTTTATGCTTTGTTGTAGAGAATTTTTAAAATGCTATTCGGCATGATACATGTTTATCTATTTTGCCTGTTAACAATATTTTCGTTGATTTTTTTTGTGCTGAAGTTTTAACCGTTGTTGTGTTGTTGTTGTGTTGTTGTTGGGTTGTTGTTGCGTTGTGGTCCTTTTGTGGTGCTTTTCAGTTGTATGCGCTTGTGTATTCTATCTCGTTTGTTTACATAGTTTTCGTTGTTCTCGCTTTCTTCTTGGGTACTTTTTGTGCTGAACTTTCCACTGTTGTTATGCTTTGTGTTTTCAAGTTCCTTTGAATTTTTGTTTGTTATTGGTTTGATCTTTCATTGGTGATCATCGCGAATCTACATACTCATTAAACAAAAAAATTTACTTTGCAAAACGCAATTGAGAGCATTATTTTCCAAAGAGACAAATGAAAACAAAGCATATCAGCCATAAGCATAAAGCGCGCACTATGAACACCAATAAGCTCAATAAGCTACTTTATGCAGCGTTGAATAAGCGTTCACTATGATCAAAAAAAGCTTGACAAAGCAGCTTTATGCATCAGCTTCAGCCAAAGCGTCCACTATGAACGCGGCCTTAGAAGTCGACTTTTCAACTTTTTTGACTTTTTTTATACCGATTTTGTATTGCAGTTAAGAAGCAAATAATTCAATATGAAAAATGTGTTTTATTGTTAAAACATATACAAAAGCATGGTACTTCAGTAAATAAATAAAATAAAAAAAAAACAAAATATTGCAATTTTAGTGCTTATATAGATAATCAGACTTGTGAATAGTTTTTCCCGGATAATCGGAAAAGGGAGAGTTAATTTTCAAAATAAAGTTTAAGAAAATATTGGGAAATTTTAATGCGAATTTCTTCATCAACCGTCAATATTTATGAAAGTAAAAAAAAATTTTGTGTCTGCTATCTTAAAAATTAAAACTCCCTTTTCCATTCCCCAGGAAGAATTTTTAATAATTGGGCTGAATATCCAAGCCCTAACCACCGAATTAACGTATGCGTTATAAACCAAATTTTACAAGAGAAGCATTTTCCTTGTTTTTTTTTTTTGCATAAGCGATACATGTAAATTTTATATTGTGTTAAATATAACTTTAGAACAGTTTTACGTAGAGATGTGAAGTTTTTGAAGTTGACAACTTTGTTGTCGTACTATCGTATGCCAATTAAAAATTAATTTTGAAAAGTGGCGCTTGGGGCTCGATATATTTGTGCACAAGTGAATGCACAATTAAGGGAACCACATGTCTTCACCAACTGAACGCAGAAAAACCAACATGTTAAGATATTCTGGCGAATGCCTGTTTCGCAATTGTTTCGTTATGAGGCCAGCATGAGAAAGTAACCTTCCGGATGGCACCGAAGTTGCAACAATTGATAAATAATTTTTTTGCAATGGCCCAAACAAAACGAAATTCAGTTTTCATGCATTTCCAGACAACAAGCGGATTTTTGTAAAGTTTTCGATCAACAGCTGGGCGAGACAGATAAAGGCGCAGCTGAGTAGGCATCCCTTCAATTTCATCAGTTGTAGAGTCCAGGATTGTTTTAACCACCTCATCCAAAAAACATAATATGTCACTGTTATCGGATTCTTGATTATTATATGTTGACGCCGCTATCACAACTTCTTCTTTTAAAATTCTTGCTTGTCTCATCTCAGCATTCACAAGATCACCTAAATGGAAGGGGGGGGGGAGTAATATTTGCAGTAATTATTTATATACTACTGCTTACCAAGGTTAAAGGTTGCTTGCGAATTTTTTAATGCGTGCTTTTTGAAACTAGGATCTAGAAGTGTTAAAGAAGCGTATGGTTTTACCAATTTAATATCGTAAATTTCTTTTGTGATTTCAATGACTCGTTTTAAATTCTCGCCAGTTGACTTAAAGCAGAACATTACTCTGTTTTCTATGATAAAAAATAAATCGATTTGAACGTACTTTGAATATTGTGAATATAAATTTGTGTTAACAGCACTATTCTGGCAAAGTAACGATTGTTACACAGTATTTTTGATATTTGATATTTGAAATTTTGATAAAAATTGTCCCCTGCTTTTCAAATAGTGACAATTTCATTAAAACATTTTGTTACGCGTGTAACGTAATCAGATGATACGCAATTGCTTTGTCATACTTCCACTTACAGTCTCTTTTTTTAATTTTGTCGACCATTTTTTACATTTATCGAATCAAGAGTTCCCAACGCAGTTTTATTTATTGTTTAACAGCTGTTTCGTTTATTAGTTTAGAGAAAACAGTTCTTAGATTAACGTTAAGGTTTTTGTTTCGCATAAAATGAAAAAAGTCGAAAGTAAAAGTCGTCTTTCGACTTTTTTCAACATAAGAAAGTCGATTGTCCAAAGTCGAAAATTATCAAGCAAAAGTCGACTTTCGACTTATTTCGACTTCGACTTGCACATCCCAACTTTTTAGCCCTTTTTGCATATTTACTACATTTGTGCGTATATAAGCATATATAACACATAATAAAATTATAATTATAAAATATATATTAATTAATTTTTTAAAAACTAAACTAGGCTAAAAACTAGACTTAAAAAATAAAAAAAAAGAATTAATGTCAATGAAAAGTGTCCAAAAAATCTAAATTATAACTTTATAAAATATATATATCGCAACTTTTTCCTAATCGTGAGATATGACATTCGAGTACATCTGCATGAAAGAAACATTATATAACGATGGACTGTATTTTTTATTTACTTCTACTATAAAATTGCTTAAATATGTTAAAAGATTTTTGAAAAAATTAAATGAAAAAGTTTCTGAATACAATTCCGTTTTCAGTCGAAATATAAGGTTTAAGGACATTAGATTGTTGAAAAAATTTATATAAAAATCAAGAAGTTTTTAGTGAATATACGAGTAAGCTAAAGCCCAATGAATTGTCATGTTTAAAATATTTCCCCGCAACATCCTGCGGGCAGTTGAGCGCAGTTTCTCTGTGTATTCATCTTTTTTAACAGAGGAACGTAGAAAGTTTTCAATGGAAAATTTAGATCAGCATTTGGTTGTTTATTGTAGCTGTGTAAATGAATAAGAAAGCGAAGATTAATTCTATTTGTTTGTTTTGTTTCTTTAAAAACCTAAGATTAATTTAAACGCTCAAGGCTATAAGTTTAACTCATATGTATATTTTTGTAGATTTTCTGTTTTTTTTTTTTTTTTTGGTTTTAATATTAAGATTTTTTTTTATTCAATATACCAAGACTGAAAAGTAAAGTTCAAAAGTTCCAAAGGTCAAGTTCCAAAACAAACAATTTTGTTAAAAAATTGTGCTTTCTTCTTTCAATAGAAAAGAAATGCCAAAAAGTAGCAAAACTAAATTATATGAGTCGGGTACAATAAAATTAATGATAATTTTGTTCTTGCTCGCATATATTGCATCAGCTTTTAGGAAAGATTTGGCAGAATACTCTTATTTTTATCGAAATTATCATATTCACAATGACTCGCACTCATTAAACAAATTTGCTTATGGTTACTGAAAACTTATTTTCTTCGCAAATTTCCAACAATTATTTTTTTATCAACTCAATAGATGATTAAATTTAAGCAAACTTCGGAAAACCAAAACAACAACAACTGCACTGAAATTTCAGCAGTGAAGTTAATACTCTTAATACGATCCTAGCCCGAATCACTCTGAGTAATTTTTTTTTAAATTTTCAGAATGACCTGTTAACGCAAATATAAACGGTTTAAACTAAAATAAGCACATTTTAAGTGTTTGTGTTTGCGTTGCCATATGGCAACGACAGGGTGTTTCGGGTTAAACTAGTTTGCGATATAAATTTTGTGTAAAAGTATTGAAGTATTGTTTCTTTTCGGTTTCAGGCTTATTACTCAGCAGTTTAAAAACATTTTTATGGAAATTTGTTGTAAATGTTATTATTAGGGCTGGAATCTCATGCAAATGCATGTTTTTACTGGACATTATTAATCACTAGCTGAACCCGGTGTGCTTCGCTACCCCCCCTCGTATAAAATAAAATTAAAAGTATTTATATATTTACAAAAATTTATTTATTTAATTTAATTATTGCAATGCTTCGCCTCTTTTTTTGTTGTAAACCAATTAGAATTCAGCACCGAATCGCATGTAATTTGCTTCATGCTCCCCCTTTTTATTTTTAGACCAATCAAAAAGCAGCAATTACACAATCAGCTGTTTCGCAGTCAGTTGTGAAAGAATGAGAATGAGGTTACCCCACTCTCTATTTTAATTAACACGTATTATAAAACCAGCTGTTTTGAAGACAGTGGTGGAAGAAAGAGAATGGGGCTACCCCACTTTTTTAATTAATATGTATTTTAAATTTGTGGTAAAGCCGTTAATAAACGTAGTAAAAAAGTAGGTGCAGAAGTGTGCATGGTCGAAAAATATTATCATGTAATAAATATTTTTGACTCAAAGCTGAACGCTGTGAAAATTTAAGATCGGTTATCAGGTCCAGCCTCCAATATATCGCAAACAAAGGGGCGTGCTCCGCCCACTTTTCTTTTGGTACGTATTTCTATTCATGCCAATACCATATATAGTAAATACTGCCGCCTTTGGTCAAAAAATGCCCAAGATATGACGATTTTAAATTTTGGGTTATATGGGCGAGGCCACGCCCCTTCGTCCACTCACAACTTTATATAGTCAAGAATTTATTATTTCGTAAGAATATCCTATTGTGAAAATTTAATGACGATCGGTCCAGTAGTTAAGACTATATTGCGATTTTTAACTTTCCTAAAAAGGGGCGTGGTCCTACCCACTTTTCTCCTGGTACGTATTCCTAATTATGCCAATACCATATGTACCAAATAGCATCAACGTAGGTCAAAAAATGCCCAAAATATGGCGATTTAAATTTTTGGGTTATATGGGCAGTGCCACGCCCCTTTGTCCAATAAAAACTTCATATAGCCTATTATTCTTGCCAGAGTCATAGTAAAATGCTGTGAAAGTTTCAGGAAGATCGGTCTAAGGGTTTGGCCTCCTATCAACCACAAACAAACAAACAAACAGACAGACAGACATTCATTTTTATATATATAGATTGAAAGCAGATTAATTATAATTAAAGTAAAATGAGGTGAAAAAGGGGGATTTGGTAATAAAAAAAAAAATCTATGGCTACCTTACCTGTAGATAAAAAGTATATAAAACTTTAGGTAAATACATATTACAAAAAAAGTATTTTGTAAAGCAAACATTGTTAGTGGTATAAGTAAGTATCTGAATTAAAAAATGGGGCGGTGCAGTGGGCGTGGTTCATAGTAATATGGCGACGTTAACAGTATTAAGAGCAATATACTACCAAATAAAAAATAGTCTGTTGGAAGGAACGAATTTGTACAGAGAACAAAAAGTTTAAAACTTAAATTTGGCGTGAAAAGGGGCGTGAAAGGAGGCGTGGCGTAAGAAATGTTTATTTCTACCTCGCCTGGAGTATAATATGTATACAATTTGAAGTAAATCTGTTAAAAACTATATGGGAGCAATTACATAATTTTAAAAAAGTGGGCGTAAAAGTGGGCGTGGTCGAAAAAAGTACCCTATTAATCATGCCAGAGTCCCAGTTAAATGCTGTGAAAATTTCAGGAAGATCGGTCCAGAGGTTTGGTCTCCTATAAGGTACAAACAAACAAACAAACAAATAAACAAACACACATTCTATTTTATGTATATAGAAGATGAAATTTCAGTAGATAGGCTACAGGAAATCTAATCTAAAAATGCGTGTATTTCCTTATGGGCCTCCAAATTCACAAAATTGTGCCCGATTGCGCTGCCCGAAAGTAGTGTATTTTGTTGTTGTTTGGTGCGCCTTACGATCGGTAAGTTGGCTGATAGAAGGATGGCTGAAGCGAGTTGTTGTTGTTATAAATCAAAAATTTCAAGTCAGATGGACGGAAAGATAGTTAGATGGACTATGATTGGTCAAGTTGTAGGGTTGATAGTAGGGTTGGCTGAAGCATGTTGTTGTTGTTATAAATTGCTGATAGGTATGCAAGACGGACAGTTGGACGGACGGATATATGTATGTCGTAATATGGAATTATTAAGTTAACGCCAAGTAGAAATACTTGACTGAAATCGTAGCTGATGTGTTTTTAATTGAAAAGGGAGTTCACTCTGAATAGAGAGTTCGATATGAAAAATAATTTTTAGAGAAGATAAAAAGAAAATGATTGAAAGAAGATACACGCTACGGGATCGCTGCGTGAACAAAACAAACAATTCTAATACTACGACATCAGAAGTGAGATTACCTCTCTCAACAATAAACATGACGACAAATAGTAGCGATGGTGGTGATATTGGACGAGCTACTAGCGAATGTGAAAATTCTGGCGCCGGTGAAAATGCAAGATGGCAGAGCTTATTCGAACGACAAAACCATCATTTTATGGCTTTATTAAATGCAATGAGCAACTCAAGAGTAAATCAAAATGTTAAACTTCCTGAATTAAATCCAGATGTGGTTACAACAGATGCATCCGCCTGGTTTTCAACTGCGGACATATGTATGGGAGATCAGCCTCTTTAGGGCACAAACCTAATGATAGCACTTAGCACTTCACTAAAAGGCACAGCATCGGCATGGTTATCACAGGTATGTTTACCGGGTATGACCTGGTAGGAATTTAAAAATATTTTTGCGGCACGGTACAAATGTTCGGAGACGCCAGCAGCATTTTTGATTAAGCTACAAAATAAAAGACCAAAGCAAGGTGAATGCTTAGGTTCCTATGCGGCTAGTTTAATGACTTCACTGATAGCAAGATGTTAAGAACTAACAGCAGAACATATGTCAATTACAATTGTGTTAGCTCATATTGCTCAGTTTCAACCAATTACACGACGTTTGGCGTTCACATCAGCCATAACCACTAGAAGTCAGTTATTAAATGAGCTTCAAGCTATTGTAGTTGACAAGGGTGGAACATGTCTGTCTGTCCTTAATAATGAAGTAGGACCTGAAGCCAAACGACCGCAATTGTCAATAAGTGTAAGATCTCTTAAATGTTATCGATGTGGAAGGTTGGGACACAAGGCAGCACTATGCAGGAGAAACGATAATGGATCACCTTATACTGAATATCAGAAGAAAACTTCATCATCAATTGTCTGCTACAAATGTCACAAGATTGGTCATTACGCATCTTCTTGTGCAAGCCTAAAAGATGGTTATGCGGGGTCTGTCAACAATGTAGTAAAACGTGTTAATTTGTGCACAGTCAGCATACCAATGGGTTATTTGCAGCATTCGGGTGTGAAGTCTTCATTTTTTTTTTACTCAGGAGCAGAATGTTCTTTCATTAGAGAATCGATTTCTAGTAAATTCAGGGGTAAACGTATATGTACTAATGTAAGAATGATAGGTATAGGTCAAAGCAGTGTTAACAGTACTATTTAAATTTTGTCGGTTGTAAAAATTGATGATATTGATCTTGAAATCCTTTTTTACGTTTTGCCAGATTCAGCCTTGCGTTATGATGTAATGATTGGTCGAGAGATCTTGAGCCAAGGTATTTCTGTACAAATTACATCGGATTTTATTAGATTTGATCAGGTAAGCTTTGTGAATGTTTGTAATTCAGAAAATTTTCAAAACCAGATAAATAAAATTGATACTAATATTCCTTTGAATTTTAAGTCAAATTTTAGTTCAATACTGAATGAATTCAAAGATTTTTTTGTTCAGGGTACTCCGAAAAGCCCAGCTAAAGTCGAGCATATGAAAATTAACTTGATGGACCCTAACAAAACTGTTTTTAAGCGTCCTTATCTTTTAAGTGAAAGCGAGCGAAAAGTACTACGCAGCAAAGTTGATGAACTACTTGCAGCAAGTATTATTCAAGCTAGTTTCTCTCCGTTTGCTAGTCCCATTTTTTTGGTCAAAAATAAAGATGGAACAGATAGGATGTGTGCGGATTATAGAGAGTTAAATGACAACACAATACCTGATAGGTTCCCTCTTCCTTTAATCACAGTCCAGATTGATACATTAGATATGGTAAGCGGATATCATCAGGTGCCAGTTCACCCTGATTCAGTTCAAAAGACTGCCTTTGTCGCACCTGATGGTCATTATGAATATCTTACGATGCCTTTTGGGCTGCGAAATGCACCATCTGTATTCCAACGCGCTGTACTGCACATATTAGGGGAACTCAATAGAACCTATGTAGTTTTCTATATGGACGACATACTCATTATGGGAACTGCAAATGTTGATGAAACGTTAGGTAGGATTCACAAGGTCTTGAAAATATTAACTGCTGCAGGCTTCTCGCTTAACATGAAGAAGTGTTTGTTTATGAAACAGAAAGTGGACTATCTTGGTTTTGAGGTATCTAATGGGGAGATTCGCCGAAATCTTAGGAAAATTGAGGCTTTAGTCGCTTTACCACCCCCCCCCCCCAGACTGCAAAAAAGCTAATTAAATTTATAGGGTTAGCGTCATACTTTAGACAGTTCATTCCGAAATTTTCACAATTTATGACACCATTATACGCCCTAACCAGTTCATGCAAGAGTGATATCAGTTGGTAACCTTCACATGAAGAAATAATAGCAATTTTAACAAACGCACCAGTTTTAACAATTTTTAATCCAGACATTCATACAGAGTTGCACTTAGATGTAAGCTCAATTGGTTATGGTGATGTTTTGATGCTGACACAAAATAAAAAGCCACATATGATTGCTTTTTTTAGTAAGCGTACTACAAATGCTGAATCTAGATATCACTCTTATAAATTGGAAATATTGGCAGTGGTGAATGCTGTCAAACACTTTAGGCATTATTTACATGGGCGCAAGTTCACTGTAATAACATATTGCAATTCTCTTTAATCTTCACAGTAGATAGTCTATGACAGTTCTAAATCAAAAGTGCGTGTATTTCCTTATGGGCCTCAAAATTCACAAAATTGTGAGAAGCAGTGCAGTCGGAAAGTTGCTTATCAATGTTGTCCCATGTAAACGTGTTGTTATTGTTATAAATTGATGATAGGTATGCAAGACGCATAGATGGAGGAGGGACGAACGGATATATGTATATGTATGTATGTGTGTATGTATGTTTACATATGAAAAATTTGTAGGATGGTTGAAGCGTGTTGTTGTTGTTATAAATCAAAAATTTCAAGTTTAAGGTGATAAGCCAAAGCTTCATAGCAACCATAATGTTTATGAATTTAAGTCGCTACAAAAATTTCAAGTTTAAGATAAGTGTAGATGTTTAGAATTTTAATAAATTTAAGTTGAGTTGATCGATGGACAGACGGCTAACTAGATGGAACAAAAAATTGTGGGTAACCCCTCTCTTTCCCTATCGCCCCCTTTATCTCACTCTCTCTATCTCCCTCTCTTTATATTTATCGTTCCGTTTCACTGCTTACTTGTTTCAGTTTTGCCCTTTATAAGCGGACCCAAAACCGCAAGTTTAAGATAAGGAAACAGTGAAGAAGTTAAATATTTTGTCCATGCTTATTTAATATGTTTATGAATTTAAGTCGCGACAAAATTTCAAGTTTAATGTGATAAGCCCAAGCTTCATAGTAAGCGTAATAAGCGGATTTAAAACCGAAAGTTTAAAATAAGGAAACAGTGTAGAAGTTTAATATTTTTTTCTATACTTGTTTAATATGTTTATAAATTTAAGTCGCTACAAATTCCAAGTTTAAGGTGATAAGCCCAAGCTTCATAGTAAGCGTAATAAGCGGATCCAAAACCGAAAGTTGAAGATAAGGAAACAGTGTAGAAGTTTAATATTTTTTTCTATGCTTTTTTAATATGCTTATGAATTTAAGTCGCTACAAATTTCAAGTTAAAGATGATAAGCCCAAGCTTTATAGTAAGCATAATAAGCGGACCCAAAACCGCAAGTTTAAGATAATAGTGAAGTGCTATGTTGTTGTCGAAATTAAAAATTAGCATGAAACGTATGAACTCATAAAAGACTTAGTTGAGAGGATATATACTATATGTAGGCTAGTGGTTCAGAACTTGTGGAATGTGGTTGAAGTGCTATGTTGATGTTGAAATTGAAGATAAGGATTTAAGAATAATTTCTTGTTTGGGATCGTATATAAACGATTGAGTCGAGAGTATTTCATCCATTCAATGTTTGATCCGCAACATAAATCATCTAAAATATTTCTGGAAGATTATTTGAATAATTTAAAATGAGTGTACGTGTTAAGGAAATTTTACAAAACGCGAAAGCATTATACGAAAATGCGCAAAAGAATCGTGAGCTAGTTATGCCAAGTATAAAAGAGTGCTCTATACATCTCATTACCCTTCGTGATATTTACGATGGGCAACAAATGTTGGAGTGAAACAGAGTGCTACACGTGGAATTGGGGTGGTTCAAGGTTACCGCGCCAAGTTAAAGGTACTCAACTCTATCACTGGTGCAGACCTTTCACGAACGGCCAAAGGAACAAGCTGGGCATCTATTAGAATTCGAAGGGAAGAAATCGAATCAACATTTGGTAGACGGTAAGTTTAATTTTTAAATAATTTCGTTACCATATGATTTATTTTTGATTTAATATAATATATCAATTCAAACCCTATTTTAATTTTCAGGGAACGTACCATAATTAATTTAATCCATAAAGATTCCCAGAACATCTTGGCAGATTGTGTAGATTTCTTCCAGCGCATCGTTAAAAAATCCTTAGCGAAATTTACGGCAATATTTTGTGGTGAATTTTGAGTCACTAGAGGTAATGAAAAAATTAGTGAATTTAAATTCATGAACACGAAAATTGTTTCTATTTACCAGGAAACGGATATAAGAGCTTGGTTTTTTGAACATGCAATTTTGAGAAAGCTGGAAGAGTTCCAAAAACGGGATAGTGGATGGGCGTTGGCTGAGTCATTAAATTGGCAGTGAATATCAACAAATTCACGCCACAGCTAAGATCATCATATATACCGCTACCACTACAGATCCAAAGCAAGAAAGCATGCGTTAATGTGAAAGATGATGACAACGCATGTTTTGCTTGGGCTATCATATCTGCTCTGCACCCAGCGAATATAAATACTGAACACATGTCAATGTATCCAAATTATCGTGATTTATTAAATTTGAAAAATATTCTATTCAAAATGACGATGAGCCAGATCCCGAGATTTGAGATGCCAAAAAATATCTTAATTAATATATACATTATTCATAAAAAAGGAAGCAAATTTACGGTGTTACGTCATATTTGACGAAAACTTAAATGAATGTCACATAAATCTCGTTATGGTACAGAGAAGATATCAGAATGAAGAGCCAAATATTTTTGCGATAGATGTTTGCACTACTTCCACTCATCCTTATTTACGGTGTTACGTCATATTTGACGAAAACTTAAATGAATGTCACATAAATCTCGTTATGGTACAGAGAAGATATCAGAATGAAGAGCCAAATATTTTTGCGATAGATGTTTGCACTACTTCCACTCAGCACTTAAGTTGGAGCAGCATACCGAGGACTACAGCAGAGAAAACAATTGCAAAATAAGGATGCCGACGGAAAATAAAGAGCAGATAGAATTTAAGAATTTTAAAAATAAGATTATGAACCCATTTGTGGTACATGCCGATTTGGAATGCATTTTGGCAAAGTCTATTTTTGGAAATACATACCAGAAGCATATACCATATAGTGTAAGTTTTTATTTTAAGTGTGCGTATGACCCCACGTTATCGTTTTATAAAAGCTATCGCGGGGCAGATTATATTGAGTGGTTTGTTTCGGAACTAAATTATTTTGCCGAAGATGTTGAAACTGTCTTTCTTTGCCCTTTCTACCCATGGATGAAATGACTGTTGAGCAAGTTCAAAGTTTTGCGATCGCCAACACATGTCACATATGTGAGAAAGCCTTCACCAATGATGATGTCAAGGTACGCGATATTTGTCATCTTAACGGTGTTTATTGTGGCCCAGCGCATGAGGGGTGCAACATCAACTTCAAAGACTCACACACAATACCCATAATTTTTCATAATCTCACCGGTTATGACTCACGTTTCATTTTTAAAAATTTAGCTACAGATTTAAAGGGGCACATTGACCTTCTACCAATAAACAAGGAAAATTACATTTCATTTACAAAACGACTGGACGAATACGTGATAAAATATCGGTTTATTGAATCATTCAGATTCATGGCGAGTAGCTTAGATACTTTAGCCTCACATCTAACGAATTTCAATATTGTAAAATCAGAGTTTGAAAACTTAAATGATGAACAATTAAATTTGTTGACACGTAAGGGTGTCTTTCCGTATGACTACTGCGATGATGCAGCTAAATTTTCACAAACATCATCCACAAAAATTCTGGGTTGAAATAAATATTAATAATTTGAGCGAATATTGAAAACTGACGTTAAAAACTGACTTACTATTGACTGATATTTTCAAACAATTTCGCTCAAGTTGTCATAAAACTTATGGTCTAGATCCTGCACATTATTTCACTCTACCTGGTTATACATGGGATGCAATGCTTAAGTATACTGATATAACCCTTGAGCTATTGACGGATATTGATATGCTCATGTTTGTAGATCGAGGCACTCGTGGGGATCTTAACCAGTGTACTAAGCGTTATTCGAAGGCCAACAATAAATACATGACTGATTACGATGAGGCTCAACCATCCAAATTCTTAATGTATTATGACATTAATAATCAGTATAACTGAGCCATGTCTCAATTTCTCCCCCACAACGAATTTCATTGGCAGTCAGATTCTAAAATTTTAATGTTGAGACTATAGCTGACGATTCAGATGTAGGATATATTCTCGAGGTAGATTTAGAGTATCCAATCAATCTCCACGATTACCATAAAGATTTCCCCTTTTGCCCAGATCATATTGCACCTCCAGAATCAAAACAGAAAAAACTGTTGGCAACTTCGGGTGGTAGCGTGAGAAATATTATTCACTACAAAAATCTAAAGCAGGCTTTGAAATATGGATTAAGGTTATCTAAAATTCACAAAATTTTGAAATTTAGATAATCTGCATGGTTGAAGCCATATATCGATCTAAACACGAGTCTTCGAACAGCGGCTAAAAATGAGTTTGAGAAGAACCTTTTCAAACTCATGAATAAAGCTGTGTTCGGAAAAACTACTGAAAACATACGTAAGCACAGTGTTGTTAAATTAGCAGTGAGTTGATTAGGTCGATATGGTGCCCGAGTTTAAGGTCTCAACAATATTTAGTGATAATTTGATGGCAATTGAACTCAATAAAACTGAAATATACTTCAATAAACCTATTTATGTTGGTATGTGCAGCCTTGATTTGGCCGAAACAACCATTTATGATTTTCATTATGGCTACATGGCTCCTCAATTTGGTTTCGATTGCGCCGTTTGCTATACAGATACCGATTCACTAATTTATTAGGTGGCCTGTAAAGACTTGTGTGAGGTTATCAAACGCGATTGGTTTGTACACTTTGATAGAAGCGACTATCCTATTGAAAACGAGTGGGGTATTTCTCAAGTCAATAAAAAGTTTTGGGTCTCATGAAAGATGAGAATAATGGTAGTATCATGACTGAATTTGTGGGGCTCTGCTCAAAAATGTATGCGATACAGGAAGAGGGTGAAGATTCAATGAAAAAATCTAAAGGTGTAAAAAGAAACATAGTCAAGACACACACAAACACACACCGCAGGGGAGGATTACGTTTCATCGAAATCCTTCCGGCATTACGACCCGCGGACCCCAGTTACAAATCCAGAAGCGTCTGTTCCAAATTGGGCGGCTTTCTGGTCTACGTCTGTACCGAAGCGGTCGGCAGTACTCAAACCTAGGTGTTCATTCAGGAAGGGACCGCAGTCGGCAATACCGAATGCGTCGTCGTCTAGGGACCAATTTCCCGAAGTGGTTCCCCTTCTGGGAATAGAAGAGACTGCAGTCGATAGACCGAGTGCGTCATCGTCTAGCGGCCTTTCCCCGAAGCGGTCTCTCTTCCAGGAAGAGGAAGGACCACAGTCGGCTGAACCGAGTGCTTCGTAGGCTAGGGGTCATTTCCCCGAAGCGGTCCCTCCTTCCACCCGAAAGAGCATCAACAGCATACCGCAGGGGAGGACTCTGTTTTCCTTTGGGCCAAAAAAAACCCACGGATCCCAGAAAAATAAAAAAAATAATAAAAAAACACAAAAAAATTAATAAAAAAAAACAAAAAAAAGTTAAGATAAAAAAATAAATTAATTAAAAAATAAACTAATTAAAAAAAAATAAAAAAAATTATAAAAAAGAAAAAATCAAAAACAAATAAAAAAAAATTAAAAAAAATTAAAAAAAATAATAAAAAAATAAACAAAAACAAAAAATTAAAAAACCCAAGACGCGTCTGTCCCAGACCATTTTTTTCCAGCCACGAATTCATAAAAATACAAAAAATTAAGGTGGCAACCCTATACACCATGTTGAATTTTAAAATTCTGACTTCAGATTCGAAATCAGCGACCACCAATACTCCTTCCACATGTTTAAAATTCTTAAAATAAAAGATTTTAGAAGGCAACCCTATGTGTAGAAAAATTTTCGAGTTTTGAAATTCTGACAACGGATTCGGAATCAGCGACCCAATTTTACCTAGTTTTTCTCCCAGAGTTGAATTCGCATAAATAAACAAGAAATTAGGTGGCAACTCTATCCGCCATCTTGAATTTGAAAATTCTGGCACCAGATTCGAAAGAAGTAACCCCCAATACTGTTTATTCATGTTTAAAATTCTTAAAAAAATGTTAAGTTGGCAGCCCTGTGTAGAAAAATTTTAGAATTTTGAAATTCTGACATCAAATGCAAAATCAGCGATCCATTTTTACCTAGTGTTCACTCTAACCCTCAAATTCGCAAAAATAAACCAAAAATCCCCAAACATTTTTTAATTAATGAGCAACACTCTAACATTCCAATGGAAATCGATATAAACTGAGAGCGCATTTATGCTCTAAGCATAAAGCCGGGATAAAATGTGAACAAAACCACTTTTTTATCTCCCGATTTATACGCTTGGTATAAAATTAACCTAGAGATAGTTATCCCCGAATTAAATCATATTTATGCCCTTTGTGAACAAAATGGCCCTATGAAGGTTAATGGCTTATCAGCTTTAACTTGAAATTTGTGCATGATCACTATAAATGTGTTTTATATTAATTAATTCCTGTTTAAATATTATAATTATATTAGCATTATCACGAATACGGTGTTTTAGTATACGTGTATAAGTTTGACATAAGTAAAAGCTATCAACATCTTTGTGACGTCTCATACATAAGTAGTATTGTATGTAATTTTGTTTCTCACAAGCTACATCATCAAATATAAATATTGAGTTGGGCTGCACTTCGTCTGGAGATATGACATCATCATTATTAGAAAATTATGAAAAATGTATCCCCTTAATAGGTTTAATTAGACGCTCCAAGTATTGCTATTTCGGTTGCTGTGCCGACTTTGAGTATAAGAAAATACTTTGCAATTTCAGTCCATTAGGACTTTCAATAAGACTAATCATCACATATGTTTTTCCACAATTTGAAGGTCCAACAATAAGGCCGCGAATAGAGTTCGGCAGTAATGAGCTGTGCCGTGTTCTATTTGATGAATTTAACTTTGAATCAATATTCTTTACGTTAATTGATTTATGTTGTTTTAAGAATCGCATATTGTAAACTACTAAAGGCCGCTTTACATTGTCCTACTGTGTGTTACCACATGTGAGATAGAAAGTATAATTGAATTTCATCATGCTGTCATTTTTAATTTTTGTATGAAGAAATTAATTTTTCGCTTTTAGACTATCTCACAGAGTCGCACCGCATTTTTATACTTTACACTATACTAAAACGTGAAAATTTGAGTAATGAATCGGTTTTTAATCAATTTAAAGCCCCTACAAAGTTCAATAAGCTGTAAAACTGCTTCCTTCTGTTATTCCATTTGAAATTACATTACGAGCTTAAAATTTTCTCACCTAAATAATAAATTTCAAGTAAGTTTATGGTAAAATGCATCTCTGGTGGGATAGAATGTGTGATGAAATTAGAAACAAACCAAAAAATAAAATGTGGTACGACATGCCAAAAAAATCAGAACACACATTGCTTTCCGTTGTTTACACCATCTCACTTTCTATCACACATGAAAATTTTGACATGTGTTAACACACAGTGGGATAATGTAAAGCGGCCTTAATTGTTATCATATAAAATCAGATCCTTTTATTAATTTTAATTTACTTTCCTTTCAACCTTTACTTGGAAAAGAATAAATACTAATGATAATTATTTATAAAAAGACAATCAGTCTTATTCCATCCTTCATTGGGAAAGGTTTCATCAATAATTTAAGCGACAAACTTAACATTGAACTTCATTTACATGGATGTCAGTTTTGTGGACCCGGTACCAAATTAAAGAAGCGATTAGCTAGAGGTGATCAAGGAATCAATCATTTAGATGCGGCTTGCAGACAACACGATATATCATACTCAAACAATAAAGTGTCGGAAAAAAGGAATATTGCTGATAGAATCTTGACTGAAAAAGCTTGGCAAAGAGTTACCGCAAGTGATACTAGTATTGCTAAAAAATCAAATGCTTGGCTTGTTACTAACGCAATGAAAGCAAAAACAAAATTTGGTCTAGGTAACGTTATCAATAAAACGGTGACATTTCCGCAAGTAAATGCACATCGGCTATTTAGACACGCCTTAAAAAGTGCTAAAATGAGAATTAAGAAAACTTAAAACTTGGATGATGCAGTTAAAATTTCAAGAAAAGTTGTAAACAATATTTTCAAACAATATTTTATAATCTCTGATTAAGACTCCTCGAGCAATTCCACTACCTAAATCTGGGGGTTTCTTCCACTTGCACCTATATTCGCTGCCCTGGGTGCACTTGGTGGTCTAGCTGGTGGAGTATCTGGCATTACAAAAGCAATCAAGGCAGTAAAAACTGGAAAAGAGCTGTTAAATGAAGCAAAACGACATAATAGTAAAATGGAAGCTATTGCAATGGGAAAAGGCATGTTCCTAAAACCATATAAAAAGGGATTTGGATTACATTTAAAGGCTTACCAACAACATTTTTAATGCAGCTACCTAAAAGAGCCCTACCGATGTAGATTTAAGAAAATATGAAAAAACGATATTCCAAATTTTAGAGGAGTGTTTATGTGTGATACTCTTCCAATCAATCCATTTAAAAAGGAATGCGGGATAATTAATCTCGATACATCAAAGGGTCCCCGGCACACATTGGGTAGCATACTGGAAAAACAACAATCAAATTTAATATTTTGACAGCTTTGGAAATTTACATCCGCCAAAAGAAATAATAAAATATTTAGGGAAAGGCATTAACTAAAATTATAATAGATATAAAAATTTTAACACAATAAATTGTGGGCATTTATGTCCGAAATTTTTGTTTTCGAAAATAGCCTGAAAGAATTAAGAAAAAATTAAATACTCAAAAACCATTTTGTTTCATTGTAAGTCATCACAATCAACATCAGCTACTTACCCACACTAGAGATTATTATAAAATTCCAACAGCAGAGTAGAGTTTAAAAAAAATAAATATATATTGTAGAACGTTATAAAATTTTTATTTTTTCTTCTTAATCATGTATCTTTAACAATTTAAAATCTTAAAAATAAACATTTATTCTTAAAGTAATATTATTCTAAGTCCATAATGCGGAAATAACCCCATGGTAATGTCTCATTACTATTTGCTATCAAAAACCGCTTATCATCGTGAGGGCTTAATGCGATTTTTGATTGCACGATTGAACTTACTTTATGTTTCCGCGACTGCATCAAATTTTGTTTAACTTTCTTTTCAACGTTGTTTTCAAGACAATCAACATAGTCACTAAACGTTATTTTAGTCTGACTATGTTTCTTTTTACACCTTTAGATTTTTTCATTGAATCTTCACCCACTACCCGTATTGCATACATTTTTGAGCGGAGCCCCACAAATTCAGTCATGGTACTACCATTATTCTCATCTTTTATGAGACCCAAAAAAGTTTTATTGACTTGAGAAATACCCCACACGTTTTCAATAGGATAGTAGCTTGTATCAAAGTGTACAAAGCAATCGCGTTTGATAACCTCACACAAGTCTTTACAGGCCACCTCATAAATTAGTGAATCGGTATCTGTATAGCATAAGGCGCAATCGGAACCAAATTGAGGAGCCATGTAGCCATAATGAAAATCATAAATGGTTCTTTTGGCCAAATCAAGGCTGCACATACCAACATAAATGGGTTTATTGAAGTATATTCCAGTTTTATTGAGTTCAATTGCCATCAAATTTTCACTAAATATTGTTGAGGCCTTAAAATCGGGCTTGGAAATAAGGGCTTCGACACCATATCGACCTAACCAACTCGCTGCCAATTTAACAACACTGTGTTAACGTATGTTTTCCATAGTTTTTCCGAACACAGCATTATTCATGAGTTTGAAAAAGTTCTTCTCAAACTCATTTTTAGCCGCTGTTCGAAGACTCGTGTTTAGATCGATATATGGCTTCAACCATGCAGATTATCTAAATTTCAAAATTTTGTGAATTTTAGATAACCTTAATCCATATTTCAAAGCCTGCTTTAGATTTTTGTAGTGAATAATATTTCTCACGCTACCACCCGAAGTTGCCAACAGTTTTTTCTGTTTTGATCCTGGCGTTGTTATATGATCTGGGCAAAAGGGGAGATCTTTATGGTAATCGTGGAGATTAATTGAATACTCTAAATCTACCTCGAAAATATATCCTACACCTGAATCGTCAGCTATAGTCTCAACATTAAAATTTTGAGAATCTGACAGCCAATGAAACTCGCTGTGGGGAAGAAATTGAGGCATGACTCAGCTATACTGATTATTAATGTCATAATACATTAAGAATTTGGATGGTTGAGCCTGAAGTGTTTCGTGTTATTCCTTAGTTAATAACGCGTCTGAAAAAGCAAGGATAAGAGAAAACATTTATTTTTATTTAGGTCCTGCCTAATAAGTTGCCGGCGAAGTTCGCCACTGGCACTATTTTAAATATCCTTTTTAATGCCGTTCACAAAAAAAAGTGCATAGGCTAAAACGGGTTTAAGTCGGCAGCTTTTAAAGCTCAAGACTTATTTAAATTGAATTAGAAGGCAGCTTGTTAGAAGCTCAAAACTAATTAACTTTATTTGAGTTTTGTTCATTCTTTTATAGTATGTATAACGGTATTTTGTCTTAAAACTAGTAAACAATTGTTTTTGTATTTAGAAAGTAAACAGAATCATATGTTCTTTATTTAGTGTAAAAGTAATAGTAGAATATCATATACATATTTGTAATTTAGTAATAGTAGTATAATGTGTGTGAGTGAGTAGACTTAGATGATTAGAAAACGTAAACATAATCATATGTTAATGTATTTGTGTAGGAGTGAAAGTAAAAATGTAATTTCATATATTTTGTATTCAGCAATATAAGTACATGAGTGTGAATGAAATAGATAGTAGTGCTTAGTATGAACATATGTTCTTATTGTTAGAATATTATTTTAGTATAATCCAATAAAAAAGAATAAGGTGATACGTACGGTAAAGGTGTGTATCTTTTAAATATGTTTTATAATTATTTGTTTTAGTATTTTATAATGTAGAAGTGTTTACATTACAAGCCTCATTGTAATCAGTCATGTATTTATTGTTGGCTTTTGAATAACGCTTAGTTTACTTGCTAGGACCCCCACGAGTACCTTGATCTACAAACATGAGCATATCAATATCCGTCAATAGCTCAAGGGTTATATCAGTATGCTTAAGCATTGCATCCCATGTATAACCAGGTAGAGTGAAATAATGTGCAGGATCTAGACCATAAGTTTTATGACAACTTGAGCGAAATTGTTTGAAAATATCAGTCAGTTTTTAACGTCAGTTTTCAAGTAAATATCTGAATATTCGCCCAAATTATTAATTCAACCCAGACTTTTTGTGGATGATGTTTGTGAAAATTTAGCTGCATCATCGCAGTAGTCATACGGAAAGACGACCTTAAGTGTCAACAAATTTAATTGTTCATCATTTAAATTTTCAAACTCTGATTTTACAATATTGAAATTCGTTAGATGTGAGGCTAAAGTATCTAAGCTACTCGCCATGAATCTGAATGATTCAATAAACCGATATTTTATCACGTATTCGTCCAGTCGTTTTGATAATGAAATGTAACTTTCCTTGTTTATTGGTAGAAGGTCAATGTGCCCCTTTAAATCTGTAGCTAAATTTTTAAAAATGAAACGTGAGTCATAACCGGTGAGATTATGAAAAATTATGGGTATTGTGTGTGAGTCTTTGAAGTTGATGTTACACCCCTCATGCGCTGGGCCACAATAAACACCGTTAAGATGACAAAGATCACGTACCTTGACATCACCATTGGTGAAGGCTTTCTCACATATGTGACATGTGTTGGCGATCGCAAAACTTTGAACTTGCTCAACAGTCATTTCATCCATGGGTAAGAGGGGAAAGAAAGACAGTTTCAACATCTTTAGCAAAATTATTTAATTCCGAAACAAACCACTCAATATAATCTGTCCCGCGATAGCTTTTATAAAACGATAACGTGGGGTCATACGCACACTTAAAATAAAAACTTACACTATATGGTATATGCTTCTGGTATGTATTTCCAAAAATAGACTTTGCCAAAATGCATTCCAAATCGGCATATACCACAAATGGGGTCATAATCTTATTTTTAAAATTCTTAAATTCTACCTGCTCTTCATTTTCCGTCGGCATCCTTATTTTGCAATTGTTTACTCTGCTGCAGTCCTCGATATACTGCTCCAACTTGAGTGCTGAGTGAAAGTAGTGCAAACATTTATCGCAAAAATATTTGGCTCCATCATGAGCTCATAATTGGTTAGACAAAAGCCGTGAAAGACTTTTTATCCACACATAATGGTATGCGACTGGCACATCATCATCGCTGCTACCATCTCCATTATCAGAGGCATTATTGTTATCATCGTCATCATCTTCATTCTGATATCTGCTCTGTACCATAACGAGATTTATGTGACATTCCATTTTAGTTTTTGTCAAATATGACGGTAACACCGTAAATTTGCTTCTTTTTTATGAATAATGTTTACATTAATTAAGATATAAGCTGCGTTCCATTTGTTTCAAAATAATCCAGTTTTTTTTTTACATGCAAAGCAAAAACAAAAATAATAATCCTATAACAAACAGGACTTTTTTTGCTATCCATATAAAATTGTGATGTAGCCTTTAAAAAATTTTAAACATAGGTGCCGCACCTGTATATTTCTATGAGCTGTCATTTCGTTTTTTTAATTATTTGTTTGTTTGATACAATGACTATTAAGTAGCCATGACAGCTACCTATTTTCTCACGAGCTGCGACCATCGAATGTTAAACAAAAGGAAACAAAACAAACCGCGAGTGTCACACACATTGGACGCATTCAGCGGAGCCAGCAATTGCACTTAAATTATTTATATAATTGCATAATATTAATAATTAAATTAAATAATTTACACTTTTTCTAACGATTTAAGTAAAACACATTCCGAGAAAAACATCATTCACTAAGGTATCGCTACCATAACAGTTCACAACAGTTTTGAACGACACACGTTCTCATGACACCTAATAGTTATTATATCATTATTGCTTGTTTGAATTTAAACTTGACTGCAACGGTAGTGCCCTCTACGAGTCGTTTTTCTTGCCGTTCCTTTGAGAAAATTTGCTATCGCGATTATATTAAGGCGAAAGGAACGCAGCTAGTATTTTGCATCTCAATTCTCGGGATCTGGCTCATCGTCATTTGGAATACAATATATGTGACCCGGTCTACGAAAAGGGACCTTCGGTGTGAAAATATCATTTTTCACTTTTTTGGCGATTCGGATAGACTAATGTGTGCTCTTTCTAATGGCGCAAAGCAGAAGTTTCCAACTCGTAAAGAAGTTTGTCAGGAATTTTCCAAAAAAAAGAGCAGAAATGAGTGAAAATGAAAAAAAAATTGGACATTGAATTATAACATAATAAACATCATTTCATACTTTTATTTGAAGGGAAACCAGCCATTTTACATAAAAATCGAAATATAAAATAAATCTATAATTTTTTTTACGCTTTATATTTTTTTTTCCGATGCCAAATTTTTTTTTGGTAGTAGAGCCGCAGAATCTTCCTCGTCATTACCATCTGCCTTTCGTTTCTTCGATGCCAACGGAAAGGTCGAGACAGTTCATTCTACTATCAACAATCCGATCTCGTGGTATAAGTGTATTGCATTTCTTAACACAACAATCGGTAGAGAAATATTTTGTTATCAGCTTTTCTTCTTCTAAATCCACAATAGATAAGTCCATTTTAACGAAACTTTCCTCTGTATTATCTCCTGCCTGATGTAAATCATGATCGCTGTCGAAATCGTTATCAATGTCGGTTTTATCACTATCCTGTTCGTCTTCACCAATATATTGTCTAAGAACGAAACTAACCTCTTCATCTACACTCATTTTTAATTTATTTCGGAATCAAAAGACGCATAAAAATGATTCAGTAAACGTAATCACCTCTTCACTGTTGGTCGTTAACTAAAAAAGAACTCGGTAAAACCACGAAATTACGCCATCTAATACGATATTTTTCGAGACAGAAACAACACTGAATATCTTTAAACACGGTAGGATGAGTAGGGGTACAGAGAGAAGGGAACAACTGAAGCGAAACTGATCTCATGACTTGTTTATCTTTAACAGCTGTTTTCTCGAAAACTTGTTTTTACACCGAAGGTCCCTTTTCGTAGACCGGGTCACATATGTCAAATTTAATAAATCACGATAATTTGGATACATTGACATGTGTTCAGTATTTATATTCGCTGGGTGCAGAGCAGATATGATAGCCCAAGCAAAACATGCGTTGTCATCATCTTTCACATTAACGCATGCTTTTTTGCTATGGATCTGTAGTGGTAGCGGTATATATGATGATCCTAGCTGTGGCGTGAATTTGTTGATATTCACTGCCAATTTCATGACTGCAGCCAACGCCCATCCACTATCCCGTTCTTGGAATTCTTCCAGCTATTTCAAAATTGCATTTTGAACGTGTTCAAAAAACCAAGCTCTTATATCCGTTTCCCGGTAAATAAAAACATTTTTCGTGTTCATGAATTTAAATTCACTAATTTTTTCATTAGCTTTAGTGACTCAAAATTCACCACAAAATATTGTATTCATCTTAAGGGCCGTAAATTTCGCTAAGGATTTTTTAACGATGCGCTGGAAGAGATCTACACAATCTGCCAAGAAGTTCTGGGAATCTTTATGGATTAAATTAATTATGGCGCAGGTACGTTCCCCGAAAATTAAAATAGGGTTTAAATTGATATATTATATTAAATCAAACTTACCGTCCACAAAATGTTGATTGGATTTCTTCCCATCGAATTCGAATAGATGCCCAGCTCGTCCTTTTGGCCGTTCGGGAAAGGTCTGCACCAGTGATAGAGTTGAGTACCTTTAATTTGGCGCAGTAACTTTGAACCACCCCAATTCCACATGTAGCACTCTGTTTCACTTACATTTGTTGCCCATCGTAAATATCACGAAGGTTAATAAGATGTATACTCATTTGGTTTTGGTGAGCTAGTTTTATACTCGGCATAACTAGCTCACGATTTATTTGAGCACTTTTCGTATAATGCTTTCGCGTTTTGTAAAATTTCCTTAACACGTACACTGATTTTAAATTATTCAAATAATCTTCCAGAAATATTTTAGATGATTTATGTTGCGGATCAAACATTGAATGGATGAAATACTCTCGACTCAATCGTTTATATACGGTCTCAAATAATAAATTATTCTTAAATCCTTATCTTCAATTTCAACAACAACATAGCACTTCAACCACCTAACCACATTCCATCAGCTTAGAACAATTAGTCTACATATAGTATTTATCCTCTCAACTTAGGCTCTTATGAGCTCACGTTTCATGCTTATCTCCAATTTCAACATCAACATACACTCTTAAAAATAATTGTAAGTTTACGACTATTACAGTAGTAGTAATTTGTTGAAAATTCAATAGAATTGTAATTTTCCCACAACTTTTAAAGTAATCTTTAATTTTTGCAACTAAAACGTAATTTAAAGTACAATTTAACACATGTTGTTTTATTTTACTACAATAAAATATAAATATAAATCAATTTCTGAAGCAATTTTAAAATTTTTTTACATTAAGCATAAATTTCAGTAAAATTAAACATCAGAAGTTGGATTTTGCTACAATATCAATAGCAAAAATATATACTACTACGTTAACTGTTTTAAAATGCGGCGATTGCTTAGCTTTCAAAAACGGTAACAGTCATGCATGCATACATTTATTTCTCATTCCAGTTTGCTTATAATCGCGTAAGGACTTTTGTTTTCGGTGCTGTTGCTTTTATAAAAATTAATTATGTTAAGCAAAAATATTTTCAGTCAGTTAAAAAGTAAAGTCAAGCAATATGTATTAGTAAAAATATATGAAAAAAATGTATGTATTAGTGCATAAAGAAGATAAATTTAATGAGTATAGCCCTTATTTCCAAAATGCAGTAGAATGTTCTTTACTTAAAACTTTTATTAAGTGCACGTGTTTAATTTTACTATAACATCAATAGTAAATTCAGTGTTGAATTTTACAACTATGTTTAAAGTTAAACACATGTTGAATTTTAGTAGGTGTGTTAATTTAATATAGAAACAGCAGCAAAACTGTTGCCTACAAGAATTGTAGTAAATTTCAACAAAAAATTTTTAGAGTGTAGCACTTCAACCACATTCCACCAGTTCTGAACCACTAGCCTACATATAGTATATATCCTCTCAACTAAATCTTTTATGAGTTCATACATATAGTATATATCCTCTCAACTAAATCTTTTATGAGTTCATACGTTTCATGCTTATTTCTAATTTCGACAACAACATAGCACTTCACTATTATCTTAAACGGTGATTTTTGGAGAAAAAGTGATTTTTTAAATCAAAACCGCTGGATGATGGTTCCACCGATTTCGATATCCTTTTGGATTTAAGATCTACTTGAATCCAGCTCCCAGAATATGAGTGTCGAAAAAAATGTTTTTTTTTATCCACCTTAATATACATATATCCGTCCGTCCGTCCTCCATCTGTCCGTCTTGCATATCTATCATCAATTTATAACAACAACAACACGTTTACATGGGACAATATTGATAAGCAACTTTCTGACTGCGCTGCTGCTCACAATTTTGTGAATTTTGAGGCCCATAAGGAAATACATGCGTTTTTGATTAAGAACTGTCATAGCCTATCTACTCTTCACGCAAGAAGAATGATTTCATGACACGTGTACATAGGTGGTGGGCATTTCTTCAAGCATTTGATTTTGATGTTGTTTATAAGGATGGAAAAAGAATGTGTCATGCCGACTTTTTCTCTAGAAATCTTTTGCCTGATAAAGACAGAACAGTTGTTACTATAGCTAAGCAAAAATAAATTAATAATACAGAACTTACTGGCAATTGGATGCGCGCTGAGCAGCAGCGAGATTTTGAAATATCTAAATTGATCACAAAATTCAGTGAAGATGTACACAAAAACGAGGTGATGAGTACATATGAAATTCGTTCTGGCATATTGCATCGAAAAATTCAACGCTATGTGTTTGCCAGTAGTACCGAAAGCGTATAAATGGTCTGTTGTCAATTCCGCCCATGATGCTTTGTTTAATTCAGGTTATAAAAAAACTTTCGATAAGTTATATGACTTATATCGTTAACATGGCAAAATATGTTCGTAAACTTATTGATAATTGTATGACTCGTAAAATTTCCAAATCGTGATCAGGCAAACTTGAGGCAGAATTACGTTCAATTCCTAAAGTTTCAATCCCATGGCACACTATTCATATTGATGCCAGTGGAAACCTTATTGGTAAGAGTGATAATAGGGAATATGTTTTTGTTATGTTCGATGCTTTCACCAAATATGTTATATTGTAGCATAACGAAAGCCAAAACGGTATGCAGTAGGTGATTTTGTTTTATTAAGGAATGAAGAACGTAATCAAGCAAAATTAGATCCCAAGTTTAGAGGACCTTTAAAGTCGTTGATGTATTAGAAAGAGATAGATATACTTTAGCGGCTCTTGATTCTAAACGAACATATAAATATTCTCATGAAAATTTGAGAAAAGTACCTGTTAACACTGTTGGGAATAATGATGATAATGATGATGATGACCAAGAAGAGGAGATTTTAAATTTTTATTTATTTTTTTATAATATTTTATAAATATAAGTTTTTCTTGAACAACTGAATAGATTTTTGTTTGTATTAATATTTAAATTTTTTAATTAATATCTACTACCACTATATTGTTTATAAATGTGTGAAAAATGTAAAAGGAATGTTAATTGTCTAGTACCACGGTAGGTGGTGGAGAGCATTTTGATGTGCTGAATGTCTAGTACCACGAGAGGTGGTGGAGATTATAAAGAATATTCTCTTTAAAGTCTAGTACCACGAGAGGTGTTGGAGAATATAAAGAATTTTCTAGCACTATGGAAGGTGGTGGAGAGTGGCGTAGTACCATAAAAAAACTGTTTTGGAAAATTGTACATTTTTAGAAGCAGTAATCACACGAGGTCGTCCGACATGTCAGGCTGGCCGTGTCGTAATATTGAATTATTAAGTTAACGCCAATTAGAAATACTTGAGTGAAATCGTAGCTGATGTGTTTTTAATTGAAAAAGTAGTTCACTCTGAATAGAGAGTTTGATATGAAAAATAATTTTTAGAGGAGGTAAAAAGAAAATGATTGGAAGAAGATACACGCTACGGGATCGCTGCGTGAACAAAACAAACAATTCTAATACTACGACATGTATATGTATGCATGTGTATATGTATGTATAGATATGAAATATTAGTAGTATGGCTGAAGTGTGTTGTTGTTATAAATCAAAATTTCAAGTTTAAGGTGATAAGGGTTCATCTTCATAGTAAGCATAATAGGCGAGCAAAAAATCGAAAATCGCAAGTTTAAGATAAGGGAACAGTGTTGACGTTTAACATTTTTATAATTTAAGTTGAGATGGTTCACTGAAAGACGGACAGATGGACGGATATGTATGTATATGTGTGTATATATTAGAGCACCCATGAAATACATGGAATGTGTAAAAGTGTTATTTTCTTTGCTCCACGCGCATTTTCGTAGAGAACTAGACTAAAAAATAAGATCTGCAAAAAAAACCGGGTGCGTCTAGGGGTGAAATGCCAATCGAATTTGACTTAAGGACTCAAAAACACACTTTAATGAAGTTCAAAATTTTTTTGATTTGCCACTCTTTTAAAAAGTGTTTAAAGTAGTTGGTAATTGAGACTTTAAATTAAAAAATAACCTAGCCAATAACAACAGTGTATAAACATTTAACCAACTTGGAACATTTGTGGTAAAATCAACGTTTAAAAACAAGATTTTTGAAATTTGTTGAGCACTTTTTAGCATATACGGTTGCAATTATGGTTTTCGTACGGATAAAATTATGTGCTTTATTTCATAATAGAGATAATTAAGTAAAGTTTAAATAAAATTTGTTTTTTATAAAAAATATTTTTTTTTAGCGCCGATAGCTTGGTTCAAAGTAAGAATATATAAAACATTAATTCAAAAAATTTGCGACAAAAGTTTTGAAATTACGTGAACATCTAAATAAATTCATTCTCAAGCCAAGTAAAGAAAAACTGCATGCTCAGCTTATCCAAAGACCTTCAGTATTTCTAATAGTACAGTTTTTCTCAAACATTTTGAACCTAAATATGCTTCGTTGCTAACGTAAAATCCTTTTTTCATTTTTGTTGACATTTTAACAATTTATATAGTGATAGCATGATACAAAGAACTACAGATAAAGTATTGCGCATGTCCGCCAACTTTGCTGTGACGAAGAAGGTGTTCATTGGTTGCAACGTAGCCACAATTTATTCATAGGGTGTAAAGATTTTAAAATGTCGAAATTTTCGGGGTGATTACGATTTCCGTGGCCCCTTGATTTGAGTATGAAGCTTTGAAGTAATTTTTGAGAAAATAAGATTCGCCGAAGAATCTATCGATATATCGATTAATTAGCGAGATATCGATTTTTCAAAAAATTGTTTATTCAACGGAACCAATATTTGAATTTTGTTATATCTTTGCTAATTTTTGTCCGATCTGAATGATTTAGGTGTCATTCGAAAGATTTTTAAAATTTTTTTAATATGAAATGAAAAAAATATGGTTCTGCCTTTTACAAAATGTACTTTTTCTGTAAAAAGAGCCAGATAGTTCTTAGCAAAGGTTGTTTTTTGTATTCTGAAGTACATATTGATTTTTTCCTAATTTTTATAAAAAAGTGGCTCTGCCTTTTACAAATTGCACAATTATTTGTTTTTTTTTTAATGATACCCAAATTATCCCGATCGGTCAAATATTAGCATAGATATAGTCGAATTTACATTAAGAGTTCTTTTAGTAAATTTTTTTGAAAAATCGATAATTCGATAGGTAATCAATAAATCCTTCCGTGAATCTTATTTTCTTAATGAGCTCTTCAAAACTGCATATCTGATCTTGGGGCCACGGAAATCGTAATCGTGCCAAATTTTCTTATGAAAACTTGTGTTACGAAAATAAAATAAATATTGTTAAATAAAGCACATGTCCAAAATAAAGTAAATATTTTTTTAGTACTGTTTGTTTAAAAATATTTTCATATTTTTTTAGGGGTGTTTTTTCCCCTTTTTACCGCTTTTAACAAAAAGCGGCTACGTTGCTTGATGTGCTTGACAGAATTTGAAGTTTAATTTTCATTTTGCTATCTTCATTTTGCCACGAATGACGAGGTGTGCAGTAAATTGTTTCGTTGCGCCGGGAATGCATTATCTGTAGTTCTTTGTATCATGTTGTAATAGTGTTTGGGGTTCGCAACTATATCAAATAAATTGTGAAAATAGAAAACAGCCACTTGGGAGGAAAATGAAGATTAATTGTTAAAAAATTATATTGCAAATCGCGGCATAGCATTAATTTCACGTATTAATGTCATTTTAACTCACCAAAAAGAGCAGAAACAGTTTATCCTGCATGCAATGGAGAAAGATTATAAAAATTTGCCATCCAAAAATTTATCTAAGACAAAATTTTAACAATATTTAGATAAAAACTACCTAACTACTAGATAAAAACTAACTAATTACTACAAAATTCCAGTTGTTAAAATGAAAAATTTACTTAAATATATTTGTTTATTGTTCTTTGTTCTTAAGTGTGTTACCAATGATTTAACTTGAAACATAATATATATTATTTCTGCTTGAATTATATTATTAACTATAGTTGAATTATATAATTCTTTTGTATAAATGTTTTTAATTATTGTTTTATATATTCTTACTTTGAACCAAGTTTTCGGCGCTAAAAATATATATTTTTTTATAAAAAAATTTTCATTTCTATTATGAAAAAAAAGCACATAATTTTATTCGTACGAAAACCATAATAGCAAAAAAAGTGCTCAAAACATTTCAAAAATCTTGTCTTTAAACGTTGCTTTTACCACAAATAATACAAGTTGGTCAAAAGTTTATACACTGCTTTTATTAGATAGGTTTTTCTTAAATTTAAAGTCCCAATCACCAGCTACTTTAAACATTTTTTAAAAGAGTTACAGATCAAAAAAATTGTAAACTTTTTTAAAGTGTGTTTTTGAGACTTTAAGTCCAATGCAACTGGCATTTTACCACTAGACACACCCGGTTTTTTTGCAGTCTTGTTCTCTACTTAAATGCGCGGGGAGTAAAGAAAATAACACTTTTGCAGATATGGGTGGTCTAATATGTATTTATACAAACTGATATTTTTGTTAAAAATACTTCGATTGTCATATACCGACTGTAGCTACCCTATTGCCAGAGAGTAAACATTAAGAGCTTCTAAAACAATTTCAGCTAACTGAGCCAACAACAATTACCAAGCATGATCACAGCGGTTGTGCAGCGTTAGACGGGATGAACCGAATCGTCCAGAGAAAATAAAGAGAACTTTGCTTACTATGTCCCGCTTTTCACTCGGCAATTCTCGAGCAATGTCCCTCGTCCCACACGAAAATTCTCGAGCTTGCGGCGAAAGCAATTATTGCTCCGAGAGCAATAATTTTCTTGCTCTGGTAGAAAGATCTCTTTGTCCCGCTTTTCAATCGGCAATAATTGCCTTTACCGCAAGCAGTTTGTCGATTATTCGCCCGCATGAGGGGGTTTACGAAAGTCCCCTTTAAACCCGAGTATTCAACAAACTGCTTGCGGCGAAAGCAGTTATTGCTCATAGAATTGTCGAGTGAAAAACGGTCCTATGCAGCTCATGCAGAACCAAAACAACAATATCAGCAGCTAGTAGCTACGTTGCCAGTTATGTTGGAAAAATCCCATTCCTGGTAATTTTTAATTGCCCTAAGGAATTTTGTTTTTGGAAATTCCTATTAGATTTTTTAATTCAGCGTGGTATTTTTTAATTGGCGTGGGAGTTCAACGGGATTTTTTTGATTTCCTTGGGAGTTTAGCAATATTCTTCTTAAAAATGTTTGTTTCTTTTATAGTAATCCAAATTTCCTTGTGGTATTTCTAAATTTTTTTAAAATTGTTTGTGCATATGGGATTCACTATGGTTTTTTTAATGCGAATGAGATTTTTGTGGCAATTTTAAATGCATATGGAATTTGTTTTGGTATTTTTAAAACTCGTGGTATTGTTGTGGTAATTTTTAATGATCGTGGGATTTTTTTTATTACATCTTTTAAAAGTTCTAAAAATAACTGACAGCTAGTGTGTAAAATCAAATTGAGTTTAATAATATTGTGGTTTTAAAAATGCTTTCAATGCAATGTGGAGGCAAGGTGCATTATTTATCCCAAGCTGATATCAGAGTTTTGACTTCTCAAACGTCAGTATATTTTGAACTGTTCAAATCTTGAGATTAAAGGCTCAAACAAAATAGGCCCGAGCTTGCTGTAGCTAATGCGAAAAATCAACGAAAAGCTAGCTCAAATTCTGCCAAATACTTAATTTGACCAAAATGACATGATCGAGCTCGTCTTTAAGGGCCAGTTTTCAGTACGAGTTTAAGGTCTAGTCAAATTGAGCAGACCTTTACTAACCAATATTGGACGTTTTAACTTTGTTTAGGCAAAAAAGGAACACACTATTTGATAATTTAAGTCAATTTAACTTCAACGAATGCTAAAATATCTAGTTAAACCGAGTTTAAACGTCCAATTTTGGTGAGTAAAGCTAGGTTTAATTTGATTTAAGCTAGTACTGAAAAACTGGCCCTAAGTCATTAAAAAAGTTCGCCAATTTGTAAATTAATTAGTTTTGTTTGGTGTGTTCAGTTGAATTTGTGATAACAGGAATGAATCGCAAAAACAAGTTGATATTTTTAAGGAACAGCTGCTTCCTTACGGAACATTCGGAACAGCATGCTTTGGCTGCAGCTAGATCAAGTTAACGAAATTTGACGAAAAAGCTGACTTGAGCAATTATAGTTTGTACGCATAATTTCTATGTAGTTGTATAAAATTTGACATTAGCTGCAGACAGCTCGAGCCTATTATGTTTCGGCCTTAAGATAGCGTTTCGATTCAAGGAAAACTATTAAAATTATATTCTCCAAGTTAGCGGTTCCAAAAACAAATTTTTGACTGAACGCTTTAATTGAATTGTTCATTTCATAAATTTAATTTTTTTTTTTGCATTAAAGTCAAATTTAAAGAAGAAGTTTTCTGTAATTTTAAATCGTATCATTATAAATAATAGTATAATATTATGTTTGATAGAAGAAGTATTAATATATTGAATTAGAAATGTATCATTTGTATCAGTAGCGTACCCAGCAAAAAATTTGGGGGGTTTTACATTTTTTTTATTAAGACTTATTTGAATTTTTTTATTTAAAAAAATATTTATATCATTAGGTCTAGTCTTCTTTTACTATGGGCTAGTACATTTAAAATTTCATCCGTGGTCACTTCCACATCCCTGTGAACATTAAGAAGAGCTAACTCATTGAGCCTCTCTTCTCCAGTCTTACTTCTCATATATGTTTTGAGTCTTCGAAGTGACGAAAACGAGCGTTCGCTTGAAGCGACTGAAACCGGCAACGTTGCACCAATCTTCAGGAATCGGCTTATTGATAGATATATATTTGCATCGCATAAATTAAGGGTTTCTATAAACGTTACAGGTCGATTTGTCTGATTCAAGCAGTGCCTACAAATATGGGGTACCAAATGTTGTTCAAAATCAATATATGATGAATTTCATGTAAAAATCGAGATGCATTGAACCCGACCCTCTCAGATATCGATGAAATTTTGTTCATAGCTAAATTTGATCAATACAAACTCTCATTTTTAGAAATGACTGTTTTGCGATTTTTTGGGCGTGGCACAGTGGGAAAGTTTTCGAAAAAACGCGAAAATGATCAAAAAGAGCTCCATTTAAACTACAATAACTCAGAATCGGCTGAACCGATTTCCATGATCTTGGTATCATTAAAAAGATATTTTAACAGGCTTTATGACACGTTTAATGACACAAAAAAATTACACTGTAAAAAATTTATAAAAAAAAGAAAATTTTAACTAACGAAAAATCCAAAAAGATCAAGGGTTTTTTTACAGTGTATTACTTTTTTAGAAAGGTTTATCCTTCACCTATACCATATCAAAAAATAAAAATGGGTTCTTTAATGGGTTCTTTAAAAATGAGTTCTCTACAAAAAGAAGAATTTCTGCATCATTCGTTTTGTCTTCTTGCCTGCCAAAATATTTTTAATATCGATTTGAAGTTAGTACTATCGCATTGGGGAATTTATCACGTTTTAGGCCCTGTTGTTTGACATAGCTCGACAACCACTAGCCCGATTTAGTTGAAATAAATTTTAAAAAATTAAAAATTACAATTTCCTTAATCTGTTTAAATATTTTTTTCCTATAAAAGCCACAGTTTCCAAGTTAAAAATAAGCGCATGAAGAAAAAAAAAATATTTTTTTTTTAAAATTCATAAAAATACAAAACGGAAATAAGTTTCAAGTCTAGTTACTTTTTCGCAAAGTCACATAACCTATGAGCAAAATGAGACAAAGATCATGAAAATCGATGCACGAGTTTCGCTTTTATTCGCAATTGAGTAAAGGTATGAATTTAAAAATCAGTTGTAGCCACCACCCTTAAAATAAAAAAATTTTGAATTGCTCAGTAAACAAATTTTTTATTTCTTTTTTCTGTATTTTTCGGACGATATGACCACAAACGTAACAAAATTCATCCAAATTTGGGCACTTGTTGTTTTCGATATTGATATATTTCATGTTTTGTTGTTATTCACTTTTAAAAAACTGGAGAAAAATCACTTTCACTGTTCGCGTTCGTCGGCACTGCCTGAATGACAAAAATCGATCAATGCACACCTATAAATACTACGTATTTTTTAATATTTTACGGCCAAGTACTTATAAATGGGCGCATATTTTAAGGGTGGCTGACTATATACCTGATTCAGCACTTGTACGTTTCAAATTGTGCAAAACTTTCCAAATAATCAGCACCCTTAAATGTGGGTTTATTTATTATTTTGTTTATTCCTTTTTTTTAATTCTCAGAACCATAAAAAAGGTGTCAATGTTTTCTCCAAATATTGTTGTGCATAAAACGTGAAAAATTCCCCTATACGATAGTTACTAACTTCAAATCGATATTAAAAATATTTTGGCAGGTAAGAAGACAAAACGAATGATGCAGAAATTCTTCTTTTTGGGTCTAATTTTGCATACAGTTCTCAGAATTGAGTTGGCAATCAATGAACTGAAAAATGTTGTACTGTGTAAATAAACATTGTCCCAGGAAAATTATGAATATGTTTTAACCCCAAAAAGTTCTTGCTTGCCTTAAAAATTGCTATATAAATGCACCTGATGAACGTACCGAAATTCATAATTATAAACAATTTCGAGAAGCCAAGATATCCCATTATAATTTTTACGCGTATATTTTAAAAATTTGAGTGAATATGAATTCAAACAATAAGTACAGATGCATAAAAATATCTAATAAGTGTTGCGCTTCGCTTCGTAAAATAAGTGAAAACGAGGCTGCAAATATAATTGAATATTTTCCAGCTGTCGCCAGCATTCATTGTAGCCGTATTTGTGAAACTTGCCGGAATACACTGAGAAAAGCGCGCAGTCGTAATGAATCCAACGTGGAGCAGAATGAAGTCTCAAATTATTTACCAACAACGCCCAGCGATGAAATTAAGGAAGAATTGAATGAACTTCCAACTTGTACCAGCCGTAATGCAAACATCGAAAGCAACGAACTCATTGAAAATATAAATGATAATATTATTCCTCATCTACCAAACCAAATGTCGCCTCTTAAGAGGAAATATATCAAACGCGATGCATACAGAAATAGAAAATCACTGCAAATTTTGGAAAATGTAGCAGATTCACTTGGATCTGATCCATTGTCTGATTTGTCAGCGCAACTTGAAAACGTCAAAGCCATTTACGAAGAAATTTTGCAAAACATCAAATATCAAATAGAGAACAGCTCAAATCTTTTGGAAAAGCAAGAACTTTTATCTCTCTTACCAATCAATATGAGTCACGCAGAAATTAAAAATCGTTTTGGGGATGATATATCTCACGATTGTATCAAAAAAAGTAAAGATATCCAAAGGAATAAAACGAAGTTTGCAGATATCAATCTTTTAAAAATGAGCACACGTAGTTTACCAACCGAAACTCTAAGCACAGTCAAGTTATTTTATGAAGATGATGAAATTAGCCGAATGATGCCAGGATCGCAAGATTCAATTACTGTTAAACAAGGAAACTTACGTAAAAAAGTTCAAAAAAGACTGATGTTATCTTCACTACGCGAATCTTACTACGAATTTAAGAAAAAACATCCTTTGGCCAAAGTGGGTTTTACAAAATATACAATGTTAAGGCCAAAAAATTGTATGAAACTTGGAGTTGGAAATTAGCAAAATATCTGTGTATGCACATTGCATCAGAATATGAAATTGATGTTTGAAAAAAGTGGCTTAAAATCAATTTGTTTTGAAAGAGAATGCACATTTACCGACTACAAAGATGTTCTCAAATTCGTTGTTTGTGATGGTGACATAGAAAAAAGCGAGTGTTGCGTTTCAATGTGTGGTCACTGCTTCAAAAATTTAAATAATCTAAAAACGCATATGCTAAAACATTTTGAAAATAACCAAACTGAAGAAATAATATACAAAAAGTGGAATACAACGATTAGATGTGTTCTGGAAACGTTAACCACCAACCCAGAATCATTTGTCAGCGATTTTACTAACCACATCAAAGTTCTGATTCCGCATCATTTCATAGCAAAGCGACAATCTGAATTTATCAGCAATAAAAGAGCGGCGCTGTTATCAGGAGAAATGTTAATTCAAATGGACTTTGCTGAAAATTATGCATTTCTTGTACAAGATGCCGTGCAAGGATACCATTGGAATAATGATCAGGCTACAATACATCCGTTCGTTATTTATTACAAAGGTAATTATTTTAATATTTTGGTATTAGTAAACACATCCATCCACACTCATCAAAATATTTAATATTTTTTATTTATTTGTTTTTTTCCTTTGTTTGTTTATTTTCAGATAACGATAAATTAACTCATAAAAGCTTCGCCATAATATCTGATTGCAATACCCATGATAGCATAGCAGTTCATCTATATATTTCAAAAATGATACAGTTCGTGAAGGCCAATATAACCAACAATATTAATAAAATCATTTACGTATCAGATGGTGCAGGAGCACAATATAAAAATAAATTTAACTTCATTAATTTATGCCATCACAAATTTGATTTTGGTATTGATGCTGAATGGCACTTTTATGCTACCAGTCACGGAAAATCTGCATGTGATGGAATCGGAGGAACATTGAAGAGAGGTGCTCGAAATTATAGTATTGCAAATAAAAATGAAATCCAGACAACGAGGCAACTCTATCACTGGGCATCAGAAACATATAAGACTACCATACAAGTTGCTTACGCAGATGCTGACGAATACAACAACGTTAAAGAAAAGCTATTTTCAAGATATAAAGAAGCTCAAACTATAACAGGAACTTAAGGCTTTCATTCATTCAATCCGATAAATGAAACTTTTGTACATGTGCGCAGATATTCTGACTGTGCCAAATTTGAGGAGCGCAAAATTTCTTACAAATAATTAACTTAAAAAAAATGTAAATAAAATAAAACACAAATTAATAAAAACATGGCAAATAATATAAACAATTGTTGATGGTTTTTTATTTGTAAACATTTAAAAAATGTTATAATTGTTGAACTATTTTGTAAATGTGTAAGAATGTGACCTGATATTTTCGCTGTTATTCGAATTATTTCGAAAACTTTCGGTACGTATTAGTAGAAGTGACACTACTTAAAAAATTGGGGTTAAAACATATTCATAATTTTCCTAGGACTATGTTTATTTATTTAACCTGTAAATATAAAATATAAGGGCAATTACTAGAAGTGACACTACATAAAAAATTATATAAAAAAAACTAAAAAAGAACCCATTTTTATTTTTTGATATGGTATAGGTGAAGGATAAACCTTTCTAAAAAAGTAATACACTGTAAAAAAACCCTTGATCTTTTTGGATTTTTTGTTAGTTAAAATTTTCTTTTTTTTATAAATTTTTTACAGTGTAATTTTTTTTGTGTCATAAAACGTGTCATAAAGCCTGTTAAAATATCTTTTTAATGATACCAAGATCATGGAAATCGGTTCAGCCGATTCTGAGTTATTGTAGTTTAAATGGAGCTCTTTTTGACCATTTTTGCGTTTTTTCGAAAACTTTCCCACTGTGCCACGCCCAAAAAATCGCAAAACAGTCATTTCTAAAAATGAGAGTTTGTTTGTATTAATCAAATTTAGCCATGAACAAAATTTCATCGATATCTGAGGTGGTCGGGTTCAAAATTTCAGTTTTATCTCGATTTTTAAATGAAATTCATCATATGCATTAAAAAAATCATCACGTTTTAAAATTCTACACAATGTCTTTAATATCAATGCATGTTTTTTCATACAACATTTAATGAAAATATTCAAGCTATTTTTTAATCACAATTTGTAATAAAAAATTTGCACTAAACAAATTTCGTCAAAGAAATAACAAATAATTTTCAATATAAAAGTTCATATGTAAAAAATGTTTAAATTTACAAATGAAAACATTGTGCTCAATTTTAAGACGCTATGATTTTGTCAATGTATTTATACCATTACATTTAAAAAAGGAATATTTTTTTACCTTTTCCACATTTTAAACTCAGCCACGAAATCTTCAGCGGAACCTTCTACATCGTTAGGCCATTGCAATTCAAAAATTCGAACTGGCTCCTAAATTTCTGTATAGTTGAGACAAATGCATTTGTTTGGCAAAATATTTTGAATTTTTGAGAGCAATTGACCATGCTTCAAAAATCGTTGTTGGAGTTGTTCCAGAAAATGATCCAAAAACGGTATAAAAACTGACCGCCGGTAATATGCTTCGGGTGCCCCTTCGTAAATATCCCGATTTGTTTGGTGACTAACCAGGCGCGGAAGTTTAATTTCTATATCTACTTCTGCGGCGATTGTTTCAATTGCTGTAAAAATGGATCTGAGCTCCTGTTCGGCATTCTCACGTATCTGATTTACTTCAGTAAGTAAATTATTTGCAAAATCAACGCAGCTACTCAAGTCACAGTTACACACTGTAAAAATTGACTTCGATTTTTAGACAAAGTAAAAATCGGCTTCAGTACCGCCATAGCAACTATAAATTAGGGCGCATGAATTGCAGCCAACAGATCATGTGGCTTTGAAAGGTCACATCTTAAATTCTCACTATTAAGCTCTTCCAAAGCCGTACAGATGATATGATTACTACGTTTCAGTTTAAAAGTAATAGGAATAATCTATGTTTTTTAGTTATACTGTAGTTTTTTAACCTGTGTTCTTGTGAACCGCTAAACCCATTTTGATGGTTTTTCAGGATTCAATTCCTACGATAAATTAAAATAACAAAGCATACTTAAGTTTAAGCCAAATCATAAAAAATTCACGCTTTTTTGTCCATTCTTAAGTTAAACAAACTGCACAACACAGTAAACAAAAGCTTAAGGTGACATTGTACATTGGAAAAAAAATTAAAAGACGCAAATTAAAACATTTATTGTGAATTGTAAATTTTTTGTTTGTTTTAAATACATCTTCTTCTCCTTAGAAAAATCAGAAAAAGTGAGTTTCAGTAGTAACCTTAAACACACAACGGCTGTCATGTTGTGCTGTTAGTGGCTCTTGTTGTTTATTAAAGTTCAATCATTCCAGGGGGTTTTAACCCCCAAAACCCCCCTGCGTACGCGCCTGATTTGTATTCTTAAAAAATAGTTGCATGGGAGCCCTAGCATGAGCACCTGCATGGCGAAATTTTTAATTGCGCTCATTGTACTCAGAGCCGCCTAAAATCAATGCTGCATCCGCAGTGATAAAATATCGGGCGTTTTATAACTATAATCGTAAATACTGTGCAAATTATCCAGTTACCGTATCGAGTTTTTGTCATAAAAAAACAAAGAATTTTAGTAATATTTTGACTGTTGGAATTTTGAGAAAAAAATATTTACTTTGTTTTTTATTATTTTACGCAAAAATAAAACTTAAAATTTGCCTGATATTCTGCCATGTGAGAGATTCTAATTGTACCTGCGAAAAAAGGTTATACAATTTTATCAATATTCGCCACATAACCGATATTTTGTTATATATTTTATCTCTGAAAGTTGAATATTAGAGGCTGTACATTTACCCCAAAGTTTAAACAAAAACAAACAAACAAACAAACAAATTTGCGCTGTAAGACGTAATTATACGTCAAAGCAACCTCGCTTTTCGTAGCTATGTCAAATTATAAAAACTCTTTTAAGGAAAAATATGCAGAATATGCAACACGGCTTTTTCATTACAGCATGTTCTCGCTCTCACGTGTTTTGTACATCTACGCTCTTCATCCTCTCAATATTTCCCGCTCCTCTTTGCGCTTCACCCCCAAATACATCCAGCAGACGACAAAGTGCACTGCCTGCCCTCTATTGACGCACGGGCAAGAATTATGGACTGCCCTACTCTATTGTATCATGGTAGAAGAATACAGGTATATGCACCAGATGAGAGCATACTGCTGAAATTGTCAAAACGAAGCAAAACTTTTTTTTATTTTCTTTTGTTTCCATTCGCCACACAGCTAAATTTGACAGACATGGCAGTATGGAAAGAGAGCACAGTCAGCGCTGCATATACCTCTATCCTTCTACCATGTATTGTATTGCAACCCAACAAGACATGAATGTGACTGTTCCAGCTAAACGATACTTAAAACAGCAGGGTTTTATTTGCTTGTATGAAAACGACATGTTTTTGTACCTTTAAACCGTTCTCTATATAATCCTCCTTTTAAAGTCCTTTTTTATATTTATCAAGAATCGAATTGAAATTTTTGTCATACTCGCTTGATGTGCAAGCGTCGCTTGTTCTTGTCTTTTTTTCCCTCTCTTTTTCACCCGTTCGCCAAAAAACTCTAAAATATGCATTGAATATTGTATTGAAATCAAGGTAGTGCAGTTGAGTTGCCGTTTATTGTTTATTTAATTGTTGCAGCTTAATAAAAACTACTTTAAGAAAAGGTTACCATTGTTTAACAACAAATAAAATTAATATACAACTTAATAACACAACCACGAATGACATGATTACGGACCAAACGAACAAACACAACAACAACCATAAAAACAGCATTATCAACTACTGAAGCAGCTTGTGTATTTCTCATACGAATATATGAATTTTTTTCTTCTTAGATTTTGCTATTTTGTGGCTTTATTAAAGAAGTTACAAAACGCAAAGTAAGATATTCGTTTTATTCGCACTCCAACTAATATTTTGCGATTTGTTTTTTCTTTGTATGATGAATATAAAAGGCTGTAGGTTAGGGCGGGTCGATTTAAAAATCGCCCATTGCTCAGTGAAAATCGTATTCTAGGGGTCAAAATAAGAAACTTTGCCCGAGGAACTATACCCCTAAAACGAATTCTAACTGTTGACTTTTGTCCCGTAGGGTCAAATTTTGAAAAATTCCTCTTTGACCTATTTAGAGTGCCCCAATCAAAACCCCAGGGGTTTCAGAGGGTGTGCCACTGGCATGGGTGGATCAGCCCTCCAAAGTTAGTGGAGGTCGGTCATACATTTGGACTCGATTGGGGCACTCTAAATGGGTCAAAGAGAGATTTTTCAAAATTTGAACCCCTGAGCAATGGGTGATTTTTTTGCCTCCCCACAAATCGACCCGGCCTACTGTAGGTATACCCCAAAGTTCAAATATCATTCTTAAATGTGCTTGAAAAAATTTGTGAAAATGATCCCCATACAAACCTCGCTATAAGACGTAATTCTACTTCAAAATTTAGTACTAAATTATATAGTAATTTTAAATATTTTAAAATAGTGTGGCAACTCTGTAACCTATTTGTTTTGATTTTTATATATATGGCAACTTCTAGGCCAGTGATTTTTTGATTAGAGTATTCAGTTGGTTGCGAAGAAGATTAGACAGAAAAGAATCAAAAGAAATAGTTGTAAAAAAAGTTAAATAAAAATTGTGACACTAAATAAAAAGAAAACTGAAGTGTTTACAATAGCAACTCTACAACATAACCAAAGTGAAATATAACTGTTAAGCATTTCAACTGACGTTAATAAACTAGTGATTAATACGCTTATAATTTAATTTTTTTTTTTTGGGAAAAAACAAAGAATGTGAATGGACAATCTTGATCACTAATTTATTTAGTTGGAACTGCGGCCACATAAAAAGCAATTTGAAAATCGATTAGTTGAAATGCGAGAGGCGATATTGTGGCATTTCGAAATTCGCTTTAATTAAGCTTTAATAACAGCATCCTGTAGCTCTTCTTCCGCTACATACGCTTGTGCTCCTTGTAGTGTACTATTCATGATAGCCGCACCATCGTAACCCTTATATATCTATGATCTGAAAGCATAGGTCTCGATTCAGCTCAAAATTGAAGTGGTTTGCAACTTTTTAATGGTGCAAACACCTTAATGCTAATATATTAGATTTTTATACTTTCTAGACCCTAAGAGGGGGGTTTAACTCCTAAAATCCTCCCTTGTCTACGAACATGACCTAACCTAACCAAACTTTGTAATTTTTTCCATTTTATTCGTAGTATTTACTAATGCTTTTGTACTATTTACGAATGAAAAATCATATTAGTAGAAAAAAATTCATTCGTAGGGTGACCGTACGAATTATTCGTAGAATATACGAATTATTAGTTGAGCTTAAAAACGAAATCGTTCAGCCTGGCTTTTCGAACAACTACAGATTATAAGGAACTGTATGATTGTAAAGTGGATGTAGCCTAATGGACTGCGTGGCCTTTAAGCTAAAGAGCCGAGTTTAAAACTCCAGCTCAGACAGAGTTTTTTTTTTTTATTTTTCGTGGCTGCAGCCACTTTTCTTTCTTTTAAATTTTTAGAAATTAGAATAGAAATTTAGTTTAGTTATTAAAATACAAATTTAATATATAGGTCCTTTTCTTGTCTCAACCATTTTTTCATTACCTTTATCCATTGCCTTCCATTTTTACTAAAAAAAGTTAACGAAACATTTACTAAACATTTACGAAAAAGAAAAACTACGTTTGTGAAACAGTGTAGATGATTTGATCATAATGGATAATGAATTTATGTAGAAATTGCTTAAATTAATTAAATGAAAATGTTTTTCTTAGATAATATCACCAAATAATAAGTTTTTTATAAGTTCTAATTTTTTAGTCTCTGTAGACTTTTCTGTGGAAAAAATAAAATTAAAAAATAAATTTGATATATTTTTACATTAAAAAGGCATTTCAACCTTTCATCCTTGTTCAGTTTGTACCTCTTTTTTTAAGTGCATAATTTACGTACAAACAAGAACATTTTAAGCAGTGAGCGACAGCAACCTGCCTACTTGAAGTCTAGATAGCTGGTGAAAGCTTTTAATTTTTGTGTCAACAATTGCGTGTGAAAGCTCCCCTCCCATGGACGACCAAATGGACACCCTTGGTTTAAAATTAAAGTAGTTTGAACGTTTTACGCTGCTGCGTTGTACATACATAGTTTCATTACTTTCCAATTGATCGATGTGAAAAATTTGTGTTCAAAATATTTTTTTTATACTTACAAGTGCTTAATAAACTCGGTATAAAATATATCTTGGCTTATTTTAGTTTTATTTAGGCTTGCTGGAATTTCTTTAAAAAAGTTCCTTTTATGGGCAAAAAAAACAATTTCTGTATGGGCAAGTTTCTTGTTTCTATGATTTGATAGTAATCATTTTTAGAGCTTTATTTGTTTTTATTTTTTTTTTTACAATTCACGCATAATTCATAATTAACAACTCACAAGTTGTCAACTTGCCAACTTGCCCATACAAAAAGAGTTTTTTCCCAAAAAAGGGTTTGTGTATAAAAAAATATATATTTTTAATATAATTTTTTTCTTTCAGTTTTACCGTGACCATAGGTTGCTGCTTAAACTTTTTGTTGTATTAGGTGTAATGCCGTTAAATCGATCAGCCCCAGGATTAATAACTTTTTCTTGGAAATCGACGCAAATGATTTATGCATTTGTTTTATACATATTTACAACTGCACTTGTTCTTCGTGTAGGAAGAGAACGTATTGAAATACTTTACACGACTCAGGAATTTGATGAATATATTTACGCAATTATTTTTGTAATTTTTCTTGCCCCCCACTTCTTTATCCCATTTATTGGATGGGGAGTAGCTAAACGTGTGGCTCAATACAAAACTATGTGGGGCTCATTCCAGGTAATTTATATTATTATCTATGTTATGAGCAAAGCTCACTAATTTTAATTTGTCAAATTTTTATACATTTACTTGCACTGTAAATTTATAATCGCATTTGCACCATCATGTACAACCACAATTTGGTCTTGTAAACAAGCCAATGTATTTTTGTAATAACTGCACTTAAAGCTTTTTATAGTTTTTTTCTTTTCGTATAAATATTTGCGTTGCATCAGAATATTTCGCTTTTGTTGTTTAACTCTCATTGCTTAGCATCACAAAGTGTTGGTAATCGGCCAACAAATAAATTATACATATTATAATTGCATACAAATAAGTGCGTGCTAAGATAAGCAGCAAAAACGCTTGCTACTTCGACAATCTGAGTATATATTAACATGCAAACAAAAAATTGTAAAACAATTTTAACTGTGTTAACGTCCATATATTCACGTAAATCTTTCATCGATGGAAAGGTATTTTCGGGTAGATTTGAAGAATTTAGTTTTTATTCGATACTGTTGCCATTAAGATAGGTAAAACTAAGCGAATGACAATTGGACAATGCGAACAACAACAAAATACATAGCGTCACTGCTCTGTTGAACATTGTTGAACAGATACGAAAAAGAGTAAAATGCAGGAGTGTCTCAGACACTTCAACAGTGGGGCTTTGTTGTTGACTTATCTTAATTTCTCTCTCTTGTGTTACTACGTTTCCATTTCGAATTGAGCCTGAGTTGGGGTTTTTCGTCAAGTTGACAAAATGGCTTTTATAGCTCGAAAGTGTTTCCATGTACAACATCGAGTCGAATTGGACTTCAGCCATTCTATTCGCCATTTTTCCTAAGTAAGTGTATGTGTATGTGTTCAGAAAGTGCAAAATTTACTAAAGGCTGGGATCAAATTCGCAGTTTTGCCGCGATCGCGACACCGCTCTCACGCACTTTTTTCGCAAAAGCGGCTGAAAAATACTGAATTTTGCATGTATTTAAATACATTTATTTATTTAATATATTTATTAAATTTATTAATTTAAATACAAGCAAAATTTAGTATTTTAGTATAGTGAGTACGGTTCGCGATTGCGGCAAAACCGCGTAATTTGGCCTAGAAAAACATGTTGAGCCTTTGATAAGTATCTGTTTCCGACACTTTGTGTGCCTGCTAGGGAGTCCAATCCCGGAAGCTTGTCTCGATCCTGCGATTCTCGGGATTAAAAATCTCAATCTCGGGATTCCGGGAATTAGTTCAGGATTGAAAACTTTAAGAAGTAAATAATTCAAAACATTTTTAATGCAATTTTTTTTTTATTAGTTGAAACTAAAAAATGTAAATTAATTCATTTATAAATCAACAGGTCAGTGCCGTAGCAAAGGAGGGTTTTCGGGGTTCAAACCCTCCAGAGGGTCGAAATTTAAATAAAAATTAATACATTTAAATAATTATTTCATTGAATCAATTAATATGTTCTAAAAAAACTATATCATATACTTAAGTTGTGTTTAAGTGTCATAAAGCCTTTGTTAGAAGTTGAATCGTGTCAACAACAATAGTGAAAACCAATGTATCGTGATTTATCGGATCAAACGTGATACATTCGTACTATCATCACTATTGTTTTCACTACCCTTGACATCGGCAATTGTAGATGACGGTAGTAACTTCATTTTTATTCTTTTTAGTATCTTAAAAAAATTGCAAGTTTTTTTAAAATTAATATTTTATCTTTAATACGTATAAATTTTAGAAATTCTGGCAATGAATGCAAGCACTCAAAGCCTTTCCAACGATATCCTAAAAGTGAGGATCGCACTAGAAATAATGAAAATGTTTCAATTTTAGTGAAAATAAATTCAAAAAAGCAGGATCTGTAGATGGTTTTGTTCTACAGTTTGGCCCGGTAGGTGTCGTTGTTGTTGCTGTGGCAGTGTTTAAAAGGGTATGTGAGAGTATAACTCTGAAACTCTAATTGAGCAATTGTCATGATTCTTTCACTGCACCATAACTTTGTATGCAAACAAAATTACAAAAATACAAAATGTATAAAAATAAACAAAAAAATATCTTAAATTTTTATGATAGGAACGCTTGATTTTTCAATCGTATAAAACTTTTTTAAATTTTTACGATAGAAACATTAAATCAACCCTGCATTTATGCATACCATATGAAAGAACATTGAAAAAGCCATTTTTGGTTTTGAATTTTTTTTTTTTCAACAACAAATATTTTTACTTTAAGCTGAAAATAATTTCACATTGTATTGTATAACCTTTAAAATTTTGTCTACTGGGATGTTCTCTCAAATTGTAATAGAATGTAAGCTTAGAGTTATTTTCATATTATATTGTATAATTGCCTTGTCTACTGGGTTATTGGTTCTAATTGTAATAGCTTAAGTAAAGAGTTAAGTTAATTAAGTTAAGTCCGTTCAGTTGCGTCAAAAAGAAGGACGATTCTAATTGGCTGATAAGTGGATCGGGAAAAGTAAGGGCATCATAAGACTTTTAGCAAAACGGGAGCCATAGAAGTCGGACACGCAGATCTTAAAAAAACTAAAAATTTTGTAAAAATGCAAAAAAAATAAAAATAAGGCTAAATTAACAACTCAGAAGTGGGACCATGAATAAAGCCGATATATTGGCGTGGCTGGATAGCCATCAAATTACCTACCCAAACTCGGCTAATATCAGACAACTGCGATAGTTATACGAGCAACACAAAGGCGCTGATGTCGCTGAAGATGAAGATGCCGATGGCAAAGAATCGGTTGGCGGTATTTCATCGCAGAATTGTTTGCACGAACAAGGTGCTGAAGCCTTGTAAGATGCGGAGATTCGGTTGTTTCAAAAGCGAAAGCTAATCGCTAACCTTCAACGTCAGTTGTCGGACACTCCGGCTGTTGTTCAGAGAGGTGCTGAATTTGGTGACGTTCAGCATTGCGTAGCCATGGTTTCTGGCACAGATGTTTACGACGCAAAGAAGTGGCTAAAAGATTTTGAGCGTGTGTGCGATTCAGTTAATGGAGATGATGCATTCCGACTCAAATGCATACGCCGGCTGATGAAACCTGGAACCGAAGCTGAATGGTTTCTGAAAGTGGATGCATCTGAGACATATTCCGATTTCCGAACTAATTTTTTAAGTAATTTTGGCCACAATTATTCTGTTTCTGAAATCATTGACAAGTTGAAGAGAACGACGTTTGCTTCTTCAAAAACCTCAATCATGGGGTACATCCTCAAAATGCAAGATATTGCTGCACGCGCTAATATTGATGAACTTCAAACAGTGCAGTTTATCATAGATGGATTTCGTGACCGTACAGCCAGCATTGCAGCGATTTATCCGGCGCAAAGTATTGCTCATTTGAAGCAGCTATCTCATCGTTGCTCCCAGATTCGTGATATGCAGTCAGGTGCCTCTGTTATTAATTCAAGCACACAGCCGCCACGATTCCGTCCACAAACTCCGAAACCTGGAAGAACAGGCACCAGTGCAGTTCAAAGTGCAGTACGTTGTTTTAATTGTTACGGGATGGGACACCTTTCAGCCTTGTGTCCTGAGCCAAAACGGCCAAAAGGTTCATGCTTCCGTTGTGGTTCGCTAGGGCATATGTTACAAAATTGTCCAAGGCAGGCGCCTCGGAATAACATTGAAGTGGCTTTGATTGACGATTTCCATTCTGGCACAAATCACGACAGTCAATCTGATGACAACTTAAGTGGAGCCTTTTCTGAAATGAATATGGTGAGTGTTGATTTTTTTCTCTGAGTGCGCCGACACACATTGTTCCACTATTCTATCTCTTTTTGATACAGGAAGCCCCATTAGTTTAATTCGGTACTCGGAATTACCCAATCAGCCGGTATGTGGTCTGATGCAATATTCTGGCTACCAAGGGCTGGGGAAGTTCAAGCTTTGTACTTACGGAGAAATTTCAGTCAAAATTACCTTCAAAAATATTTGCAAATCAATTAAAGTTCATTAAGTGATTCCTAATCACTTAATTCCGTACCCTTTACTATTTGGTAGCAATTTTTTGAATACTTTTAATATTAAGCTTTCATTTATAAAAACAAAAAGTGTATCTAAACCTGAATTACAATTTAATTTATATCCAGAAATAAAAATTTTGAAAATATCTGATGAAGTGTTAAACTGTGTGTATGGTTCATTCGGAGACATGTGTTCGGGGGTCGCAGCCACATGTACTCTGTGTACATAGTACTCTGTAAATTTAATTAAAAATAAATCTGAAACTTATACGGCTGCTAGTATCCCTCTTGATGTCAGTCATTCGGTGCCCGACATTTCCAATATAGAAATTAATACAGTGCCTTCTGAAGTCTGTAATATTAACCCAGAGTTGCCTACTGAGTAATATTTAGCTGTTAAAGAAATAATTCAATGCAATTATCTGGATTTATCAAATATTCCTCCTATTGGTCATGATTATAAAATGAGTTCAGATATTCCGCTTAGTTCACCACTGCGTAGAATTTCTTATTCCGATAGACGTGAAGTTGATCAAATCGTCCAGGAACTTTTAGATGATGGATATATAAGGCCAAGTAATTCTCCTTACGCCGCTTCCATTGTTTTGGTATCGAAAAAGAATGGCGAGAAACGTATGTGCGATGATTATCGTCCACTAAATACGATTGCTGTTAGGGATAGTTATCCATTGCCTTTAATTGATGATTGCCAGGAACGGTTAGCGTTTTTATTGTCCCTAACGGGCAGTTTGAATACATAATATGCCCTTTGGGCTTCGAAATGCTCCAGCTGTGTTTCAACGTTTTATAAATTACGTTCTGCAGCCTTTTATTAAAGAGGGTTCTGTTATTGTCTATATGGATGACATAGCGATTGCTTCTGATACATTTGATACTCATTTAGATATTCTTCAGCGAGTTTTACGTAGACTTTCCGAGTTCCGATTAAAAATAAAGCCCAGTAAATGCAATTTCTGTTATCCTGAAATCGAGTTATTGGGGTTATCTATAAATAAAAATGGAGTCCGTCCAAATAATTGTCATATTAAAAACATTAAGCATATTCCGATTCCGTCAAAAACCGAGGAAGTGCACAAATGTTTAGGATTGTTCTCTTACTTTCGGCGTTCTATTCCATCCTTCTCAGCCATTGATCTCCCGCTGCGAGCCTTACTGAAGCCAGGTACTAAATTTGATTTTAACGAGATGTGTCGGTTGGCCTTCGAATCACTTAGGAATAGTTTAACTACTACCCCGGTGCTAGCTTTATACATTCCGAACAAGGAAACCGAACTGCACTGTGATGCAAGCTCTGTTGGCTTCGGGGGAATTCTGCTTCAGAAACAAGATGATAATAAATTGCATCCGATAGCTGATTTTTCTCAACGCGCGACGGCAGCTGAATCTAGGTATCACAGTTTTGAGCTGGAGACTTTGGCTATCATTTATTCGCTACGGAAATTTCGAGTGTATTTGGAGGGTATCCCTTTTAAAATTATTACTGATTGAAATTCTTTAATCATGACACTGAATCGGAAAAATGTGAATGCCCAAATTGCACGATGGACTCTTGAATTGGAAAACTACCATTACACCATTCAACATTGGAGTGGCCAGTTAATGAGGCATGTTGATACTTTAAGTCGGTATCCTTCCGCCACAATTAAGACTTTCGATAACTCAGATCAAGTGTTTCCGTTATTAATTAAGATGAGATGTATCTTAAATTGCAAGCTACACAAAATAGAGATGAAGATATTCTTGCATTACGTAATCGATTAGAAGAGGGTCCTGTAAAGCAATTCGTGTTAGAAGATGGTCTCGTACATCGTTGCGGAGATAACGGTCTACTGTTATATGTCCCAAAAGAAATGGAAGACAATGTTATTCGTCTCGTCCATTAAAAACTTTGTCATATGGGCATCACCAAATGATTAGATCAAATTAAAAGAAATTATTGGTTTCCGAGTATGAAAGATAAAATAGAGCATTTCATAAAAAACTTCCTTAAATGCATAATTAAATCTTTCGCATCACACTGTCGAAATCGCACCCTTCATCATATTCCCAAGAAAGCTATTCCGTTTGACACTGTCCATATTGTAGTGTGCTCTCGTTATGCACACTGCCGACCCTAAGTTTCGTTGTTATAAACAGCAACATATTGAGTGACTTATAAGTTAGCACTGCATTATCGGCGTGTGCTGCACTCAGTGCATGCGAATATTTTCATTACTCAAATTATCATTCGTCAAACCAAAAATATGTAATTTGAATCCTTTCGACGATTCAAATTCAATATGCAAGAACGAAACGCAATATAGATTATAAGTTTATTAACTAACTAGAGAAGTATGACCATAGGTTAAGACTACTAAGTAAGTTTTGTAAAAATGTTATAAAAGAGCCGAGATGGCCAACAATAAATCAGACTTTAATTAACTACACAAGCTGGCAGATCTCTGCCTTGTTCAGTTTATTTTAAACGTCTCTGTTTGCCTTGGACATAGTTCAAGTCAGCAAAGACTGCAGTCTATAGCAAAGCAAACTCTGCCGCTATAACAAAACAAAACGATCCTTAAATAAAATATAACATGGCGATCCTGCCACTCCGACTTGGAGTCCTATAGAATACATTTTTTGGTGCATCAAAATTTTATTGATGGACGAGTACATCCCGCAGCCGACAACAATAGCACCGAAAATACCTGTTCCAGTCTATGTGCCACTACGCATCGGTCCAAAGGCAATGACGATAGAGGAGTACCGAAAACGCCAACTACAACGAACCGAAGAAGAGATGACAGCATACCCAAAAGTGGACATACCGAAAATACAAAAAAAGCGCGGTGGCTTAAAAGTTAAACTTCGCAAACGCCTGGTGCACCTTTTGGCCATCACTCGAAAAGAACAACAACCAAGCTGGGACATCTCAACTGTGATATGGGCAGAAATTGACAATATCCGCAAGCAGCTCAACACAAAAAATAGAATAAATGTACGTTCCTTTCGTGGGCACTATTTTGGCAACATCAGGAGCGGTAGTCAACTCACAAACAGAAGACGCAGAGCTGGTGCAAGAAGAGATCGTGATGATGAACGCTAACAACAACAACAGCAGCAGTAACAGCAACAAAACCGACACAATTAACATTATTGAAATAATATGTCTTGTTTTTATAGTTGTGTTTTTATAGCTGTGTATTTTAAAAAATACTTAAAAAAGCAATTAAGCAGAAACTTAAACATCAACACAACAGTATAATGTAAATTCATCTTAATAATTATGCAAACAAAACAACAACAAAAAATATATTTTGTAAAAATCACCACAAATGGAAAAAATAATTAAAGAGGTAGAAAGAATTTATAAAAATATGGGAAAAAGTAATGCTAGAGGCTACACAAGAGCCACATTCATATCCAAACAGCAACAGCTAGAAGATTTAAAAGAACAATTTGACTTATTAGCAAGTCAAAACAAAGATAGCAAAAAATTAGTAGCTTTAAAATTAGAGTTCAGTAACATTCATTTAAATTCCCAAAAATTAATTTTAGAACACTTAAAACAGCTGAAGGCCATAATGAATTAGAAGAAGAACAACAAGAAGAAGAAGAAGAAAAATCTGATACAGAACAAACACCAATAATGGCATTTTTTAGTTTAGAAACTGCCTCAAAGGCATTGCCCACTTTTTAAGGCAACTTTAATGAGTTAGATAGTTTTCTCATTGCAGCTGAATAAGTAAATAAAACATTAAGTAGTGAAGGTAAACTAGATTTTTTACAGTATGTTTACCATGCAAAATTAACAGCTAATGTGCGCACCTCATTGGGTAGCTATTTGAAGCCATCAAGTTTTGAAATTTTAAAACAACAGTTGAAAGCTAGATACAAAGACAACACAACCCTAGCTCAACTACAATCTGGACTTAACAATTTACAACAACGGAACTTACGAATAAACACCTACAAAGAACAATTACTAAATATAATAGAAGGTTTAAACAGACTAGGAGTTGAAAGTTTAGGAACGCAAGCAACAGAAGCCGAGAAAAACGTCATAATAAAATGCAATAACAAAATTGCACTCGATGCATTTAAAAAGGGACTGAATGAAAACTTAAAAACAACCATTTACGCGGCGCGACCAAAAGATTTATTAGAAGCAACAGAATTAGCACTCGAACTAGAAAATGGTTCAATGACTTCGCCAAATGCAATCATGCACTTTCAGCGGTCATTTAACCAACATCGAAACAATGTCAATAACCGCAGTAATATGAGGCAGAATTTAAGCACACAACGCAATTTCAATTCATTCAATTCGAACAATACACAATGGGCACGATGAACCCAGAAGGTATAACAATAATTTCAACCAAAATTACAATCAAAACGATTGCTATGACAGAAATTTGAACCACAACAACAACGTCACAACAGTAATCGTTCTAACCAAGACAGAAACAGCAACCAAAACAGAAATCAAAACAACAACAGCATCTATAATGGCAACAGATACACAAATAACCAAACAAACAGAAGCATACGCATAATACATAATGAGGGAAACTACCAAGGCTCGGAAGACACGGTTTTTCCAGACAGCCAAAAGTAAAGATTTTTAAAATTTCGGATAAAAATTCTAATTTTATAAAAATAAAATACAAGAACAACATAATGACTTTTCTTATTGACACAGGTGCTGACATTTCTTTATGCAAGCTTAGTAAACAACTGAATGACGATTTTTATAGCCCAGACGAAAAATGCAAGTTAACTGGTATTACAAACGAAGAAATTTTTTCATTAGGAAGCATAAATCTAAAACTTGATTTTGGGGAGGAATCTTGCGAACATGAGTTTCAATTGGTAAATTCAGAATTTCCAATCGAAACCGATGGTATATTAGGCAGAGATTTTCTGAATAAGTTTCTTTGCAAAATTGACTATGAAACATTCGTTATTTCAATTTTAATTAATGAGTCACATATAATATTACCAATGCACTCGAAATCACATAACACACTAATAATAAAAGTGCCACCAAGAACAGAAATTATTCAACCGATCAGATTACAACTAACCGAAGATAAGGTGATTTTTAATAAAGAGATACAAGAAGCTATTTTTCTCAGTAATTCAATAGCTCCGAAAAACGGCATGACATAACTAAAAATTTTAAATACAACAAATGACGAAGTAATATTAAATGGTAGTGAGTTGGAAACTGATTCTTTAGACAAATACGACATTTTAAATTATAATAGCACTCACAAAAACGTTTAAGTAAGATCTTGGAAACATTAGACACACAATGTAATGACACAAAAATTAAAGACGAACTACATATTATTTTCAAAAAATACCAAGACGTATTCCACCTAGATAACGACAACAGACAACATACCAGTATACATCAAAAACAACAGACTGCCACACATTCGACGTGATAAATGAACAAGTTCAGAAAATGCTAAAGGACGATATTATCGAACCATCGCTCAGTTCATATTGTACAATGCTCCACTCCTTCTGGTACCAAAAAAGAACACGGAGGACAAAAAGAAATGGAGACTTGTGGTAGACTTTAGAAAGTTAAACGACAAAATTGTCAATGACAAGTTCCCTTTAACGAGACTAAAAGATGTTCTAGACAAATTAGGTAAAGCAAAATGGTTCTCAACTCTTGATATAACCCGCTCATTCCATCAAATTGAACTAGAAAACAAATCACGAACTTTGACAGCCTTCTCTACATCGAACGGACACTTTCAATTCAAACGACTACCGTTCGGACTAAAAATCTCAGTTTTCAACGCATGCTCAGTATTGCACTCGCAGATTTTGAATCAAATGCTTTTCTTTACGTGGATGACATCATTATCTATGGATGTAGTATAAATCAGCACAACCAAAATTTAATAAAAGTACTAGAAAGACTTCAAAGACACAATTTAAAATTGAATGCGGCCAAATGTTGTTTTTTGCGTCCCGAAGTGGTATACTTGGGACACCTGATTACTTGTGATGGTATCAAAACTGACCCAGCCAAATATGACTATTATAGAAAAATTATTCAAAATTTTGCAGACATTGCAAAAAGTTTAAATGCATTATTAAAGAAGTCTTGTAAATTTGTTTGGTCTGACGAATGTCAAATTGCCTTCAATACACTGAAAGAAAAATTAATAACTCCACCTTTATTACAATACCCAGATTTTGACAAGCCGTTCATTCTAACGACTGATGCTTCAAATTATGCTTTGGGCGCAGTATTATCGCAAGGCGAAATAGGTAAAGATTTACCAATATCTTATGCCAGCAAATCTTTGCAAAAGCATGACTTGAATAAACCAGTTATTGAGAAGGAATTATTAGCTATTCATTGGAGAATAAACTTTTTCAAGCCATACCTTTACGGCAGAAAATTTACAGTTATAACTGACCACAGACCACTAATCTCGTTATTCACTCACAAAACCCCTTCCTCAAAAATGACGCGGATTCGACTAGAGCTTTGTGACTATGACTATGACATAATATACAAAAAAGGTAGCATGAACACTAACGCAGACGCACTCTCAAGAATCCAACTGGACTCTGAAACTTTAAAAGAAATGATAAGAAAACAATGAAAAAATAAAAAGAACGTTAATTATTACAAGAGGCATGGCAAATAAAGAAGCCATTAAAAATAATGAGGCAAATGACAATAGCAATGAAAAAATCTTGGTAGATGGTGACAATACCCAGAAGTCTGATCAACTTCTGATATGGGATTGTACATCCATTAGTGACGTCAAGAATATGAAGAACTTAAAGTTTTATATGGCCAATAATAATGAAAGTAAAGTAAATATTTAAAGTAATATAGTGCACGTAGCGATTAGCGATAATCCATCGAAACCAATTTCGTTTTCGGAGAAGCTAAAATCTAAACATAATAATTTAAAAATGCATGCGGGATATAACGATAATTCAACGAATCTAGATTCGATTTTGAAGAAACTGATATCTAAAATGAAAAATGAGAATATTAAAGAACTAGCGCTAGCCAACAATGATAAAATAGTCAAATTGTATACAAATAAAGAATTTAAAGAAGCTTATACAAATATACAACAAAATATTCAAAAAGGGAAAAATCCTCAAAGTCCTCAATTAAAAATACTAATTTATGACCCACCAAAAAGAGTACAAGATGACCTTACGAAATTCAAACTAATCAACGATTACCATAACACAGGCCACCTAGGTATCAGAAAAACACTAATAAAACTAAAACAAAGATATGTTTGGAAAAACATGGGCAAGATGGTAAAGAACTTTGTGTCACGCTGTGATACATGTGCAAAAAGTAAACAAACACTTCACACAAAAGAACCACTCACGCTAACAGACACCCCTAGCAATAGTTTTCAGACATTGTCAATTGACACTGTAGTGTTATATCTTATACAAATACTTTTTGTATAGAAAACCAACACTGCTCGTTTTTAGCTTAACTTTATTTGTCTAATACCTGTGACACATTGGCAGACTTAAACTTGTTTAAATCGCTTTTCTAGTTTAATTTTCTGATAAACTATGTTTAGAATTCGTTTAGTCAAAACTAGTTTCCGAAAGTCGTTTATCGCAACTAAACGAGTTTTAACAGCTGATTTTGATATTCTTCTTTCTGCACTTTCGTTGATAGCTACTGTGCTCTATCTCAAGCACACACGCTGAAATTTTATGACTATAGTGTTGTTCGCTCGCCCATTGATTCTATATTTTTCGTTATTTTTATAAACTAGTTAAGAAAAATATTGTGTGTGTCATCCCCAATGGTTATATTTTAAACTACAAAAGATAACCAAGATTACCTATGCCAATGTGTCAAAGCTATAAGGTTTAAACAGAAGTGATCTCGAAAGTTATAACAGCATAATCATATATCTTCTTTTTTCTTTCTTTTTATATCTTTCTTTCTTCTTTCTTTCTTCTATCTTTCTTTCTTCTTTCTTTCTTTTTTCTTTCTTTCTGCTTTCTTTCTTCTTTCTTTCTTTCTTCTTTCTTTCTTTCTTTCTTCTTATATCTTTTTTCAACTACCAACCAACCAACCAAACACCAACGCCAGGTAGAAGTTATTAACTTACTACCCACCAAACAACACCAGAGTACAGCTCCCTTTTTCTTTCTTCTCAGAAAGAATTAGGAGAGCTTCCCCTTTTGTATCGAATCATCAAGCGAAGGATAAGCTTCAGTGGATCGCAGTATGGCAGCTGCTCTACCACGTACAACACCTTGCCTGTTACCAAAGTCGTTTACAATTGATTCTAGGCATTGTCATTGTATTAAATAATGTTTTAATATGTATGTAACTGTTCAATTAACTGTTCATTATATTATGTGTAATAGTTGATATAAGACATATTTTAGATTTAATTAAATAGAGAGAATATATAATGCACATACAGTATAGAAAGACAACTGTGTTGCATTTACAGTAGAGTACAATTGTGTTGTGCTATAAGAATAATAATACATTACATTTTCCCCTTTTATTTCTTTTGTTTTTTTTTTCATACGTGTACAATTATTCAGATTAATGATGATAATAATAATAATAATAATTTTCAATGTTCATCAAAGTGTAAATACATAATTCATATTATACAATTTTAACAATTCATTTGTCTTAACTAAATTGCTTACGAATGTTGCGTTTAGATCTTCGCAAAGGTACTGATTCATGCAATACAGGTTTAAATTTTTTCTTAATTTTTTTATTAACATGATTATTAGTGCTAGTTTCTTTGTTGCCCTCAATATTTGTTTCTGCGCTTATTTTTGATTCAGTTTGTAGTAAAGGATGATATTTATCAGACAAATTGGAATATCTTGATTGATTTTTGTGAACAAATCTGATAGAATTTTGAACATTTATTAAGTAAGTTTTTGGACTGATATATTTATGAACTGTTGCAGGTATCCATTTAACAAAACTTTTAAAATGGTTTCTATAAAGTACTTTTTCCCCTTTTTTAAACGGTTGTTCAGTTTGTATTTGTATTTTTGTATTTGTTTTGTTTGAATAAAATATTTTACTTTTGGGTAAACTAAATTAAATCTTTTTTGATAAAGAGTGTATAATTGTTCTTGGTTCATACGAAAAAATGATGCTTGCTGGACTAGTATTTGTTGCTGTACAGGGTGTATTGTTGTAGCACATCAAAATTTTATTTAATTTAGTTTGTATTGGGAGAGATTTTAAATTCTCATCGGCAATATATTTTTTTAAACTATTTTTTATATTTTGTACACCACGTTCCGCTAATCCATTACTTTGTGGATGGTACGCAGGTGATTTTTTTAAAACTATATTTAAATTTTTTGCAAAATGTTCAAATTGTTTAGAAGAAAATGGTGGACCATTATCCGAAACTATTTCTGTTGGATATCCAAAAATTCTGAAAATTGACAGTAAACTATTACCAAGACTCAAAGCGTCAGTCTTTGGTATATACTTTACTATAATATATTTGCTATATGAATCAATATAAATTAAATATGTTTTTGAGTCAAAATAAAAGAAATCTATATATACTCTTTGAAATGGGTATTCTGATAAGGGCCAATGACTAACGATCTTTTCTCTTGGTATTTTTTGTGTAGTCTGGCAAGTAAAGCAACTCAAAACAAATTTTTCAATAATTTCATCCACCAAACTGAACTTCTGGAAAGCATTTTTAATCTTACAATTCCGTCATGATTTTCATGTAGTATGGACAGTTCATTTTTCAATTTCATTACGTAGTTTTTCTGGTATTACTAATCTATCCCTGTAGTAAACACAATCGTTATCAGATGATAAGCTTTCGCTAAATCGGTACCATTCTTTTAAGTAGAGTGGTAATTTTACCGGCCATTTAACTTTTACATATTTTATTATTTTTGACAATACTTCATCACTTTGTGTATGAGCTTTTACTTTTTCAATGCTAATTGGAAATTCAATTTGATTTGAAAGATTGTTAATCGATTCAATTTGAGTTTCAGTTTGTAATGGTAAACGAGACATTGCATCAGCAGGCGTGTTATGTTTTGCGGGACTATATTTAAACTCATAATCGTAAATCGATAACATTACAGTCCATCGCTGTAATCTGGATGCAGTTATACTTGACGTTCGCTGCAAAGCGTAAACTTATGGCCATATACAGTGACACATATTCGTATAAACGCACTCTTAATTTTAAATTTGCTACCTTCTCTCTCTTTTAATAATGCATTATTCAAAACAAATTCAAACTCATATTGTTCACTAAACTAACGGAAATTTGTACTGAGTGCAAAAAGCTGTTTTCGTTGTTGTTGTTTTATATAAATCAGTTCAGTTTAAATATTTTACTAAAAACAAGTACACATTCCTTTAAACGCACCTGAATAAGGAGGTCGAAAATATATTAGTGGTTTAAAGAAATAAGTATTTGCTTGTATTTAATTAACAATTGGTAAGTTTTGTTTAATTTAAATGTAAAAATATTTTCTTAATGATATTTTTTAAAGATTTTATCAAAATGCCAAAGGGAAAATACCTCAATGACACAGAAAAAGTCCAAATCAACCTGTACCATAAAGAGGGTTATTCAAATCGGGAAATTGGGCGGAGACTAGGAAGATCAGAAGCAGTCGTCCGCTCTTTTTTAAAAAACGGTGTTAATTATGGAGTAAAAAAATCCACGAAAGGCAATCGAAAACTGAGTATTCGCCAAGTTAATCAAATTAGGAAGGAAGCCACCACAAGTTTTTTGAACTCAACTCAAATAAAGGAAAAATTAGATCTTCCAGTGACAACGAGGCACATTGCACACATTTTACGTAACTCAGATAACGTTAAATGGAAAAAACCGGTGAGCAAGCCTGTGTTGAAGCCGCATCACAAAAAGGCGCGCTTAGACTTCGCCCAAAAACACATGCAATGGTCAACTGAGTGGGACAATGTTGTGTTTTCCGACGAAAAAAAATTTAACTTAGATGGCCCAGACTCTTACAGCCGTTATTGGCATGATTTGCGAAACAATGACGTACGTATGTCAAAAAGAAACTTTGGTGGTGGCAGCGTTATGGTGTGGGCGGCATTTTCATCTAGAGGTAAAGCAAATATCTGCTTTGTGCCGCCCAAAATGAATTCTAAAAAATACACGGAATTGTTGGATGATGCTCTTATTTCATTTTTGGATGATAAAATGGATGAAGACAGTATTTTTCAACAGGATAATGCTGCCATTCACGTTTCTAAAGAGGCATTAAAGAGGTTTGAAGAGCACAACATCCCACTTATGAAATGGCCTGCATGCAGTCCCGATTTGAATCCGGTGCAGAATCTTTGGGGATGCATATCACGCAAAATCTATGGACAAAAAGCCCAAGGACACCTTTACAAAACCGTGCTAGAGCTCAAGTTGGCCATTAAGGAAGCTTGAGAAGATTTAGATCGTCAGTTGCTGGAAAATTTAGTGAAGTCGATGCCGAATCGTATATTTGAAGTTATAAATAAAAATGGTGGACCAATTAATTATTGAAAATTAAATAAATACCCATTCCTATTGAAAATTAAGTTGATGCGTTTAAACGAATATGTACTTGTTTTAAGTAAAATATTTAAACTGAAATGATTTATATAAAACAACAACAACGAAAACAGGTTTTTGCACTCAGTACAAATTTCCGTTAGTTTAGTAAACAATATGAGTTGGAATTTGTTTTGAGTAATGCATTAATAAAAGAGAGAGAAGGTAGCAAATTTAAAATTAAGAATGCGTTTATACGAATATGTGTCACTGTATGTACTTATGGAATTTTTTTAAAGCAAACATTACTGCGAGAGAATCTCTATGAATTTGAGAATAGTTTTTTCTGATGGAGATAACGAGCTCGAGGCAAATAAAACAGGTTTTTCAACTCTATTTACTAAATGAGCTAACACTGCTCCTACTCCGTACGGATTTGCGTCGCAAGTGACTATTATCTGTTTGTTTTGATCATATAGTTCTAATAAATTATTATTCAATAGCAATTTTTTTGCTTGCTGGAATTCGGGTATATTGATATAGCCCTTTATGGATGTTTATTGTTACATAATCCCTGGAGGATTCTGATATTTTAAGTTGTTGGTAAGCTCCAGATAGATCAAGAACACAAAAAAAATTACAATTGGCTAAACTTGCAAATATATCGTCTATGCGAGGTAGAGGATAATGTTGTGTTTCTATAAATCTATTTATCGTTACTTTGCAATCTATACAGATTCTTATCTTCTTTCCTGGCTTAGAAACTATAACTATTGGAGAAGCATATCTACTAAAAGTTACAGAAATCAAAATTCCTTGCGTGCATAACCGATCTAACTCTTCTTCGACTTGTTTTCGCAATTTGAAAGGCACATCGTATGCTTTTCGAAATATCGGTTTAGCATCCGGCTTTAGTACTATTTCTGCAGTATAATGTTCTATACATTGATTTTTAGCATCATTTACTGTTCTTGGAAATTTAAAATTTATTTCATTTAATATATTACAATCTTTACTGATTACTTTATTAAGAATATTACAACTAAATGCATTTCTCCAGTTGGGAAACAATGTATTTATCCAATTTCTACCAAGAAGTGGTTTAAACTCTCTTTCAGAATGTATCACAACCAATTCTAATTCATGTTGCTCATTACAATTCACCTTGTTCACAATAGCATTAAATTTTCCAGCGCATTTTAGTGGATTACCTGTGACAGCAAGAAATGTTCGTTGTACAGAATCTAATTTAAAGCTTTCAAAATTTTCCAAATAAGTAGCTTTTGAAATAATAGATATACATGCCCCCGTATCTATCTCCATTTTTATCACCTTATCACCAATAACTAACTCCACGATCTCTGCACCAACAACAGCAACAGCAGCAACTTCATTTCTTTCAGCATAGCACTCCTCACTCGATATGCTCATAATTCTTGCTCCGTCCATCATTTCTTCAACACTTTTCATGTGTAAATTTTCGTTCCGAAAACTTTTCTTCGCTGCTTGGCATCTATTCGCGGTATGTCCTTTTTTATTACAGTTGAAACATATCCAATTTTTGCAAATGCATTGGTCTGCTTCGTGGCCTTTTTTCCCACATCTGTAGCACGGTTTGTTTGAGAACTTTGATTTACTCGACTTCGTGTTATGACCTTCCTTACGCAAAAGAAACTTTCTGCGACTGTGATCTTGGCTTATAGAACACATGGTGTAATTCTCTTTTCTTGTAGCGATTTCTTTTGTTTCTGCTTCAGCCATTTCCCAATTTAAAGCTATTTCACAAGCTTTTTTGAATGTCAGCCCAGACTCCTTTAGAAATTTTGCTCGCAGTTGGTTGTCTCGAACTCCACAAACGAACTTATCACGAAGTGCTCGCTCAAGAAATGCTTCAAAATTACACTTTTTCGCTAAGGACTTCAATTCAATTATAAATTCTCTAATTGATTTTTGACCTTGTTCTGCTTTACTGAATTTGTATGATTCAGCAATTTCATTAACTGATGGCTCAAAATATTTTTTAAGCGCATCGACCAGATCATTATATAGTTTTTTACTTGGATCTTCTGGTGAAAATATCTTACGTAATACTGAAAATGCGTCGGCTCCAATGTATGTGATAAAGAATGGCACTTTTTTACCATCTTCTACATCGTTGACAATGAAAAATTGTTGAAGCCTCATTTCGTATTCGGAGAAATTATTTCCCATAACGAACGGATCCATATGGCCAATCATGATGCTTGTTTTTGACAGTTTTTCCTCTAGCTGAGCAGTTAGTTCACTTTTTATCATTTACTTTTACTTTTTTAATAATTACTATTTCTGAACGTTATACTCGTCGCCAAAATTGTTATATCTTATACAAATACTTTTTGTATAGAAAACCAACACTGCTCGTTTTTAGCTTAACTTTATTTGTCTAAGGTTTAAACAGAAGTGATCTCGAAAGTTATAACAGCATAATCATACGTCAATTAACTGTTCATTATATTATGTGTAATAGTTGATATAAGAGATATTTTAGATTTAATTAAATAGAGAGAATATATAATGCATATACACTATAGAAAGACAACTGTGTTGCATTTACAGTAGAGTACAATTGTGTTGTGCTATAAGAATAATAATACATTACAATAAGGTGGAGTACGCTATAAATAGTTCGGTACACTTTACCACTCGTCAAATACCAAGCAAAAAAAGAGATATTTTGGTGTTAGTCAGAGAGGACGAGAAGTAGATGCCCTTTCCGAGTTTCTGGATTCCGCAGGACCCGTTCTATTGGTCGTGATCTTAGTACCTTGCATTACAATGCTTCTGATAGAATAAAAACTAATCAAGCCAAAAGTACGGAATATTATTCTAGCAAGCATAAGCCTCATATTGAATTCGCTCAAGGAGATTTTGTTGCTATTCGTAATATTGATACAACAATTGGTACGAATAAGAAATTTGTTGCAGATTTCAGAGGGCCCTATCGAGTGCATAAAGTACTGCCGAATGATAGGTACGTCATAAGGGATATTGAGTTTTGCCAACTTACCAAATTGGTTGTAGGACCATTACGAATTTCAAACGAGTACCGCTACATATTGACAATACAATGCGAACTGACAAAATTTGTAATTGCACACCCAATGTCGACAAAAGATGCAGACACTGTTGCAAGAACATTGGTTGAGCAAGTAATTCTAAAATATGGCCACTTTCAGGTGTTGAAATTAGACAACGGCACTGAATTCAAAAATGAACTAATGCGCAAAATATGCAAGCTTTTGAAGATCGAACAAATATTTTCGACACCATACCATTACCAGACAATAGACTCTCTCGAAAGAAACCACAGGGTGCTAAACGAATTTTTATTGACAACAGCTACTGACCACGAATAAGACAAGTGGATCCCATACTTCACATTTACGTACAACACGACCCCACACATAGACACAGGATACACACCACATGAATTAGTATACGGAAAACTAGCGTCATTACCAAATGACATTTACAATTCACAAACAAGGTTTTATGATTTCGAAAGTTACCTGAGCGAGATGCATACTAGGTTGAATTTTGCTCTAAATAAGGCAAAAGAAATGCTCATACGAGCTTAACAAAAGCGTATCCGTATAAGGGCCCATTTAGAATATAAGATAGATTAGAAGTTAATACTGTAATAGATTATAATGGAGTACATAAGAAAGTACACAATAACCAACTAAAACCATATAAGGCAATAATTTAATACTTTAGCAAGATATATAGTCAAATACATTGAAACCAAAAAATATTATATTACACTATATCATATATATATATATATATATATTTTTATCATATTTTAATACTATTTTATTACATATATTTCGAGAATAGATGACGCGTTTAAGAAAAATTATTGTAGCCCCTAATTTTTCTCTTAAGGATGAGGGTGTAGTGTGCTCTCGTTATACACACTGCCGACCCTAAGTTTCGTTGTTATAAACAGCAACATATTGAGTGACTAATAAGTTAGCACTGCATTATCGGCGTGTGCTGCACTCAGTGCATGCGAATATTTTCATTACTCACTCAATATTGTTACCGTGCCAAATTATCATTCGTCAAACCAAAAATATGTAATTTGAATCCTTTCGATGATTCAAATTCTATATGCAAGAACGAAACGCAACATAGGTTATAAGTATATTGACTAACTAGAGAAGTATGACCATAGATTAAGACTACTAAGTAAGTTTTGTAAAAATGTTATAAAAGAGCCGAGATGGCCAACAATAAATCAGACTTTAATTAACTACACAAGCCGACAGATCTCTGCCTTGTTCAGTTTATTTTAAACGTCTCTGTTTGCCTTGGACATAGTTCAAGTAAGCAAACACTGCAGTCTATAGCGAAGTAAACTCTGCCGCTATAACAAAACAAAACGATGCTTAAATAATATATAACATTTTGATCATTTTGGTCCTCTTCCATCCATAATCTCAAAGAAAAAACATATTCTTGTTGTTGTCGGATTCTTTTACCAAGCGTGTTAAGTTATATGCTGTAAACTCAACAAGCACAAAAGAGGTTTGCGCCTGTTTAGATAGATATTTTGAATACTATAGTCGTCCTAGAAGAATTATAAGTGATCTTGGCACCTGCTTTACATCACTTGAGTTCTGTTCATACCTTTTATAGCATAATATAGAGCATGTTAAGGTTGCTACGGTTGCGGACCAGGCCAATGGTCAGGTTGAGCCCGTCAACCGGGTTGTTAAGTCTATGTTAGCTAAAATTTCAGAATCTGTCCAACATTCCGATTGGTCCAAGTTATTGAATAAGGTGGAGTACGCTATAAATAGTTCGATAACCTTTACCACTGGTCAAATACCAAGCAAAAAAAGAGATATTTTGGTGTTAGTCAGAGAGGACGAGAAGTAGATGCCCTTTCCGAGTTTCTGGATTCCGCAGGACCCGTTCTATTGGTCGTGATCTTAGTACCTTGCATTACAATGCTTCTGATAGAATAAAAACTAATCAAGCCAAAAGTACGGAATATTATTCTAGCAAGCATAAGCCTCATATTGAATTCGCTCAAGGAGATTTTGTTGCTATTCGTAATATTGATACGACAATTGGTACGAATAAGAAATTTGTTGCAGATTTCAGAGGGCCCTATCGAGTGCATAAAGTACTGCCGAATGATAGGTACGTCATAAGGGATATTGAGTTTTGCCAACTTACCCAATTGCCGTACGACGGTGTAATTGAGGCATCTCGCATACGGCCCTGGGCCGACGGTAGGGATCTGGTGACTGCGACTCCAGTTCCCAGACCAACATCTCCAACATAATAATAATATAAAAAAAAACTCGGTAATTGGTGCTCGTGATTTCGTCAATCAAATAACTTCATATAAATTAATAGTTAGTGTTAATTTTACTTTATTTAAACTTTTGTTGCTATAAATTAATCGAGTCGAACAATATGGTCAAGTGGGCCGAGTTGTAAGCTGAAAATAATTTCACATTGTATTGTATAACCTTTAAAATTTTGTCTACTGGGATGTTCTCTCAAATTGTAATAGAATGTAAGCTTAGAGTTATTTTCATATTATATTGTATAATTGCAGCCTTGTCTACTGGGTTATTGGTTCGAATTGTAATATGTAACAGATTGTAGCAGATGGTGGATCGGGAGAAGTAAGGGCATCATAAGATTATTAGCAAAACGGGAGCCATAGAAGTCGGACACGCAGATCTAAAAAACTAAAAATATTGTAACTTGCAAAAAAAAAAATAAAAACGTTTAAATAAAAATAAGGCTAAATTAACATCAACATTAACAAGTTTTTTGCGAAATAAAGAAATTCGTTAAGTTTTTTTTTCGAAAATTATAAAAATTAATTGTTATAAATTTTTAGCAACTCGCATGTTCCTATAAAAAACGAAATTTTTCTAATAAAAGACATCTAAAACAAGAATGTTACTTACCGCAAAGGTATGCAATTACCAAATTGCAACAATGTAACTTTGAAAATTCTTGCATGGCAGATTATTTACCTTAAACATTTATGGTGTTTGATGAATCTGAGGACCTTAGTATGTTTGGCGATGACAAAAAGAGAAAAAAAGGGTATAAATGGTTATATATAAAAACGTGGCGGCTGAGGCACAAAGTGTAAGTACGTGGCTTTGGTGCCGAAGGACCTTGGTTTAAACCACCTTTGCAGACAATGGCACACCCCAGATAATTATAAATTCCATTAAAAGCTTCTTGAGAACATGGAGTTTAGCCGTTCGCAGTCGGTATAAAACAAGTAGGTCCAGTTTTTGATCCATTGCGTACAAAATTTTATAAAACGCACAGCAGAATACTCATAAGAAGCTCTGTTAATAGGCTTCAAGGGCTGAAATGGCCAAATTGTTTTAGATTTTTGGTATAAAAAACCCACACAATTTGCACAATAATTTCGTAAAAAGTTGGGAGCATTTTGTTATGATTCAGAGGGTTTTTATAAAATCTATAAAATCTATTAAAAGCTATACATCTTTGGACTTATTCTTATCCGATGTAAATAAAAGTTATGCAAAATAATTGTTATTAGCAATTAGAGTAGTTTGAATAAAATTTCGTCTATGCCCTCTTTTATTTTTAGTGTTTCAATGAAAAAAGTAAGGTTTACCATTTAAAACAGTACATAATTACGTCGTATTAGAATTAGGCCGACAATATCGAAATTTCATAGTGCTCAAAAATCCGGTGTCAAAAATTTCAATATTTAATAAAGGACCCAAGTTATCACCTTTAGAAAATTGCTTACTTTTTCACTATCCGAAACTGTATGATACATTAAAATTAAATTGAAGTTACTACATTTTTTACTTTTTGTATGTATAAAAGCTTCCAACAGAAAAATATTTTATGAAAGCTATTGTTTTTGACTCCGTGAGATTAATGTTATTTGTGTCCAGTTAAAAAAGAAATACGAAATATACAACAAGTAAGTTAAATCCATAAATTCTATATTTAGCTTAATATGTATATATGTGTTGTGTATTATATTTATGTTTTGTGCGCGTTTTAAAGAAAAATGCCACGTCATCGTCGAGGAAGAAATATTTGTCGACTTGAACGCAATTCGCAAATAATCCAAGCCCGTCGGTTAAATAGGACGTCATTGCAAAGCGATCCTTTCACAGGCAATGAAAATTCAAGAGACCAGGCTGAAAACACACTATACAAAAAAAAAAATACAAAATGAATAAAAACAAACAAAAAAAAATATCTTAAATTTTTATGATAGGAACGCTTGATTTTTCGATCGTATAAAACGTTTTTTAATTTTTACGATAGAAACATTAAATTAACCCTACATTTATGCATACCATATGAAAGTACATTAAAAAAGCCATTTTTGGTTTTGAATTTTTTTTAAACAACAAATGTTTTTACCAAAGATTTTTGCGAAACATAGAAATTCGTTAAGTTTTTTTTTTTTGGAAATTATAAAAATTAGAAGGGAAACGAAAATGAAAAAGATTGAAACACGATTGGACGGACAGTTAATCAAAACAAAACATTTCAAACAAAAAAAAAAGATTAATGCAATCCCTTGTAACATGACCGAATTATTCACTTTCAGAGCCAGCACTTTAATTTTTGATTGATTTTTTTTTTCTATTTCACCCAAAAATAAAATAAGTACTAAAAATTTTTTGTGTGTTTCAGATACGAAAGTTTTTGTGGTGTCAGCAGTATCTTGGAAATTTTAAGCAACTTGCATGTTTCTATAGAAAACGAAATTTTTCTAATAAAAGACATCTAAACCAACAATGTTACTTACCACAAAGGTATGCAATTACCAAATTGTAATAATATAACTTTGAAAATTCTTGCATGGCAGATTATTTACTATCAACAATTAAGATGTATGATTAATCTGAGCACCATAGTATGTTTGGCGATGACAGAAAAGGTCAAAAATTTAGGGTTAAATTTTTGTGTTTAATGCAAATTAAGGTTGGAAAAGTATTTTCAAAATTTTTTTGTTTAATTATTTTATTATTAAAGTAATACATTAAGCTAACCAACGCGTCTTATTTTTCATTAGAGAGTTTTGCTCGAATATTATTACAAATATAACCCGCTAATGAGAAACACAGTTCTAATTATATGCTAGTTCGAGAAATAGTTTACGATAATCGTAAGCATTTTGTAAGTTTCGATCACAATTGCCTTGACCACAAAAGAAAATAATTTCCTAAGTCAGAATATCTGACAATTTTGAAATACATAGCTGATTTCCCGATGTTGCAAAATCTTCTCAAACTTTCCAAAGTCTTTGCTCAAGTGATTCAATTTCAATATTTTTCAGCCTAAATAAAAGGTTTTTCTAATTCTATATTCATATCAACTTAAATTCAAATGGTTGCATTTATCTGAATGTTTATAATAAAATTGTTTTATAAAAATCCCGGAATCCTGGAAAGAAAATCCCGGGATTCAAATGAGCTTAAATCGTCCGGGATTCCAGGTTTGACTTCCCTAGTAGCTGTTAACGGTTTGTTACATTTTATCAGCGCAGTGGCTGAAATAAAATAAAATGTTAACAATAAATTCAATAAAACCTCGCTCAACAGTTAGCCAACTGTTGCACCTTACGAACGCATCCAATTTAACGCAGTTAATCTAACAAGTTTCGTGGAGTTTCGTCGATTTAACGAAATTCTACTCAATTCGCGTTTCTATGGTGAGTAAATAAATCCCTAGTTAACCCCGTCTCAACTCGCCATGGAAACGTAGTATATGTTGCCGCGAATCGAGTTAGATTCTTCATTAGGACAAAAAAATATTTTTGAGAGAAATATCCCTATGTGCGGTAATTCGTTTTTCTTCTGACTCTGGTACCTGAACTAAAAATTCAATAAAGTTCTATAAAAATTCCAAGATGAGAATTTTTGAGATTGCTTTTAACGAAAATACGGTTGCCAAACGAAGAAACAATTTCAGCCCTTAAAATACTTTGAACGAGCTTCTTATGATCAATTGTGTGATGTTTTTTATTAAGAAATGGTCAAAAAATGTCCTCTTCAAATCATGCAACTTTTATTCCGTAGTATTTCATTTTTGCACAATATTCAGTTGTTGCCGATGCGAGGATTTAAGCCCAAAATTTCAGACGTGCGTCGTTTATTGAACACCACTATTGTTCAAAAGTATTCAGTTTTGTCATGCTTTCGTTAATCACTGAGTATTCTCTCATAAATATGGGGTATACACCTAGCAAAAACTTCGCTTACAGGTAATGCCTAATATTATATTTTACTTAGGATCGTTTTATTTTGTTATAGCGGCAGAGTTTGCCTTCGCTATAGACTGCAGTGTTTGCCGACTTGAACTATGTCCAAGGCAAACAGAGACGTTTAAAATAAGTTGAACAAGGCAGAGATCTGCCAGCTTGTGTGGTTCGTTAAAGTCTGATTTATTGTTGGCCATCTCGGCTCTTTTATAACATTTTTACAAAGCTTACTTAGTAGTCTTAACCTATGGTCATACTTCTCTAGTTAGTTAACTCTTTCCGGCGCACTATATAAAATCGTCGAAAATTAAAGAAAATTTTTATTTGCTTTTATTTATAGAAGTAATTTATTGAAAAAAATGTAAAAAAAAAATATTTCCTTACAGGATTTCGCGCAAGGATGTGGTTTGATTTTTATACCACCGCGCTTATGTGATAGCTTTATTTATGGAATTCAATAAAACAGGATTTCGTTTTACTTAAACAAAGTGGAACATGGCAAGTAGAGCACATCCACTGAGTTATTCTCTGGTGTCCCGTCTTGCTGCAGTGCGCACATCTTCGTATTGTGGTTCTTACTGGTTGGTGGGACGACGAGGCTCGTATGCTTGCATCTACAAAAGGTTTATTGTTTTTTAGTCGAATAGTGTTTTTTTTTATTTGGCCTTGCAGAAGTTACGGATGAACATGAACCTGAGTGACACAGACTTGAAATTATATCCAGCTTAAAATGTTTTAGTGGTAACCCAGCACTTTTGACAATTATATAAGCATTGACGACTGCCACATCGAGAAAATGAAAAAAAATTCGATGCCACCATTTGCGGCTCTTTCTATTCAACTCATAATATTTCTTTAGTTGATCTAACTTGTCGACGTTGTTCATATGCATATTATAATCATGTATAATACCTGGTTTATTAATTTCCACCACTGCACCATCACGTTGACGTTGCATTACCTTGACAAGTTCATTTGGATCATGGAAACTGGACAAAGCTGTGACCGCTCGTTTGTCAATCCATTTCATAAAGATCACGACCGTATCGCTTATTTGCCAGTCATATTCTCCCCTTTTTAATTGCTTGTCAGGCTTAATATCGGTCGGGAGATATTTTCGATTACTTCGAACTGTCCCGCAACCATTTATTAACTTTTTTTTCAATTCCAGGATGAGGTTGTAGGAAGTGAAGAAATTATCAAAATATACCTTATGATTTTTCCCACCAAAATCTGATAGTAGATCGAGAACAACACGTTCGCCAAGCCTTTTTTCCACTAGTTCACCTTTTTTGCCTGTATAAATTTCAAAACGTTGAACGTAACCGCTGCTATCGCATAACATCCAAGTTTTGAACCCTCTTTTTATTGGTTTTTTTGGCATATACTGAATTAGAGTTGAACGACCTATAAAACAGTAAACTCGTAAACAAAATAAATCCATAAATATATATGTCTTGGAACCTACCTTTGAATCTAATCATGGATTCATCTACCGATAGATATTCACCCGGATTAAAATACAATTTAAATCTCTCTAGCAACATATCCAGAAACGGTTGAACTTTATACAGCTTGTTGAACTTAGGTCATCCTTTTTTAGGCATTAGGGTAGAATCATTCAAATGTATATTAAATAAAATCCAATCAAATCTTCTTATAGGCATTATTTTCGATATATAGCCGTCATTTAATTCCGGACGAGATGACCAATAGTCTCTGTAACTGGGCTGGGGTTTTATTCCCATTAGAAAGTTAATTCCAATAAAAGCTTGTATTTCTAAGGCATTTGTTGGAGTGTAGCGTTCGCCAGATTGTTGAGCATACAGGTTACAACAATCATACAGTTGATTGCATACAGTTTAAAATACAATATGTTCAATAATTTCTTTTGTTATAATTTTACTAAAAATATTAAAATTATCATGGGATGCCACGTTTTCCACAACTTCTGTAGGTCCATGTTTCATGCCAATAAATGCAATTGGTATCTCTATTGAATTTTGCTTACTCCAATTTGGTGGGGTGACTTCTGCTGCTAAATAAATAAGATATAGGAATATCTCGGAATTGTTCACACGAATTTGAAACTCCACTACATCCCGGGTTTTCACCTTCATCAAAGTGTTTATCTTCATTGTCGACTGCAAGGATGTAATCAAAAAGTTCCTGGATTTGGTTCTGATCATCGAGGTCCTCAACATCATCGATAATTGACTCAGCGTCTGATGGAATCTCTTCCACAACAACTTCATCCTCGATTGTTTCCAATATATAGGAAATATCACTGTCTTTGAGTTTATTGTTTTTAGCCATGAATATAATGCGCAGTGCTATTATTTTTATACCAGCAACTTTAACCTTCACTACTTCAAAAGTTTTTATTTATTTTTGATGTTACTATTTTCAAGCACGTTATTCACTATCTTATTGATCAAAAATTATACAAGTATGAAGTCTAACGCATGTGTTTTGCAGAAATTTACTAAATAATGGAAAACACTGTCAACACTTGACAGATGGTACTCAAGTTTAGTTCAAAATATATGTATCTATCTCTTTCAAATATTTGGTATATTTCTTGTTTTTGAAATATAAGCTTAAACCTACATATAAAAGTGGTATTTCAAATATACCATTGCACACAGAATGTAGGAAAATTAATTAGATAAGTGGTATAGTTTTCATACCACCGCGCCGGAAAGAGTTAATATACTTATAACCTATGTTGCGTTTCGTTCTTGCATATTGAATTTGAATCATCGAAAGGATTCAAATTACATATTTTTGGTTTGACGAATGATAATTTTTCACGGTCAACAATATTGAGTGAGTAATGAAAATATTCGCATGCACTGAGTGCAGCACACGCCGATAATACAGTGCTAACTTATTAGGCTGTGTGCGAATTGATCTAAATGCGACCTAAACTAAATAGTATCGATAAGGCAGTGCTTCCTAATTTAGGAAGCATTTAGGTAGCTCGAGATTTCCTAAATTATTAAGGAGGCACTGCCTTATCGACCCAATTTAGTTAAGGTCCCATTTCGATCAATTCGCACACAACCTAAGTCACTCAATATGTTGCTGTTTATAACAAGGAAACTTAGGGTCGGCAGTGTGTATAACGAGAGCACACTACACCCTCATCCTTAAGAGAAAAATTAGGGGCTACAATAATTTTTCTTAAACGCGTCATCTATTCTCGAAATATATGTAATAAAATAGTATTAAAATATGATAAATATATATATATTAGGGCGGGTCAAATTCTGGCTCAGCGAAATTCGTAAAATACATGTAATTTCAAGACTTTTTCTCCACTACAGCATATACAAATTCTGAAAAAAAGCTGTGCGGACTTTCGTAAATAGATTCAGACACATACATTCATACATTCATATTTTATAATTGAGAACAAAATCTATTTACGAAAGTCCGCACAGCTTTTTTTCAGAATTTGTATATGCTGTAGTGGAGAAAAAGTCTTGAAATTACATGTATTTTACGAATTTCGCTGAGCCAGACCTCCAAAAAATTCGTCCATACAAATTGACCCGGCCTAATATATATATATATATATAAATATATGATATAGTGTAATATAATATTTTTTGGTTTCAATGTATTTGACTATATATCTTGCTAAAGTATTAAATTATTGCCTTATATGGTTTTAGTTGGTTATTGTGTACTTTCTTATGTACTCCATTATAATCTATTACAGTATTAACTTCTAATCTATCTAATATTCTAAATGGGCCCTTATACGGTAATTGTTGTTTATTCTTATCTTCTTTTTTAAGTAAAACTAAATCTCCTATTTCTGCTCTTAGTGTATTTCTGTAGTCCAAATTCTTATTAGTACGCTTTTGTTTAGCTCATATGAGCATTTCTTTTGCCTTATTTAGAGCAAAATTCAACCTAGTGCGCATCTCGCTCAGGTAAATTTCGAAATCATAAAACCTTGTTTGTGAATTGTAAATGTCATTTGGTAATGACGCTAGTTTTCCGTATGCTAATTCATGTGGTGTGTATCCTGTGTCTATGTGTGGGGTCGTGTTGTACGTAAATGTGAAGTATAGGATCGATCCACTTGTCCCATTAGTGGTCAGTAGCTGTTGTCAAATAAAATTCGTTTATCACCCTGTGGTTTCTTTCGAGAGAGCCTATTGTCTGGTGATGGTACGGTGTCGAAAATATTTGTTCGATCTTCAAAAGCTTGCATATTTTGTGCATTAGTTCATTTTTGAATTCAGTGGCGTTGTCTGATTTCAACACCTGAAAGTGGCCATATTTTAGAATTACTTGCTCAACCAATGTTCTTGCAACAGTGTCTGCATCTTTTGTCGACATTGGGTGTGCAATTACAAATTTTGTCAGTTCGCATTGTATTGTCAATATGTAGCGGTACTCGTTTGAAATTCGTAATGGTCCTACAGTGTCAATTGACAATGTCTGAAAACTATTGCTAGGGGTGTCTGTTAGCGTGAGTGGTTCTTTTGTGTGAAGTGTTTGTTTACTTTTTGCACATATATCACAGCGTGACACAAAGTTCTTTACCATCTCGCCCATGTTTTTCCAAACATATCTTTGTTTTAGTTTTATTAGTGTTTTTCTGACACCTAGGTGGCCTGTGTTATGGTAATCGTTGATTAGTTTGAATTTCATAAGGTCATCTTGTACCTTTTTTGGTGGGTCATAAATTAGTATTTTAAATTGAGGACTTTGAGGATTTTTTCCTTTTTGAATATTTTGTTGTATTTTTATATAAGCTTCTTTAAATTCTTTATTTGTACACAATTTGAATATTTTATCATTGTTGGCTAGCGCTAGTTCTTCAATACTCTCATTTTTCATTTTGGATATCAGTTTCTTCAAAATCGAATCTAGATTCGTTGAATTATCGCTGTATCCCGCATGCATTTTTAAATTATTATGTTAAGATCTTAGCTTCTCCGAAATTGAAACTGGTTTCGATGGATTATCGCTAATCGCTACGTGCACTATATTACTTTAAATATTTACTTTACTTTCATTATTATTGGCCATATAAAACTTTAAGTTCTTCATATTCTTGACGTCACTAATGGATGTACAATCCCATATCAGAAATTGATCAGACTTTTGGGTATTGTCACCATCTACAAAGATTTTTTCATTGCTATTATCATTTGCCTCATTATTTTTAATGGCTTCTTTATTTGCCATGCCTCTTGTAATAATTAACGTTCTTTATTTCTAATTCTACTACAATTCTATTCTATACTACAATTTTCTATAGTAGTTGCAGAATGCAACGAATCGCCTAAAGTCATTTACGTTTTTCGGAGTTGGATAATTTTTTACAGTATCGTATTTAGCTGGGTCGGTTCTGACTCCTTCACTTGTGATGAGATGTCCTAAATATACTACTTCAGGACGCAAAAAACAACATTTGGCCGCATTTAATTTCAAATTATGTCTTTGAAGTCTTTCTAATACTTTTATTAGATTTTGGTTGTGGTGATTTATGCTACATCCATGGATAATTATGTCATCCACGTAAAGAAAAGCATTTGATTCTAAGTCTGCGAGTGCAATACTGAGCATCCTTTGGAAACTGCTTGAAGAGATCTTTAGTCCAAAAGGTAGTCGTTTAAGTTGAAAATGTCCGTTTGTCGTAGAAAAAGCTGTCAAAGGTCGTGATTCGTTCTCTAGTTCAATTTGATGAAATGAACTGGTCATATCGAGTGTTGGAGAACCATTTTGCTCTACCTAATTTGTCTAGAATATCTTTTAGTCTCGTTAAAGGGAACTTGTCATTGACAATTTTGTCGTTTAACTTTCTAAAGTCTACTACAAGTCTCCATTTATTTTTGTCCGCCGTGTACTTTTTTGGTACCAGAAGGAGTGGAGCATTGTATGGACTGAGCGATGGTTCGATAATATCGTCCTTTAGCATTTTCTGAACTTGTTCATTTATCACGTCTGTTTGAATGTGTGGCAGTCTGTAGTTTTTGATGTATACTGGTATGTTGTCTGTTGTCGTTATCTAGGTGGAATACGTCTTGGTATTTTTTGAAAATAATATGTAGTTCGTCTTTAATTTTTGTGTCATTACATTGTATGTCTAATGTTTCCAAGATCTTACTTAAACGTTTTTGTGAGTGTGTATGTTTTTTGCTATTATAATTTAAAATGTCGTATTTGTCTAAAGAATCAGTTTCCAACTCAATACCATTTAATATTACTTCGTCATTTGTTGTATTTAAAATTTTTAGTTGTGTCATGCCGTTTTTCGGAGCTATTGAATTACTGAGAAAAATAGCTTCTTGTGTCTCTTTATTAAAAATCACCTTATCTTCAGTTATTTGTAATCTGATCGGTTGAATAATTTCTGTTCTTGGTGGCACTTTTATTATTAGTGTGTTATGTGATTTCGAGTGCATTGGTAATATTATATGTGACTCATTAATTAAAATTGAAATAACGAATGTTTCATAGTCTATTTTGCAAAGAAACTTATTCAGAAAATCTCTGCCTAATATACCATCGGTTTCGATTGGAAATTCTGAATTTACCAATTGAAACTCATGTTCGCAAGATTCCTCCCCAAAATTAAGTTTTAGATTTTTGCTTCCTAATGAAAAAAATTTCTTCGTTTGTAATACCAGTTAACTTGCATTTTTCGTCTGGGCTATAAAAATCGTCATTCAGTTGTTTACTAAGCTTGCATAAAGAAATGTCAGCACCTGTGTCAATGCCTGCATTCAGCGGAAAGAACTGTTCCACAACTTTCGGGCTGAATGGTATGCTCTCACAGAACATGTTCCTTGAGATGTCACAATTTATATAGCGAAAATATTTTATGCTTCTTCGCTACTTGAGCACTTTTTCGGCTAGAATGCGGCCAATAAGAAAAGTCATTATGTTGTTCTTGTATTTTATTTTTATAAAATTAGAATTTTTATCCGAAATTTTAAAAATCTTTACTTTTGGCTGTCTGGAAAAACCGTGTCTTCCGAGCCTTGGTAGTTTCCCTCATTATGTATTATGCGTATGCTTCTGTTTGTTTGGTTATTTGTGTATCTGTTGCCATTATAGATGCTGTTGTTGTTTTGATTTCTGTTTTGGTTGCTGTTTCTGTCTTGGTTAGAACGATTACTGTTGTGACGTTGTTGTTGTGGTTCAAATTTCTGTCATAGCAATCGTTTTGATTGTAATTTTGGTTGAAATTATTGTTATACCTTCTGGGTTCATCGTGCCCATTGTGTATTGTTCGAATTGAATGAATTGAAATTGCGTTGTGTGCTTAAATTCTGTCTCATATTACTGCGGTTATTGACATTGTTTCGATGTTGGTTAAATGACCGCTGAAAGTGCATGATTGCATTTGGCGAAGTCATTGAACCATTTTCTAGTTCGAGTGCTAATTCTGTTGCTTCTAATAAATCTTTTGGTCGCGCCGCGTAAATGGTTGTTTTTAAGTTTTCATTCAGTCCCTTTTTAAATGCATCGAGTGCAATTTTGTTATTGCATTTTATTATGACGTTTTTCTCGGCTTCTGTTGCTTGCGTTCCTAAACTTTCAACTCCTAGTCTGTTTAAACCTTCTATTATATTTAGTAATTGTTCTTTGTAGGTGTTTATTCGTAAGTTCCGTTGTTGTAAATTGTTAAGTCCAGTTTGTAGTTGAGCTAGGGTTGTGTTGTCTTTGTATCTAGCTTTCAACTGTTGTTTTAAAATTTCAAAACTTGATGGCTTCAAATAGCTACCCAATGAGGTGCGCACATTAGCTGTTAATTTTGCATGGTAAACATACTGTAAAAAATCTAGTTTACCTTCACTACTTAATGTTTTATTTACTTATTCAGCTGCAATGAGAAAACTATCTAACTCATTAAAGTTGCCTTAAAAAGTGGGCAATGCCTTTGAGGCAGTTTCTAAACTAAAAAATGCCATTATTGGTGTTTGTTCTGTATCAGATTTTTCTTCTTCTTCTTCTTCTTGTTGTTCTTCTTCTTCTTCTAATTCATTATGGCCTTCAGCTGTTTTAAGTTGTTCTAAAATTAATTTTTGGGAATTTAAATGAATGTTACTGAACTCTAATTTTAAAGCTACTAATTTTTTGCTATCTTTGTTTTGACTTGCTAATAAGTCAAATTGTTCTTTTAAATCTTCTAGCTGTTGCTATTTGGATATGAATGTGGCTCTTGTGTAGCCTCTAGCATTACTTTTTCCCATATTTTTATAAATTCTTTCTGCCTCTTTAATTATTTTTTCCATTTGTGGTGTATTTTACAAAATATATTTTTTGTTGTTGTTTTGTTTGCATAATTATTAAGATGAATTTACATTATACTGTTGTGTTGATGTTTAAGTTTCTGCTTAATTGCTTTTTTAAGTATTTTTTAAAATACACAGCTATAAAAACACAACTATAAAAACAAGACATATTATTTCAATAATGTTAATTGTGTCGGTTTTGTTGCTGTTACTGCTGCTGTTGTTGTTGTTAGCGTTCATCATCACGATCTCTTCTTGCACCAGCTCTGCGTCTTCTGTTTGCGAGTTGACTACCGCTCCTGATGTTGCCAAAATAGTGCCCACGAAAGGAACGTACATTTATTTTATTTTTTTTTTTTTTTGTTGAGCTGCTTGCGGATATTGTCAATTTCTGCCCATATCGCAGTTGAGATGTCCCAGCCTGGTTGTTGTTCTTTTCGAGTGATGGCCAAAAGGTGCGCCAGGCGTTTGCGAAGTTTAACTTTTAAGCCACCGCGCTTTTTTTGTATTTTCGGTATGTCCACTTTTGGGTATGCTGTCAGCTTTTCTTCGGTTCGTTGGAGTTGGCGTTTTCGGTACTCCTCTATCGTCAGTGCCTTTGGACCGATGCGTAGTGGCACATAGACTGGAACAGGTATTTTCGGTGGTATTGTTGTCGGCTGCGGGATGTACTCGTCCATCAATAAAATTTCGATGCACCAAAAATGTATTCTACAGGACTCCAAGTCGGAGTGGCAGGATCGCCATGTTATATTTTATTTAGGATCGTTTTATTTTGTTATAGCGGCAGAGTTTGCTTCGCTATAGACTGCAGTGTTTGCCGACTTGAACTATGTCCAAGGCAAACAGAGACTTTAAAATAAGCTGAACAAGGCAGAGATCTTCCAGCTTGTGTAGTTAATTAAAGTCTGATTTATTGTTGGCCATCTCGGCTCTTTTATAACATTTTTACAAAACTTACTTAGTAGTCTTAACCTATGGTCATACCTCTCTAGTTAGTTAATATACTTATAACCTATGTTGCGTTTCGTTCTTGCATATTGAATTTGAATCATCGAAAGGATTCAAATTACATATTTTTGGTTTGACGAATGATAATTTGGCACGGTCAACAATATTGAGTGAGTAATGAAACTATTCGCATGCACTGAGTGCAGCACACGCCGATAATGCAGTGCTAACTTATAAGTCACTCAATATGTTGCTGTTTATAACAACGAAACTTAGGGTCGGCAGTGTGTATTATGAGAGCCCACTACACTAAAATAATCTAGAAAACGTCAATAGTCTCTTACCTTCTGGCTTACAGAATACATTACTTTAACATAGACATGTCATTGGTGGTAGGCGGTTGCAATTTCTTATACCAGAGAAGCACTTATGCATATGCATACCGGAGGCGGATAAATAATATCTTATGCGCAAGTCATTTTATAATTGTTACAGAAAACATATTAAAGAAACAAATACTTTACACTTGGTATTGCTTGATTCTTACAAAGATCAAAGAAAACAAAAATAAACAAATGTTATTATGAGGCATTACAGTCTGCATTACTTTAAACAAAAAGTAATAGCTTTTTGGGCTTAAAGTATTATGTAATGCATTATATAAGCGAATATTAAGTAAAGGCCTTAAAAAATTATAAAAATGTTTTGCTGGGCATATGCAAGAAAAACCATAGTGGTATTCAATGAACGGTGTATTGGCGATGTAAACAGCGTATGTTCGGTAAGTTTACAGTAGCGTAATTTGCAATAACAAAATTGTAACACACTATCTCTACTTACAATATTTGATTGCAAGCAAACTATCAAATTGAATTTCATGATATCCAGATTTTATGCTATAATATTTAGTTGGGCACTTCATCTCATCAACTTTCATTTTTGAATTTTTTGTAAAAGTTTATTAAATTAATAATTTCTTCCATTCGCCATTCCATTTTATGTTTTTTTACTCTTTTAATGCTTTTGTTATATTTTTTGCTTGAAAAGTTCTTAAAAATGCACACACTTACATCGGCATCGGGATAGGTATTGTTGCAAAATCGGGAATCGTTGGAACATTAATTGTAACCTTATGATTACAGATTAAAAAGCACTTCAGTTAACTACTTTGCAAAAAAAAAATAAAATATTTTAAAATTTGGCATTTGAATAATTTAAAAAAATTCAAAATAATCTTATGTAATAAAGATTCCGTTGAACGCTACGGTCGCAACGACGATCAATCGGTCAATTGAACAGAATGTAAAGCAAAATTGTGTGAAAAATCGAAACAAATATTGAGGGAAAATAAGAACGTGTGTGCTAGTGAAGAAATTAAATAAAAAAATTATTATTTAATTGAAATTTTATTTATTTCAATTCCACAATAACTCAAAATTTCAACAACAAGTATTGCAATAAGCTGTGCTTGAGTGAAAAACAATGCGACAGAGAACTTGAGAGCGCGCGCAACAGTGTATTTTTTTTGAGGAATTTTTTCTGTCGTGTTTTTGTTTTTGTTTTTGTTTTGTTTTTGGTGTTTAAAACCAGTTTTAAATTCAAATTACAACAACAACTACTAACTAAACGCCTTAAATGACACCGAGTCCAAGACTAACGCGTGAACAACTACGCCAACAAGGCCTTCGCTCTAAAAACGAAAACACACCTAAGTCAGAGAGTGGCAGCTTAACCTCTTTTAGTACTGCACTCTATGCGTTAGAAGAGCGTTTGAGTGTTAAGTTGAAAGTTGAAGTGGAACAGCTAGAGGACCGTCTTCGACAGCACTCCGACATCCTCTTCAAGCGTCTCTCGAGTGAAATTGCGAACGTCGAGACTAAATTAAGCAACGAATTTAAGAGCGAAGTTGCAACCATCAAAAACAATTTTAGTGATTATGAACTTAAATTAAGCTCACTTGAAAATCGCATCGAACTTCTTTCCTCGCGTTGTGATGCGCTAACCGATGAACTCAAGCGATGCTCTTCGACATCAAATTCCAACAACAGCAGTGAAAATCATAACTCTTCCGATGCAATTATTTTTGGAGTGCCTTTAATGACAGGCGAAAATATTAAGAGCATCTTTAACCTTGTATGTCACTCTATTGAGTTTTTACCACCGCAATTAAAAGATATTTTTCGGGTAAAGCAAAGAACAACAAATCAAAATTCAAACCCTGTGATCATCGTCAAGTTCTACACTCCGCATGACCGAAATCGGGTTTTGAAAGCTTTTGGTGACTACCGCAGACGTGTTAAGAAAGCCGTGAATCTGATCAATGCAGGCTTTGAAGCAGATCACAATATCTACATCCACGAGTGCCTCAGCGCTGATACTAGAAAGCTATTACATGCTGCTATTACCTACAAGAAACGAAAAAGTATTTACAATGCTTTCACCGTCCGAGGGTGTTTACACATTCGGCTACACAAAGGCTCCCAAAGTATTCGAATCAAAAATGAAAGCGAGCTGCACAGCCATGTTCTTGCTGCCGAAGGAATTTGTGAAAGATGCCCGGAAGATGAAGTTGTTCCTGCCTAAGTTTAAGTTTTATGTTTTTGCGTTATTTAATTTGTCTTTCTTTAACCTATCTATCTTCTTTTTATTTCTATTTGCTTCCTTCATTCCATTTCTTTGCGTAATATGTACACTTACTTCTTTTCTTATTTTTATTTCTTTTAATTTTTTATTTCTTATATTAAAAGTTAATAATAATTTTAACAACTGTGCTGCAAATACGCGTCTTTTTATCTCAAACCATATCCATTGTGAGTTCGAATAATTACGGTCGTTGTTGTTCTAGAGACAATCTCTATACTTTAATTCGAATATTAAGCAGGCAAGCGACGGGACTACAGGTATGTCATATTAATGCGCAAAGTTTAAATAATAAAATTGATGAGTTTCGGTACATTTTTGAAAACTCAAACATGGATATAATTTGTGTATCTGAAACATGGTTTCAGCCTTCTGTTCAAAATAGTGTCTTTAGTGTAAAGGGTTATAGATCATTTCGTGCGGATCGAGAGTCTCATGCCGGTGGGGTTGCAATTTTTGTTAAAGATGGTATTACATGCAACTTAATCAGTAAATCAAACTCTGAAGATAATATTGAATTCCTATTTGTTGACATAATCTATGAATCCAAAAAACTACTTGTCGGCACAGTTTATAGGCCAAATCGTTATGTCCATACAGAAAACTTAATGTTGAAAATTGAATCGGTGGTAAGCTCCTATGCTGACATCATAATTTGTGGCGATTTTAATTGTGATTTATTGGTTGAAACTCATTTATCTGATGATATGTGTGCACTTGGTCTTACGTCGCCAAACTGCACCACACCCACACACTTTTCCAAAAATAGAAATTCGCTGCTAGACCTCTTTTTTGTCGGTGATAATGATAAAGTCTTACTTTATGACCAGTTATCTGCTCCTGTTTTTTCCAAGCATGACCTGATTTTTCTTTGCTATAATTTTCAGCTGCTAATACCAGAGCAAAAAATAACATACCGAGATTTTACAAATATAGATTTTAGCTCTCTTCAGACAGAGCTCAATCACGTCGACTGGACAGAAATTTATCACATGCTATCAGTAAATGATAAGTTAGATTTCCTACAACGTAACGTCAATTCATTATTTGAAAAACATGTTCCTCTTAAAACTAAAGTTGTAAAGCACTATCTAAGGCCCTGGTTTTCCAGTACCCTTAAAAGTTTAATGAAAAAACGTGACGCAGCGTATAATAAATGGAAACGTCTCAAAACACCCGAGCGTTATAATATTTTCCGAATATGCAGAAACAATGTGGTCAGGGCGGTGAAAATTGCCAAGTTAGCATATTATGAATCTAAATTTAGCTCTGCCATAAGCAGCAAAACGAAGTGGAATATTATTCGGCAAATTGGAGTTGGTAGAAATATTTCGCTTACAGACACTAGCGTAGACGTCGAGGCTCTAAATAACAAATTTATAGATATACCTATGTCAGCGCCCAGTGTCAACTGTTGTCGCATCTTTCAGAGATCTATCAACTCGTACTCAGCTTTTAATTTTCAATGCGTTGAATATACAGAAGTACTGCGAAGTTGCTTAGAGATTAAATCTAATGCCGTCGGTTTCGATGAAATACATCCCAGGTTTTTTAAGTTACTTCTTTTTGCTCTAACCCCTTTCATTATTAACATTTTCAATACCATCATAACGAAATCAGAATTCCCTGCTATTTGGAAAAAAGCTAAAATTATTCCCATCCCTAAAACTGGTAATGAATTCCGCCCCATAGCAATTTTACCATATCTATCAAAAGTTTTTGAAACGCTGATGTACAACCAAATAAACAAATTTCTTTTGGACAATAAACTGCTAACTGACAGACAGTCAGGATTCCGACCTAAGCGTAGTTGCGTGACTGCTCTACTTGATGTCAGCGATGAAATTCGAAATAACCTCGATCGCAATGAAATCAGTTTCTTGGTTTTGCTAGATCATTCGAAAGCTTTCGACACGATTGATCACCAAATTTTATGTTCGAAATTATTAAATGTGTTTAATTTTTCCGCCACTGCAACTCGACTAATGACCTCTTATCTCACAAACAGATCACAAGCCGTTAATATAGGCAGCGTTACTTCCAATTTCTTACCTGTAAACCGTGGCGTTCCTCAAGGCTCTGTAATGGGCCCTCTTTTATTTTCGGTTTATATAAACGACTTACCAACTGTGCTGCAAAATTGTGGTATACAAATGTACGCTGATGATGTACAACTGTATACTAGCTGTCGCAAATGTGATATTACCACGTGTGTTGATAGTCTGAATGCTAATTTGTGTAAAATTTACGATTGGGCTTCCGCTAATGGCTTAAGCATAAACCCAAATAAGTCAAAATGTTTAATTATAACGAGAAAACATAACTCTTCTTTGTCCTTTCCGGACGTTACGATAAATGGGTCATGTATTGAAGTTGTAAAAACGGCAAAAAATTTGGGTATTACCTTCAGCAGCACTTTAGATTGGACGAATCATGTCAACATCACTGTAGGAAAAGTTTATGGTATGCTCCGTAGCCTATGGGCCACACAGTTTTTCACCCCCTTTCACATAAGAATGTTATTAGCTAAAACGTATCTTGTCCCCACCTTATTGTACGGATCCGAAATTTTTGCATACTGTGATGCTGCTAGTAAGCGCAAGTTGAACGTTTCCTATAACAACATCGCTCGTTATGTCTTCGGACTTAAACGAACCGACCGTATATCCCAGTATGCAAAAAAAATATTCAATTTGACTTTTGACAGTGTTTTGAACTTGAGGGCGTTAGTTTTTCTGCACAAAATTATTTTTACCAAAGAGCCAGTTTACCTATATAATAAACTAAAATTTTTAAGATCTCAGCGCGGAAACAACCTAGTCCAACCAAAACATGCCTGCTTAGCGTCCGAACGTCAGTTCTTTGTTAATTCCATACGTCTTTGGAACTCACTTCCACCGTATCTACAGCGTATTTGCAATACAGCCATATTTAAATCTAAATTATCAGATTATTTGTCTTCCTTCTAACCAAAACTTTTATCTATTTTTACTTGATTCGCTATTCTATTATTTTTCTTCATTTATCTCTTTTCATTCGATTTCTTACCTAATTCATTTCTTTGTAATATTTTTCTCTCTTAATTTAAAGTTATTTTTATTTTTTTTTTTTTTAATTTTCAGTTTTAAATTCTTATAATCGTTTTTTAAAAAACTGTTTTTGATCTCAATGTATTAAATTAATTAATTTCTGTTCAAGTTATGTTTAAGTGTTTAATATTAAAAATTTGTTGATTTATATCCACACATGTTATCGGTGCTTAACTATAAGTTTATTTCTTACAAGCGCTTATAAATAAATAAATAAATTAAATTAAATTAAATTAAATTACATATTTTACTAAAAAGTGACAGCTCATCTCATGAGATATATCTCAAGAAATATTTCAAGAGATTAATTTCATGATATGAAAAATTTCATGATATGAGTGGTCTACACTTGAGATATATATCATGAAATTCGATTTGACAGTTCACATGCAATCAAATATTGTAAGTGGAGACACTGTGTAAGGGTTTAAACATACGCAGCTTACGGCACAAAAACGTAGTGTATACGGTAAGTATAATGCGTATTATGCAATCCTGGCTTAATACTGCTTTTGACAAGCAATGTTATCAATTAAATTTAACGATTTGAAAAATTAAAAATGCTCTTATTATGAACGGATCTAACATTTCTGTAAAGTTTAAAATAGTTTTGTGATGGCAATTTCTTGTTTATACAATTACACAATTAACTCGCTTTTTATTCAAGGTGAATTCGTGGAAGAGCTTAGCGTAAACTTATAGATACACGCTTTCAGTATACAGACCAGAGATAAAGAGATGGGAAACTCCGTTGGAGAGGGATAGCACTATGTACGATTTTACATAGTAAAATTAACGGAAAACAACCCTGATTTATGGTAGATTGAAGAATTTCACCAGATACGATTGAGGTCCGATAACTGTAAAACTGCATATTATTGGAACAATATGGGTAACAAAAGGTATAACACAAAAGACGTCGGAAAAGCAATGGAAAAGCATCCCTAAAACATTATGGTAAAATTATCTTAGCATAATTACACTATAGGAATCAGTCCAAGCAGTATTGCGTTAGGAAAAATTTATGGATACTTTTTTAAGCTTCGTATATGAATATATGTTTTTATTTTCAAAAATATTAACGAGTAGGCATTTCTTTACATTCGACAAAAAAGTTGAGAAAAATTATGATATTGAGACATTTTTGGACAGTACTTTCTTATTAAAAAATGCATTAAGGCAACCTCTTTTGAAGAAGTTTAAAATTTTGTGACAACTATAGTAAGTCTGCCTCATAGCACAGCTGTTGCTGAATGAATTTTTTCTAATTTCAAACTTATTATAAACGATGTAGTAATAACTAGTCTGACGACTAGTAGATGTTTTTTGGGAATAGGTAAAAGTATAGTATATTGTTTTGCAAAATACTTAAAAACGAATAATTTTAAACTTTTAAATTTAGTATAAATAAAGGGCAATAGCAACCCATTTTATTAATATTTCACTTAACTGAATAAGCTATTAAATTACTTTTTTATGTATTTGTATATTATTTTGTATCATAGCTTGTTTAATAATTATTACTAATCACATTCATCTGCAATTTGGTTATTTTTAAAAAAAAAATGTGAAAGAATTGATTAAGTACAATTAGTTTCTGTTTGTAATCGTGATATTATAACAATCAGGAAATAATTACGATTACTTCAGGTGACGAAAATAATCAAAAAGAATTAAAAGTAATCAAAAAAATAATCCGACTACTTTTAGAAATTATTTTTGATTATTTTCAATTTTCAGTCTAAACTACTATAAATGTTGTTAAATTTATTTGATTTCTTAGTTTGTTAAATCATTAAACAAAGATTTTCAAGAAACAAGAACGAGAAAAAGGCATTAAAATATTTGCTCTGTTAATTTTTTCAAGCACTTTATTTCTTCTTTCTTGTTTTTTTAATTTTTTTTTAAAAAGATCAAAGAAAACAAAGGCATGCGCCTTATGCAGACAAGGTTTGGTCTTTGACCTGAAAGGAAAGGGATAGATTTATTTAGAGGAATTGATTGGAAGAATACGTGAATTATTGATTAGACGAAACAACCGTGAAAGACAATTTGAACTGCTTTTAACCGAGGTTAGAGTTATGCCTTAACCTCGGCAAGTATTTTCAGCCCTTTAGTTGTTCCATTCCTTTAATTCCACATTTTCCACAATTTAGCTGTGGATTTTTAGTTTTCCATAATTCTTACATGTAGGAAAGAACAAAGAAAGTGAAAAGATCCATGCCCGAGCAAGATTCGAACCAGGGACCTCTGGGTTGAGAGTCTAGCGCACTCTCCACTAGACTACAAAGGCTGACTAATGATCTTTTAATGATTTTATACATATCTATGTTTATTTATGAATGGTAAGGTTAGGTAAAAGTGGCAGCCGATCAAAGACCGGCCCACATAGACCAGATATTTGGTCCGTTGTGGTACCACAGGGGATCTACTCCTCCTCTCCTAAGTGCTATCGTGAAACCACCCTGAACAAATAATAAAAAGTAGTAGACCCTTAACGCCTACCTCCTCAAGATCCCTAAGATTATCAAAAAAGAGGCTTCCTAGATGCTTCTGTCTTCTGCGGGCTAAAATGGGGCATGAAAATAGGAGATGCAATACCGACTCCTCCTCTTCCTCATCCCTGCAACTCCTGCAGAAGTTATTCGCATGAACCCCCATTCTAAGGGCATGCCTACCTATAATACAGTGTCCTGTTTAACGCCTATCAGAATTTATTTATTTATTTATTTATTTATTTATTTATTTACTTGATTGCTAAACCTTAACAAGTTTTATAGCAAACTTAAAATTATAAAATAAGATATTTAATACAATTCAAAAATATAAAGTATGACTTTGATTGAAATCATGTATTCTTAACAAACTAAAAAGTTTTAATAAATTGCTTAAGGTATATAATTTTATTAAAGTATAAAAAATAACAAAAAAAAGTTAAGTCAAAATCGATAATATCAGACAGCAAAGCAGGGTTGCGTTTTCAAGACAAACAAGGTCAAGTTAGCAACAATTTTTGTATACGGCGGAGTCGTGTGACAAACAAGGTCTCATACCCAAGAAAACACCACTCCAATAGGTATATATAATATATATCGTTCTGTCTTCCTGAAGCCGGTGAGATCCTGGCTTGACAGGGTGGTTACTCGACAAACTAGGTCAACTTCACCAAACCAATTTTCATAAAATAAAGAAAACCAGTTGCGAACGCAGGCACCAAGACAAACTAGGTCTTATCGGCCACTCATATTAATATATTTCAAATCGATCTAACGTAGTGTTTCAAGAGGTAAAAAGACACCAAGACACCACGGTACCGTCGACAAATGTAGTCACAATCATCATGAAGATATGAGGCAATTGAAGATCCCAGGTTTAGGACCATTCAGATTATTTAGATGTTTATACACCAAAATTTTCCATTTTACGCTTAGTTCCATTTATCCATTTAGATTGTTATATTAATGATAATGTGTTTACAAATCACCAGATGCATCAGATATATGTTTGAAAGAACTTTACATAATCAACGTCGGTACTGCAGGTAATCTATAATTTTATGTTTGATTGAGTCCATGGATTCACTTAAGGATATAACATCAGATACAAAATTAAAATCACCGCAAGCGCTTCTAAAAGGTTCATTTTGCAAATAATTAGTTCTACAAAAGTTCATGTGGAGTAACTCAAAAGATCTTCTAGGACGAAGAGGAATATTAAAATATACTTTACTCAATAAATATGGACTGTTGACATATCCATGTAAAAGTTTTGTAATCCAACAAGCATTTATCATAATTCTCCGATTTTTTAAAGAAGGAAGATTTAAGAGTTGTAACCGATATTCATAAGATGGTAAGTGAAAATCAGTATTACAATAAAGATAGCTTAAACAAAACAAAAGAAATTGTTTCTGCACTGATTCAATGTCGTCTATGTAACAACCGTATCGTGGGCACCAAACAACTGAAGCGTATTCTAAGATAGGCCGCACTAGGGAAGTGAAATAGGTTTTCGTTATGAATGGATCATTAAACTCTTTTGCCCAACGTTTAATAAATCCTAAAGTACTATTTGCTCTATTTATTATTTTATTTACATGAATATTAAAGCGTAGTTTAGGATCCAGTGTAACTCCAAGATCATTGAAAATATCTAAGGACTCCAATGGATAACCACAAATTTTGAAGGTACATTTAATTGGTGGTTTTCGCGAGAAAGACATATGCTTGCATTTCTTCATGTTGAGGTTCATACGGTTCGTTTTGCACCAGTTATGAAGATGATCAATGTCGGCTTGCAAAAATACAGCGTCATTACCATTTTTAAAAGAAAGGAAGAGTTTGACGTCATCAGCAAACATTAAGATTCTAGAATGCATTATGACAGATGGCAAATCGTTTATAAAAAGTAGAAACAGAAGGGGCCCAAGATGACTTCCTTGAGGTACTCCTGAAGTAACAGGAAACTCATGTGATTTCTTGAGCTTAAAAATAACAGATTGTGTTCTATTGCTTAAGTAAGATTCAATCCACTTTACCAACGGTATAGGAAATCCAACAAGATGTAATTTTAAGATCAATAGTTTGTGATTTACAACGTCAAAAGCTTTGCTAAAATCCGTGTAAATAACATCAGTCTGCATGCCTTTTCCAAAGTTTTCTATAGTTTTTGATGTAAATTCGAGAAGGTTAGTAACAGTAGATTTTCCAGAAAGGAATCCATGTTGGAAAGGAGACTTTAAAGATTTAACGCTATGCGATAGTCGTGATGTAACAATTGCCTCTAAAAGTTTAGGCAAAGCACTTAATTTTGCGATGCCACGGTAGTTATCAACTAAAGACCTATTTCCGGATTTATGCAGCGGAATGATAAAAGAATGCTTCCAGGCTGCAGGAAAATAGCAGGATTTTAATGATGAAGTAAATAGTAAAGAGATTGGAGTTACTAATTCTTCACAGCAGTATTTTAATATACATGAAGGTATGTTATCAGGACCACTTTTATATTATGTTTTAATATTTTTTAAAAATGATAACACTGTGTTTGTGTCAATTATTGGGAAATAAATATCCCCAGATTGAATATTAAAAGGATAACTTAAATAATCATAGGACGATGATGAATAAGTCGTCTTGAAAAAGTCAGCAAAAAGATTGCAAATACTATTATCATTATCAGACTCAACAGAATTATACTTCATAAAAGAAGGATAGGAATCAATCTTACGTTTTGTGTTAACAAAGTTCCAGAAGGATTTAGCATCAGATTTGATGTTTAATTTTACTTTTGTTAAGTAGATATTATAGGATTGTTTGCATAACTGTTGGTAACTGTATTTAATCGAGTTATAGCATCCAAAATCGCATATGTTATGTGTTTTTTGATATTTTTTACAGTATTTAGATTTCAAGTTTCTCATTTTTCTTAATTCATTTGTGTACCATACCGGACCCGATGTCAAAGAGGCTTTCCTTTGCAGAACAGCCTTAAGAAAACAATCATTGAGCGTTCTATTAAACGCATATACCGCATCATCAAGACTCTGAGAAGATAAACTTTTTGTATTAATATTTAGAATAGAATTCCAGTTTTTATTAGACAAGTTATTCTTCAAAATCATTGTTTTTTTAAAGCTAAACTCAATAGGCGGTTGAGAATCATAGTTCTTCACAGATGGTTTTGGAAAATTTAAAATAATTTCTAATGTTGGATGATGATAATCTTCGGGTGTAACCAGAGGATCTGATTTAGACACAGAAGCGATATTGCTGTCATCAAAAAACACCAGATCAAGCAAACGATTATTTATGTTAAAGATGCAGTTAAGTTGGAACAGGCCTTGAATTGAGAGCTCGTTTAAAAAATAATTATCGGATGAACTTTCAGACGAAGGTAAAAATATTCCAGGAATTTCAGAACAGCAGTTCCAAGAAACGTTTGGCAGGTTAAAATCTCCAGTTATTAAAATATGATCATTAGATTGCAGTTTTGAGCAAACTTTACTAATAGAAGCTAAATGTTTGCTGTAAACTTCTAAGGTAGAAAGGTGAGGAATATATGAGCATGTAATAAAAAGGCTCAAGATAGCAAACTTAACATGAACACAACAGAACTCAATGTCCAAGGATTCTGGAATTAATAACTCTTCAGAGAAATGTGTCGCTTTGACTGCAATCAACACACCCCCACCTTTAGAGCAAATACCAGGAATGGAGTTTCTATCTTTGCGGTATATGTTAAATTTGTTGCAGAGAATTCAGTATTTAGAGTGTTAGGTTTCAGCTAAGTCTCGCTAAAAGCAATTATATTAAAGTGAAGGTTGTGACTCAAAATTAATATATTACTTAGTTTTGTGTTAATGCCACGAACGTTTTGGTAAAGGATAAGGAACTGAAAGCAACAATCTATTTTTTTTGATTCTTGTTAAAAGCCGGAAAAGTAGCCAAGGAAGTTGTAGGCCGAGGTCTAGAAAAAAATTCATGCACCATCGTATTGTCAGGCCAAAACTTTTGATCCAATACCTTGTGAAAAAGATCACCAGGCAAAGATATTTTAAAAGAGGACGTAATACGCTCGTATGAAAAAATGAATTTGTAAACAGAGATATTTTTATTTACAACATTCAGCTTAGAGTTTATATAGAATAACACGTCTTCACCGGATGTATCAGCTGCAAAACGAGAAACAAATATAGATTTTTCAGGCTCAATAATCACAAGTTCTTTATGAACAGGGGCTTTGATACTGCTGTTCGATATTTGTTTCGGTACCGCTCCTGTAGAAACCGAAGTAATTTGAGTAGGTGCAGGGACCACATTTGAGGCAATACAAGTTTCAGTGTAAGTTTTTTGTGTGCCAGAAACGCGAGGAGAATCAGCATTGTCCTCTATGATTGGTATTGCTTCAATAGAAGGAGAAATCTGATCAGCTGACGCAGCGACCTTAGTTGGTGCGATATTATCAGTCATTTGATCAGTATTGACAGCTCCAATTGATTGATCTTCAAGCTGTATGTTTACACTAGAGAAAACAGTTACAGTAGAACAGTATTATTATTGGACGATGGCATGGCTATATCAGTAGTTTTAGCTGAACTACGAAGATTTTTGTTTGAACGTTTACATTTTGGAGAATTGTAAGCTTCATCCATAATTTTAAACTTTTTAAACAAATCTTCGTATTCACTCAGTCTATCTTGTGCTACCTTTAGATCCTAAGCCACCTCCAAAAAACCTCTCCGAGATTGTCTAATAAGTTTAAAGATCTCAACGTTTGTAAACCTGCAATCTTTACATGACCAACGAAGTCCCTTACTTTCGTTGAGTATGGAGAGAATGGAGAGATCTTTCCTCGCCTAGCTAGCCTAAAACTAGGCCACATCTGTGTAGCTGTGTTAGAGGTGGTGCTATGCTTCCACCTGTAATTAGCCAATTCTGTGGCATGTTGCCTTAGAGCCAGCTTGAAAGACGCAATTAGCATGCCTAATGTTTCCATGTCCGGTAGCAGCGTTGCCGCTGTACCTTCCCTAGCAAGCTCATCCGCTCTACAATTTCCCGGAATGTCCCTATGCCCTGGTACCCGGATCAGATGGATGTCGAAATTATCAGCCATCTCATTAAGAGACGAGCGACATTTAAGGGCTGTTGGTGATGTTAGGAACACACCTTCAAGAGATTTAATCGCTGCTAGGCTGTCTGTAAAAATTTAGATATCTTAAGTTGATATCTCACTATACTCAGCCATTCCACAGCTCTATAGATAGCCATTATTTCAGCTTTGAAGACGCTGCAATGATCTGGCAGTCTAAATGAGGTTCTGATGTAAAGATTCGTTGAGAACACGCCTCTCCAACTTTGCTGTCAAGTTTTGAGCCGTCAGTAAAAGTATGCGCTCCAACTTGGTTTAGCGGCAGTAACCCGTCCCATTCTACACTGGTTGGAATAACTGTGTGAAAGCCGTCCTCGAATGAGGGAGTGGCAATAGTGTAATCGATGCTACTGGGAACTTCCTGCAAGATCGATAATGGAGGAATGACCTGTATGAGTGTTAGTCCACTGCAAGGTTGCTCTTAGGCGGATTTCCTGTCCCATCCTTTATCCTATAATATCAAGGGTATTGCGCAAAGAACCGCATTTAGCTCATTTACCGATGAAGTGGACCTAAGCGCTCCGCTGATACATACGGCCGCAGTTCTTAGTACTTTCCCTAATAGTTTGCAATACTGGCCTCACTATAGCTGTGTAAATCCAACGTGCAATATTCGGGGTAAGCCCCACGTTTTACCTTTCTTTCTTACAGGAATACAAAGCAGCATTGGTCGACCTAGTTTGCTCAAGAATATTCGGTTTCCAGCTTAACTTTCTATCCAAAATAACCCCGAAGTATTTTGCCTCTTCCACGAAGCTTAGCAGAGTGCCATCCAGACGTGGAGGAACTATGCGCGGAATTTTATATTTCCTCGTAAAAAGGACTAGTTCAGTTTTTTGGGGACTTACTCCCAGCCCACAACTTTTGGCCCAAGTATTAAAATCGGAGAGCGCTGACCCAAGCATTTCCGAGCGAGTATTAGGAAACTTTCCCTGTGCAGCAATAGCTACGTCATCCGCATAGGCAATAGACGCAAGTACATTGACTACCAAGTTCCATAATAAAGGCGATAGAACACCCTCCTGAGAAGTGCCTCTACTCACAAATCTCCTGGTCTTTGAGTCACCTAAAGATACACTAACGACTCTGCAGGTCAGCAGTTTGTTTATCAGTACACAGATTGACTCATCCATTCGAAGCTTTATGAGCGCGCAAATGATTGCCCCCGGAAGAACATTGCTAAAGGCACCTTCAATATCCAGAAAAGCTACCATTGTGTACTCCTTATGGAAAACGGAATTTTCTATAAAGCCCATCAGGGACTGCAGGGCCGTTTCTACAGACCTACCTTTCCTGTAAGCGTTCTGTGAGGTTGAAAGCAAATTTGTGTCTATGCTACAACGAATATGAGCGTCAATCAGTCTTTTGAGTGTTTTCAGCAAGAAAGATGAAAGACTAATGTGTCTCGAGTTCCTTCGGACTCGTTTGCGATATTCTACCCGCCTTAGTGATAAATACTCCCTTTACCTTCCTCTTTTTTAATGGTATGCATGTCATTTCAAGGCAACCTTTGAAAATGACAAGAAGCCATGGAAAGATAATGGACGACGTCTGCTGTAGAGCGGCTGGAACTATAATATCAGGCCCAGCAGACTTATATGTTTTGAAACTAAACAGAGCCCATTTAATTCTGTTCTCTGTTATGATTTTTGAAGAATTACTTATCGCCGGAGCCCTCTCACAACTTATGTGAGTGTGCCCCACAGAGCAATCTGGGAAGAGGGTACTCAGAAGAAGATCTAGGGTCTCCCGCTAGAGGATGTCCAAGTATCATCTGATTTCTTTAAGTAGCTTAGACAGCTAGAATTAGAAGCGAGGATCTTACGGAGTCTTGATGATTCGGAATATTCCTCTATATTGCCGCAGAAAAGCTTCCAGGAATTGCGCTGAGCCTTTCGAAGTGCTTTCTTAAAAATTTTTAAACTGGATTCATACTCATCCCAGCATTGAATTCTGCCCGATTTCTTAGCTTTATTAAAAATCTTCCTGAACTGAGACCTTAGATTACTAATTTCCCTTGTCCACCAAGATGGTTTTGATTTGCCTCTTGGGGCGCCCTTAGGGCATAAGATTTCTAAAGCCTCCTTTAGAGTTCCCGACAGCTGCTCCACGATTGAATCTAGTTCATGTGTAGCCAAAGGGGGACTATCTGAGAGAGGTGGTAACGATGCTTCAACTTCCTCCCTAAATTCACACCAATTTGTTTTCTTCAGATTCCTAAAGACAGCTTGGCTATGGACGTGGCCCTTTAGACCAAATTTTATATAGCTATGATTAGAGAAGGAGTGCTCCAGAAGCACATTCCAGTCCGTGATCCTATCACAAAAGAAGTCATTTATGAATAAAATTTTACAAAATATTCCATACTTTAAAATGAAATTCTTAAAATAATCAAACAGAATCAAAGTAGTAGTAGTACTTTATTGAGTCTTCAATTATTAATTCGAAGCCACTTGGCTACAATATTATTACAGAATAATTTACTCCTGCTCAAAGAGTATTTTAGCATTTGCTTTTGACGATTGTCCTAAGAACATATGGGTGAAAGAGACAACAACACTAAAAATACTATATACAATGACGTGTTACTTTCATATATACAAAAGCCCAGTGTGTAAATGGGAAATAAATACATACATTTGATAAATTACATCAAATGCACGTTTAACGTTCACATATATAATTATAAAAATACGCAAATACTAAAAAAATAAAATAATAAATCATTAATATTATAGTCACGATAATCACTAAAAAAATTCAGCTGTTCCGTTGAGTCCAATTGCAGCGGCTAGGCAGGAATATATTGTACAGTCCCCTTCAACTCTTTTAGGGTATCGTTAGGTACTCTTCTTTTATAAATAAATGCTATACAAGCTGTTTATACAAACAAACATATTTTCATATAAATATAAACAAAATAATTTTTTGTTTCGTTAATTAGTTTTTATGATCTATTGAATAATTACATGAATTAAGATTGTGAGCTTTAGATCAAGTGAGTTTTCAAGAAGGCAACAACAACAACAACAACTCTGTATAGAATCAATCACATAGCTGACTAGACAGTCTGTTTCGGAAATCGCTACATATTCCTCATCAGTAGTCTTTGAGTGATTAAGCTGTGATCAACTCACTGTTTTAAACTAGCATATGAATGTGCAGATCCTCTAATTCATTCTTATGAATTGTATGGCTGCTAATCATATGACACTTCAAAGCAGGAGGCCATTTTATATCACCGCCATCAACTCTATCAAGGGTTGCCATCTGTTCTAGTTGCTTCTTCATTTAATTCAATATGCTAAGTGATTGACTCTATACAGAGTTGTTGTTGTTGCCTTCTTGAAAACTCACTTGATCTAAAGCTCACAATCTTAATTCATGTAATTATTCAATAGATCATAAAAACTAATTAACTTAACTATGGCAGAGCACGGCCAAATAAGTTTAATTAATGTCAAATTAATTAAAAAATGTAATAATTGATCGATTTTTCGGTCAAAGTCATGTGTAATTGAACATTTGGTTGTGAAAATAGCCACCTTTCAGTTAGAACACTAGCTTCTGGCGAAGCAAAAACTCGTTTCATTTCTATGGTGCATTTCGACAAACAATCGAACACCAATGAATATTGAAATAAATGAAGAAGCAACTAGAACAGATGGCAACCCTTGATAGAGTTGATGGCGGTGATATAAAATGGCCTCCTGCTTTGAAGTGTCATATGATTAGCAGCCATACTATTCATAAGAATGAATTAGAGGATCTGCACATTCATATGCTAGTTTAAAACAGTGAGTTGATCACAGCTTAATCACTCAAAGACTACTGATGAGGAATATGTAGTGATTTCTGAAACAGACTGTCTAGTCAGCTAAGTGATTGACTCTATACAGAGCTGTTGTTGTTGTTGTTGCCTTCTTGAAAACTCACTTGATCTAAAGCTCACAATCTTAATTCAATTTTTTGTTTTGTTTACACTGCACGTAAGAATGAAGTTTGTCAACATAAGCATACTTTCAGGCCAACTATTGCTATAATTCACTATTGCTATCGCTATTATCAAAACAGCTTAAATATACACAAAACAAAAGTAGGGCAAATTTAAGTCAACAACCTACGGTCATGAACCTCATTCTTATGTGCAGTTTAGCACTTTAGCATTTTTCGTTATTTTGTAAAATGTTCTTATGTGTGCAGTTTTGTTTAGTTGTAATTTTATTGTTAATGTAAGCCAATTTGGTGTTTAAATATTTTGTAATTTTGATCAATAAATTTAGTATTGTTTTGTAGATAAAGGTTTTAAGTGTTTTGTTACTGATTAAATTAAAGTGCTGGGAATCTTCCTCAAATCAATCCTCAACTCAACAACAGATTACTGGTTAACGTACTTGTAATCTGTGCACGATTGAATAGGTTTGTACCTAGTCAATCATCAAATCATTCATTGGTGACCCCGACGTGATCTTCCGTGCTGGATCAGAAATTCGCGGCAAACAGCATTTAGGATTAGAAGTTTACGACAGTTTTATACAACACAATTAAAGGGTTAATGGAACAGTTATTGATCGCACAATCTCAGCTTGGAGACGAGATTGAAAGAATCATTCGCAACTTCAAAAAGGACTTAGAAGTTCGGAAAGATTCGACATATTACAAATTACGGTTAAACCAGTTTCTAACCATACATGCTAAATTTAAAGCAAACAATGTAGAGCTTAGTAAATGCAAAGATCGCAGTCACGATAACTTTATTAAGGACTAATACACGCAGCTGACAGTGCTTTGCGAAAAATACATGAAGCACTTGCAGCAAGAAATCCAAACGTTGGAAACAGACAGTGAAGAAGGCTGTGATGATGACAACATTCGGATTCCAGAAGAAGGTGCATTAGGCCGAGACATCTCCAACAATGAGAATCCAACTTATGGCCTGATTGGAAAGGCCCATCGGAAAATGTCTCTCCTAGTGAAAGTGGAATTTGTAAATCAATTATGGCTCGACATAGCCATAATTGACGACAAAATATGGGAGCAACACTCTGATCCAGTTGCATTAGGCTATAATGTAGATAAATTTCAAGAACTTGAGAAATAAGTGCATCTGAAAATAACAGAAATCACTTTAATGCTCAACCAACCAGCTCACCAACATGATTCACATCCAACAAAAAACACTTTACCATATCTAAAGGTAAAAATTCCTACATTTGACGGAGACTACTTAAAGTGGAGCCAATTCCACGACTTGTTCACTGAACTAATTCACAAGCAACCATTGTCAAACGTAGAAAAAATGTGGCATTTAAAAACACAGCTTACAGAAGAAACATCAAATTTTGTAAGTCACCTGGCTAGCACTGATGAAAACTATGTCCCCGCATGGAGGCTACTCGAGGAGCGCTACAACAACAAAAAAGTATAGACATGAACACTCATAAAGTAGACCAATCATCTGGAACTTCAAGTATAGCAACAGTTAAACACCTGCATCACACAACACGCAAATGCCTGCTTGCTTTAAACAATTAAGGCATCGCAACTGACTCATGGGATCCATTGCTGATTCACATTCTCATCAAAAAATGGATCGAAGCACTTGCATTCAATATGAGCCATCGATTTTAAGGCCAAAATAAGTGCCTAAAATATCAGAATCGTTGTCTTTTTTGGAATTACAATTTCAAACAATGGAAACTATTTGGCAACGAGAAAAACCAAAGGCATCACTAAAAGTTTTCACATCAACAGCTGTATCAAACTCAAACATCAAACTCTGTGTGTCATGTGAAAATAAATCTCATCCGCTATTCGCATGCGACAATTTTTTAAACCTCAAGGTGCAGGATCGCATAAAATTTGTGCAAAAACAGAGACTATGCCTGAATTCTCTAAAGTCCCGACACAGCATGGCGACACTCCCATGTGTTCAAAAAAACACAATTCATTACTTCATCTCAAGCAGCAAGAATCATAACTTGAACAAGAAATGAGGTAAAAGAAGTTTCGCCTACGACAGTGGCAACAACTAGTCATGCAATTAAAATCAACAAATATGTACTTTTGGCAACTGTAAGAATTCGAGTTGTGGCAAACAATAGTCAGGTCTGCGAAGTACGTGCAATACTTGATTCTGGCTCACAGATCAACATGGTGACACAGCGACTCATCAACAAATTATCAATAGCCACTACAAAATCCCAACTATCCATTGAAGGAATCGGTCAACAAACTGGAACCTCAACTTCAAGAGTCAACGTTGCAATTCATTCACGAACTGAAGACTTTTCAACTAGAATAGAAGCCTACGTTATGCCAAAACTTATTTCGTCACAACCGACAAGGACCTAGAAGTAACAAATTTTCCGAGTTTTTCAAGTCTGGAAGAATTGACATTGTTATTGGTGCTTAACTTTATCATAGCCTACTTCACCCAGAGCAGCAAACATTAAAAGTAAACCTACCACTCCTACAAAACACGGTCTTTGGATGGATTGTCATTGGGAATACTAAAGTGTCAACAGTAGCAACAGTAGCAACAGTCAACAGTAGAACTTAAACGCCATTTTTGAAAAATTTTGGTGATTCGACGATTTCAACAATACCAATAAGGTCATGGCCGCAGTTGAAAAATGGTGTGAAAATCATTTTGTCAATAACATTAGAAGAGATAATGATGGCCGGTTCATAACACGTCTACTATTTGCTGAAAATCCAACGGATAATCAAAGAACATGGCTATTCACAGATTTCTCTCCCTCGAAAAAAGGTTGCAAAGAGATTCTATATTGCAAGCTCAACACATAAAATTCATGGACGAGTATGAATCTTTGAATCATATGAAAAAATATGGCCAAAGGATGTTCCCGATGTTCATTACATTATACCTCATCACTACGTTTTAAAGCCAGATAACAGTACCACAAAGCTCAGAGTCGTATTTGACGCATCAGCAAAAACGTCGAGTGGAAAGTCTTTAAACGATATATTGCATAAGGGTCCTACAGTGCAAAGTGATCTATTTTCAATGCTGTTGCGTTTTAGAACATATAGATATGTGTTCACGGCCAACATTGAAAAGATGTATCGACAGATTGGCATGCATGAAAAGGACACAGCTCAACAGCTAATTGTATGGCGGAAGGACCCGAGTCAAGTCAATCAATACTATCGTCTTAAAATAGTGCCTTACGGAACAACATCAGCACCATATCTTGCTACAAAATATCTTCAATATCTAGCAAAACAAAACATGAGTAAATTCCCACAAGGTGCACAAACTTTGCTTGAAGATTTCTACGTGGACTTCTGTCTCAGTATTGCCAATGATATCGCAACAGCTCTGGAATCTCAGAAACAACTTTTACAAATGCTTCAAGAAGCTGGATTTAAACTCCGCAAGTGGTGTTCTTACAACTCAAGGTTATTAGCAAATATATTGGTAGAGGATCAAGAAGTTATTCTGGATCTAGATGATAAGGCTTGTAACGAAGCTCCCGGTCTTCCGGGTCTATAGCTGAGGTAAGCTCGCCGGGATTCCAAGGTCTTTACAAAATTTATTAAAATTAATAAGACGTGCAGTTATAGTTTGATTTATTTATTGAGTCTTTAATTCAATGATACATTGAGGCTATGATGATGGGAATTACGGGTGGCTCGGTGGTCCGTAGGATCTTGGTTCTGATGTGGTTCTTGAGCTGGCCGTAGCAAGACGTAAAGTGTGGCGTTGTTCGTTAGCGATTGTCGTGGTTCGGGGTTTGTTCTCGTTGTCACTAATGCGTAGGTACTGTTCGGTAATATTCGTACTATATGTTCCTTGTTGGTATCCGAAGACCCCGTTATAATTATAATTATAATAAGTGAACTATCACCACATCTTAGTTGGTATCCGAAGACCCCTCATAATTATATGAGTAAATATACAAACTATTACTTCTTAGTTGGTATCCGAAGATCCCGCATAATTATATGAGTAAATATACAAACTATTTCTTCTTAGTTGGTATCCGAAGACCCCGTATAATTATATGAGTAAATATACAAACTACTACTTCTTAGTTGGTATCCGAAGACCCCGTATAATTATATGAGTAAATATTCAAATTATTACTTCTTAGTTGGTATCCGAAGACCCCGTATAATTAAAGCAGCAAATATAAGAACCATTACTTCTTAGTTGGTATCCGAAGACCCCGTATAATTATATATAACAAAACTACCACTACGTCTTAATTGTTCTTCAAGTTATACCGTCCTGTACGAGTTTCTATCCTTAGTTGTCCACACTTTACTTACGCTTCCTTCCCTTGCCAAGCTCCTCTATGTCCGTCCTGATTCCTCTTCTCGATTGTCCTTCGATGTCTTCTTAGTACTTCTTAGCAACTAATTATAGGCACGTCCGCCTTCGGTTGTCCTTCGATGTCTTCTTCGTATTTCTTAGCAACTAATTATAGGCACGTCCGCCTTCGGCTGTCCTTCGATGTCTTCTTCGTACTTCTTAGCAACTAATTATAGGCACGTCCGCCTTCGGTTGTCCTTCTATATCTTCTTCGTACTTCTTAGCAACTAATTATAGGCACGTCCGCCTTCGGCTGTCCTTCGATGTCTTCTTCGTACTTCTTAGCAACTAATTATAGGCACGTCCGCCTTCGGTTGTCCTTCGATATCTTCTTCGTACTTCTTAGCAATAATTATAGGCACGTCCGCCTCGCTCGATAGTTAACCAGCAACTCGTTATAGGCACGCCCGCCACGTTCAATAGTCCAACAGCAACTGACTTTTCGTTGTCTTACCAGCTAGTCTCTGACTATGCTGCTGGCTGCAGGGTTGCATCGGCAGAAAATAAAAAAGTACTCTCAAAATAATAAAATATATATGAAAAATATAAAAAGGTCGAAACATACAATGAAAATGTGGGGATTTTCTAAACAAAGATACAAGTTTGACAAGCAAAAAAAAAAAGATCGCTACAAAATATATAAAAAATTCTTGTGTAGTACGACAAAATATCCTTTTTGTAATTCCCTATTCTTCCTTCCTATAAAACATTCATCCTCACTTAACGTAGAACAGAACATACCTATAAAAAATTCATATCAATATCAAATGTTTTATCATGATTTTATTCCATCTGTTAAGCTTTGCTATTAGTTTTACTATTTTTTTTAAACTTTTTATGTAAATATTTTCATTTGTGCTTTATATAATCTCTTAAATGTGTTAAAGAAATAATTTGTTATTCTTTCATGCCCTGACGAAGGACCACAAAGTGAGCCAAATATCGAAAAATAGGATAATAAAAAAGCAAAAAGTTAATAAAAAACAGTTTATATTTGTATACGACCACAGCCCAATTTATAATAGCAACAAACGACAGAAGGCCGAAACAACAACATTTTTCATTGTTAAATAGATACATATATATAAAAAATTAATTCTGTCACTCCATGTCCCATTATAACAAAAAATTATTGAATTTTTCATTTATTAAAATGTTCGCATCACAAATTTTTATAAATAGATTTACGGTTTTCTCGCCATTTAGCTGAGAATTAAAAAATTATTTCAAAGTACGCTCCGTTTCAGTTTGGTATAACAACTAGAACTGAATCCAATTACAAAAGCAAGTGTTTAAAAAGGCGTTAGAAACACATCGATAACATTTTTAAAATTCTTTTAGCTGTCAATCTTTTATTTTGTTTTCTTTAGTTTGTTTTTATCTGAATCAAGTTTATTTCACTATTTCACATTTTCTCGAAATTTTTATAAACAAACTTATGAAATTTTAACTGATCACTTATAATTGCAATCCAAACTAACGGTTCCTTTTTTTTGCCCTAGGAATTATTTTTTGTATGTCAACGTAAAGCAAATTAGAAAATTTGCTCTACACTTGCTGGCTGACATGAAACCCCTCTTTTATTCATTCCAGAATTAATTTGATAAGAAGAAAAACAGAACTTAAAGTTTCACAGAAAATGCAGATTGTTTTCCATTAATTTAAATGCCAACCATTTGCAATTTCAAATGTCTATTAATGCATAATATTAATTTCAGAACAGATTTGATAAGAAGAAAGGCAGAATTTAAAATACATTATAAATTTCAATAACAATACGCTTAAAAAAATTTTATACTGTGGTATACTTTACACCACAGAAGCAAAAAGCAACCATTATTTCAACCTCAAACCCAATGAAATAGCATCCCTTTTTATTTCGCCCTAGTTGATTAAGAACATTAACATAACGACATGGCAGCATAGTTTTTTCATATATCTACCACTCTTGGCAGCTTAGTTTAGGAACAGTTAACTTTAAAAATGATCTTCATCTTCTAATAATTAATTTATTATCACCACTGCTGCCAAAACGCTATACCTGCTGTCCATTCGAAATTTTTTAACTTAATGAGGTTCAACAACAAATGGGATCGTTTAGACGCAAAGCTTAATTTTTAGTTATTCAGTCTTACACCCAGGCTTGGCAACATGTAGTATCGTCTGAGCCCACCTTATAAAGTGTTTTCAGCCCTGCTGCTGTCCAAAACAAAGTTTACTGATTTCAGCTGTAAAAGAATACAAAACATATCTTTAGCAAAAATGAATGATATTTTGAAGTGATTTATCTGAAGTGTTTACAAGAATAGCACAATTAGATTATTTCCAGCAAATTTCTCAGGTGCTAGGATGGACAAACAATACATCTTGCACAAATGCAAATCGGAACATAAAAGTTCAGTTTGGCTTTTTTTTCTTACCAGAAATAAAAACTGAAACAGCAAAATGCATCCAATGCCAAGCTATACTAAAAACAAAGGAAGGATCAACAAAAGCTTTTGTTTTTGTCGAATTATTTGTAAACAAACTGAAAAATAAAGCCGTGGCAAATTGTTATGAATACCAACATAAAGCAAAAGTACCGACGTACTAATACCCTCTGATTTATATGAAACTTTCATACAAGCTTATACAAGCATACAAGCCAAGTACCATTGGTACCTTGGTACCATTCGCACCACTGATGTGATTCGCACTTTTTGTTTGTTTACACTTCATACGTAAACAAACAACCAAATGCTAGAAGTGCTGCCAAATCGCTATAATGCGAACCAAAAAAAAAACGAGTGTGGCCAGAGAAAAATACACAGAAAAGAGAAAAACACACAGAAAAGCGATGAAAATAAAAGTGTACTAGTACGGAAAATGTTGTACCTCGTACGTGAAGAATAAAAACGTGTCCAAAATGGTACGAAAGTACGTACTTGTGCAACCTTGGCTGGCTGTTCTTCTTCTTTTCTCTGCTTGCTTGACTTGCTGAGTCAACTTTTCTGTTGTTGCTCATGTTCACGTATTATATCGTCGCTCTCATTCTTTCATTGTATTAGTGTTTGGATCTCATTAGTGGGCTGCTGTGTTAACGATCATGCTTTGCTTGTTTGTTGCTCTTGTTCGGTGGTTGCTAGTTTTGTGTTGGATTCGTACTTTCGTTCGCTTCTGTCGTGGATCATTGATTCTCAATGATTTTTTCTTTGTATGTAGTGCTCTGCTTGTGGATTGTATTATACTTTCTCTTAAGTTGCTTTACCGCTTGCTCTTTATTGATGTTTGTTCGGTATTCATGCTTCTATGGATTCTCAGCTTTGTCGCAGTGGCCGTTATTCCCATTAGTAAATACATATATTAAGTTAGATTTAATTTTAATACAGGGTGCTTGCTTATCATAACAAAGTTTATATTTTACAGTAGTTAAAACGTTTGTAGGTATTTCTTTTACTTAACATTCGAGATAAATACAATATTATTTCAATGTGAACTAAGTGGTAAGTAGAAATTGTCTAGATATATATATATATATAAGAAAGAATTAATTTAGTTTATTTTAGCAAATAAATAATTCATTGTTAAATTCAGGTAAGTTTTCTCTTCTTTTGATTAAGTAAATTAGGAATATAAAACTACATATTTTAATTCAAATAATAAAATTAAATTCATTTCAGTAATCATCAAAACAATAAATATAAATTTTGGCTGCTTCGTTGTATCTCGTTGTGTCTAGCTGTGTCGCGTTGTGTCGCGGCAAAACTCGCTCCTTGTTTTGCCCGTCACAGGCTACAAGAACATTAGGTCTCATTTGGCTACCAAAATCTGATCAATTGTGCGGACGAGCACACTTATCACCAGTTCAACCGATTACTAAGCGAGTAATAGCTTCAGACTTCGCACGAATATTCGACCTATTGGGAATATTTGGACCTGTAATCGTTTCCACAAACATATTCATGCAAGAACTATGAATGAAGCAAGATTATGAATGGGATGAAAAATTACCACATCAAACGCAACAAGAATGGCAGCAATTCAGAGAAAATATAGTTTAACTCAATAAGTTAAAGGTACCTCGACACATCTTTCATTCAAAACTTCAAGTAAGGGTTCAACTACACACTTTTGCCGATGCCTCAGAACGAGCGTATGGAGCAGCCATTTATGTGAGAGCAACGTACAAAGATAGAACCATAACATCGAACTTGCTCTGCGCAAAAGCAAGGGTAGCACCCTTAAAACTACAAACGCTTCCTCGATTGGAATTGTGTGCGGTCTTTTTAGGAGTCGAGCTTACAGAAAAAGTGAAACAGGATCTTAAGTATCAGGATGTACCTACATTTTTTTGGTCAGACTCAGAAATAGTCCTATCATGGATTAAATCATCAGCAACCTCTCTACACACATTTGTCGCCAACCGAGTCAGCAAGATTCAAGAGATGTCACATACCGATCAATGGCATCATATCTCATCAAGGAATAATCCAGCAGACATAATTTCAAGAGGAATCAGTCCTGAAAAACTCGGCTGGTGTTCCATGTGGTTTTCTGGACCATTATTTCTATACGAAAATCAAGAATCATGGCTCAAACCAACACCAAAACCTGTTGACACACCCAATGATATAGAAAGAAGAAAATTACCACTGTAGCAACAATAGCTCCAACATCAGCTCCATCATCAGCATCATCTGAGATTTTAATTTATGGAATCAACCACAAAAACTCTTTCCGCTTTTTGCAGTGCACACTTGCCTACATATTGCGCTTTATTGAACATTTAATAGAACCAACATCAGCTCGCCCAAATCATCTATCCATATGTGCATCGGAAATGAACAAGTCCTTGGTAGTTATAATCAGGACTATTCAAATGGCTGATTTCAAAACCGAAATTAAAGATTTTTAAAAATACAAGCAAGTAATCAAATCAACTTGCAAGCCTATATCCATTCCTAGACGATCAAAATATAATGCGTGTGGGAGATCGTTCAGAAACATCCTTTGATGCCAAACATCCAATTCTGTTACCATACAATGACTCAATAGTAAAACTGCTACTTAAGACGGTGCATGAATGAAGACAATAAACATTGTGGCCCTATTGGCAACCTCAAGGCAAACATTTTGGATTTTGAAAGGAAAAACTTTGGCACGCAGTATTGTACAAAACTGTATGCGCTGTGTCAGAGCGAAAACAAAGCTATACAGTCAAATTATGGGTAACTTACCAGCAGATAGAGTGACAGGATCGCGCTCATTTCTAATATCGGGTGTGTATTATTGTGGGTCAATATGGATTCATTACAAGATTCGCGGGAAGTTGTTTCAGATCTAATTACTGAAGCCTTCATTGGAGCACTAAAACGGTTCATCAGCCGCCGTGGCAGGTGCCAAAAATTGTACTCCGACAATGCAACAAATTTCGTTGGTGCAAAAAATCAATTAACTGAATTGCATCAAGCTATTTTTTCTAACTCTGCTCAAGAAAAGATCATCAAATCATGCAGTGACAAAGGAATCCAATTTAAATTCATCCTGCCTAAGGCCCCACATTTTGGTGGCCTCTGGGAAGCAGCAGTCAAATCGGCTAAGTATCATTTATATCGAAGTGTCTCAACAGCTTCTCTTACATATGAAGAGTTAGAGACCGTCGTAGTGGAAATAGGGGCAATTCTAAACTCTAGGCCTCTCACACCATTGTCCTTAGATCCAAATGATGTCGGAGCATTAACACTAGGCCATTTCATCATAGGAGAGCCATTCACCACAACATTTGTCTCAAGGGCCTCAGAGAACAGAAGGCCATTAACAACAAATTGGAAACATGTATCATATATAAAACACCAATTCTGGACTAGGTGGCATAACGAATACCTGCATGAGCATCAGCAAAGATCTAAATGGAAGCATCTAACACTAAATGTAAAGGAAGGCACATTAGTCATCATCAAAAAGGACAACGTTCCAGTCCTCCAATGGCCATTGGGACGAACTGTTCGAACCTATAAATGAGATGACGGTTTTATTCGGGTCGTTGATGTCAAAACAGCTTCAAGCATATCGAAATTACCTATTCATGAACTAGCTCCATTATTCACCGAAGAAGAGACATCGCATGCAGTTCACTCATAGATTATTTCGAATTTGCTCGTCACATCTCACAGCTCGGAAACATTTCATCCATCAGTCAACCTAGCGCATTAAAGGTTTTATTAAAACCAAATTTCGGGCATTTTGAAAATAAATTGGAACAACACACCGATCTTCAAACGTAATTATAAGGAGAAGAGTTTGACAATTTACCATACCAAATCAAGGCAATCAGTACTCATCATCATGTGGTCAGCTATCTTGCTCTAGTGTTGTCCGTATTGTCCATTGCAGCCTGCATCGTTTGGAAACGGAATAAACACTACCAACAAAAATCTTCAACAAAGACAACCGCATTCCTCAACCGAGGCTATGTCAGTATAAATCATTTGAAATAGAAACAACTTGAGTTGAATCATACACTCAACGGGGGGGAGAATGTTTATACAAATAAACATATCTTCATATAAATATAAATAACTTTTCAATAATTTAATTATATCTTCAATAATTTTTGTTTTGTTTAAACTGCACGTAAGAATGAAGTTTGTCAACATAAGCATAATTTCAGGCCAACAACATATAATTCAGTATTGCTATCGTTATTATCAAAACAGCTTAAATATACACAAAATAAAAGTAGGGCAATTTAAGTCAACAACCTACGGTCATGAACCTCATTATTATGTGCAGTTTAGCACTTTAGCATTTTTTGTTATTTTGTAAAATGTTCTTATGTGCACTTGTGTGCAGTTTTGTTGAGTTCTAATTTTGTTGTTAATGTAAGCCAATTTTGTGTATAAATATTTTGTAATTCTGATCAATAAATTTAGTATTGTTTTTTAGATAAAGGTTTTAAGTGTTTTAGTTACTGATTAAATTAAAGTGCTGGGAATCTTCCTCAAATCAATCCTCAACAAACTCAACAACAGGTCACTGGTTAAAGTATTTGTAATCTGTGCACGATTGAATAGGTTTGTACCTAATCAATCAACAAATTATTCAACGATTATCTGTAGAGTTGAAAAATGAATTGGTTTACCGAGACTGGTCGGTGACAACTCCTGGTAATTGTTTAATAATGCAAAATAAATTATTCCGTTAAACTTTATCCACAAAAGTTGCACAAGAAACTATATTTAATGAACTTTAATTTAATTAATTTATTTACTTTACTCTTAGTTTAATTAAATGAAAATCACTAGTGTTGCACGATAAATTAAATAAAATATTCCGTCAAACTTTATCCACAAAAGTTGCACAAGAAACTATATTTAATGAACTTTAATTTAATTAATTTATTTACTTTACTTTTAGTTTAATTTAATGATAATCACTAGTGTTGCACGATAAATTAAATTAAATATTCCGTTAAACTTTATCCACAAAAGTTGCACAAGAAACTATATTTAATAAAATTTAATTTAATTAATTTATTTACTTTACTTTTAGTTTAATTTAATGAAAATCACTAGTATTGCACGATAAATTTGTGTACCGAGAAGCAGTGGCACTTTATTTTAAGTTATTGGACGTTTTATGAAATTAACTATTTAAACAAACTGATCGATTTTAATTACACGTACGTTTGTCTGACCGATATTTACAAATAATTTTAATTACTGAGAAGCGGCCTAATTTATTTAATAAAATTTGCCAAACTATGAATTTCGTAATGCCAATTACTTTTCACTGATTCGCCGATTTATTTATTAAGTTTTATTTCCACTTTGGTAAGATTCACCAATTTGAATTAAAATTGCTTTACACTTCGTAAATTTTTAATTAAATTCCTTACACTTTAGTGCTATTACTAACGTTAATGAAATCTTTTCCAAATTATGGAAATTTAAGATTGACCATGAGTAAATTTATTAAGATGGTTTATAATGGCTTTAAGGGTTAAATAATATGTAATCTTAAATTTATTGCAAAAATATAAAATAATAAAGGAGAATATATACAAAAGAATAATAAATAAATCAAATGGATGTCACCGAATCCTGTTTAGGTGGCTTGATTGATGTTATTGTTATTTTATTGTTTTGTCCTTAATGTGTCCTGGCCAGTGCATGAATCTAGCGTGCGCTTTGTCCTTCGATAACGTATTTATGAGTGGAATCGCCAGGTCAAGGCTAGGATAATTGTGGGAATTTTCCAGGTTTCGGCAATCATTAAGGCGAGTAAACAAACGTGCACCAAACCGGATAGAAAAGTCCGAAGCCTTGAAAAGTTTTGTGTTTGTTTGGGAGTTTAGGAAGGGCTGCTCAGGGTCCGGAGTTCAAGAAGTCGAGTAGACAAACAACGACGAACTAACTATTGTCCGGGACCATGAGTGAAAGTATTGAGGAGGTATCCTTAACCTGGTGTTCTCTATATACTGTACCTGGTTATGAATCGAAGGCAAAACTTTGGATATGTTCGATTCGTGAGTGCACTTAGTCGCCCAGAAATTCTATTCATTTTGTACGTTTCCAGATCCTGATGAAATAAACGGTTGTACCACTGATGGTCACTGGATGGTGACAAAGTTCCATGTCGCAGCTTTACTTATATGACTCAATGACTTGGTGCAGTTTTTATGTTGGATGATGGCTGTATTGTTGTATCCTCCGCCGAGGATGCGCGTAAGTCCTACAGTCTCCCTAATTTTTATTATATTAACCACCTCTTTGTTTGGTAGTCATGGTGGTTTATGCCATTCAGTAGGCAGCCGTGAGGTTGCCGCAATAGGTTTAAGTTAATGGAGATTTTTAGTGGTTCCCAAACCAAAAGCATACTTACCAAAATTGTCCATTTTCACCCTGTTCCTTTAATTGAAAAAAATCCCTAGTTAGTTTTCTTTTAATTGAAGACTTCACTTTATTTTTGGAGCCACTCTCGTCACTCTATATTATTATTACAATTAACTTTTGTATTCCAAAATACTAACACTTAACACCTAGGTTCTTATGTGTAACATTGATATTTGTGCAAGATTGCTTTACGCATCTTGCACAATAATTTTATATAAACCTCTTCAATATTATGTCATGGAAATACCTTAAAATATTTACATACGTACATACATTGATGCTCATTACAATTTCTTAAAAATATCTACATATACATACGTACATTTGTTTTAGCATTGATGTTAACTACAATTGTGCCAGGTAGCTTTTCTTTGCCCCTGGCACCATAACTTCGTTGGTCTCGATTCTCTTTATGCCATGTTCTACTTTGCAAAACAAACACACCAGCTTGTTCCGCAAGTAAAAAATAGGGTCACGTTGCGAAAACATATTCTTTAAGTTACAGAAATTTGCACATCAAAAATATATGCATGTAAAAAACAACAATAAAATATTATTTAATTCTATTTTATAGTTTCAAGCACAGCAAAAAAAAAACCGCAACGCTCGCATTTCTGCGTTAAACGCTTTAAACGATTTTACTATACCTTATTGTTGTTTTTATGTTTTGTTTGTTTCTCTTCTTATTCACTGGCCTAAAGTTTCAAATCACGCTGCTAAAAAACTATATGAACGCTGAGCGCCCAACTTATTGTTGAGGTAGATCAGTATTCATATGATTTTTTGTTTACATCAGCGTTCGTTGACCCTGGCCGCAAATAATTGCATGGTATGTCGCCGGTAAACAACATATGACGTTTGTTTACCATAATCTCACCAATGAGTTAAGGGTTGTGATTCATACCCCTCCAACATTCCTCCCCCTTTTGAAACAGAAAATTTATACCTTGATGAGGTTTAAATTTTCGAGTACCTTGCTCCTTATGCATCGAATATGTTTTTACGCGTATTGAATAACGTGACCTATTCAAAAAAAAAATTTTTTTTTATTATTTAATTCTTTGCAATATCTTAAATAATTTTATTTTTCAAAAATGTAAAATTTCCTCATTTGAAACCAATTATCTTTATCTTTGTTCCGCTTCTGGTGTTACTGCTACTGATGGTGACTCAATGGTTGTTCTTTAGTTTCATGGTACCAAGTGGCGTAAACTTTCCCGTTTTGTTTTCATATGCACGCTCGGAACTTTTGACGTTGTATCGTGTCAGGTTTAACAAATCTTTCAGTTACTCTATTGATTGACCCAATATATTGTTGAACAACCTCGTTGTGCTAGAAACTCCATTATAATTAATTTCATTGATTGATGCGGTCAATACGTTATCGTAAAAGCCCTCATTCTCTTCCTTCGCCATATGCTCCACAAGAAAAATTGCCAGCATTTGTTTAAGAAAAATGTTAAAAAAAACAAAATTTCAAGCTATTCCGATGTATAAAACATATTTGCACACTTTTGTTTCTGCGAAAATCATCTGATGAAAATGAATGAGCTGCGGCCAGTTATGAATTATTATTTGCGATGCAACGTTTTCATGTCTGAGCTTTCTACACATCTTCAATTTGTTGTGTTGTCTTATTGTTCGTCAAGAAACTTTTCAATCAGTTTCACCAATCCTTACTGCTCCGATGTAATTCCTTCAAACTCATATTCTCTTGTACTTCAAAAACGTTCACTAACGGATTTCCGTCTACTGGTTCAGACATTATTAAATGTCTTCGTTACTTCCTTCACTTGAATACCTTGTGAATGTTCCTGCTTCAACCTCCGCTTCTTGTGTTTCTGCTATGTCGATGCATACAAGACCCTTGATATTGCCGTATTCTTCAAATGTTATCTTTTTAATTTCCATCTTACATAATTTGTTTTTTTTTTTCTAACAAATTTTAAAATATTCAGTGACCTTAACTTATAATTTCGACATGGATTCTACCCTTAACGTATTATTTATTGTGTAAGCCTTTGTAATTTGTTTCTATATATCTTAATACATTTTTCTAATATCAAATTTATTTATTATTGATATTGTTTTTATCTTAACTTTACTTCACATTTACCTTGTTTTCAACTCAACATACGACTTCAAGGATTGGATTTTTTTTTTAATTTTCTATCTTCGTTAATTCTCTTTTAATTGATTTTTATTTTTCTTTCTATTTACACAATTTTTTAACATACATATTTTCAATGAATCAATTGTATTTGATATTAACATATCATTGTCATTAATCTGTATTTTCTAATTTTTATATAATTCAATAAAACTTAAATTTTTTTCATATTTTTATGCGAATCTTCATTTTTCTTGTCAATGTTTTTATGCGTAAGAGGTTTTGCTTTAAAAAATAAACAGTAAGTACAAAAATTCTATGTATAGGCTTTTCTTTTGCTTTGTTCTTTAAAACATTAAGTTTTCATTTTTATTTCTATAATTCAATATCTTTAATTTAAAACTTGACTTAATATTTTCCCGTAGTGAGAATTTTTTTTTTCTTAAGTTTTATTATTTATTTATTTTACTCTTTTGCTCTAATATTACCTACTCCAATCTTAAGATCCTTGGTAAAGTCTTTGTAAAATAATTTTTCCGTTTATCAATGTTCTTTAACTAATATTACTTTGTCTCTTTCATTATTTTTTTCCTTTGCTTTCTGTATCATTTTACTTATTTTGCTTTACTGCGTCTTCCTTTGACGTTTTCAAATTTCTTTGTTTTCAATTCATTTGTTTCTTTGTTTTTTTTTTCCAAAAAAAAAATAATATTTAAGTACTTCAAATCCAACATAAAATGAACAGAATTATTTTAAATAAAGTGGCACTATTTTGATGGTCTACAAGTAGAATGCGTTGTGCTTGACTTTGATCCCTGCGTAGGATTTCCGTACCTACTACACTCACTTTTCAGATGCCAATACAATTGCCTTTCCTTTAAGAATCTTTTGCTACTATCCCCGGACTCTTCTTTTTTTTTCCTGCCATCCCCTGGCACCCTCATAATTCGAGTAATTTATTTTTGTTATCAGCAGGAATTATCTGTTTGTTAATTCCTCCACTGTTTACTTCTCTTTTCATTATTTCTTTACTTGAATTTCAATCAATTTAACCCCATTCGTAAAAATTGCTTGTGTGCTACTTTTATTTTATATTTGACATACCTAGCTAAGTTTTAATGACTTTGCGAATTTTTCCCTATAAAAACGGCACTAGCTATTTCCATTGCTGATTCTTAAATCGTTTCTTGACCACAATGATTCTAGCAGCCATTTCCACCGCACTAAACTTTCTTCGTTGGGTCTTCCCAGACCCCTCAAGTACCATGGACCACGCGGAACCGGAGCCGATTCACAACGAGGGCCCAGCCAATGATGAACGGTTTCACAATGGTAGTTAAACGATGTCCTTTTTACTAACTCAAACTAATACCTTTTTCAATCCCCCCCCCCGTAGCGTCCCTAGACTACCTGGACGCCCTATGGAACCTGGGTCCAGATATCTACCTTATGTTCTGGCTGCGGGAACTGTCGAGATGTTGCTGGGAGGAATCTGTAATTCGATCTGCCCGTACCGCAATTTGCGAGTACCAGCAAAGTATACTCTTCCCAGTATACCGTCCACATGGCCCGCCCCTGGAGCATGTATGCTATATCATCACTCGGGTTGACTATCGTAGTTGGGGGACCACCGTGCCGCTACACCTTCAGGTCCATCGTCTGGCCCGGCTGATCGGCCCTCCAGCATACTAACTTTAAAAATATCTAAAATATCGAGAAATAATAAAAATAAAAACCAAACAATTTTATCTTAATCTTTCCTTGTTTTTTATTTTTTTATTTCACTTTTGTCAAAATTATAATTGAAATTGTAATAAATACATCGCACGTTTTCTCAGGTATAATTTACGTACTCCTGTGATCCTACTGATCTCGGGACCCTTGGTAAGTCTCTGTTTTTCATGTGTTCCACCCTTCTCTTTTCCTTTACTACATTGATAGCCTTCCTCGCTAGCTGTAATTCCGGTGCTGGTCGAATTGGTTCCCTTCTTGTCTCCTCCGCTACGATCCTTACTTTCTGAGACTCTCTCATTTTTCTCATTAATAATAATATTATTCCACCCAAAAATGCCATTATCATCATTGCGGATACACCGAATGTTATTCCCACCCTTTTTACCATATTATGCCTTGCGTTCGTTTCTTCATTTATTTCTTGCTGCCTGACTTCGTTTCTTAACACCTCAAAGCTTCTTTCTTCTTTCGTCAACAATTTTCTTAAATCCTTATGATTTGTGATCTTTATTGACAATTCTGGTGCGTATGTTTCATTATTAACCCTCTTTGCCAAAATGTGCTTCCACTCGTTCCTAAAATTCTCTATATACTCTCCATGATTTATTTCACTAAAAGCAATATACATATCGATCCTTTGGGTTTTTTCATATTGAATAATTGTGTCCTTATTCTGTATTGTTCAGTCCATTTGTACTTTTAGTATTCCAAACTCGCTCAATGCAATGGTATCCGAACTGCTTCTGCATACGATATTAAATACTACTGTGTTCCTACATTAAAACAACCATGTATTTGGTTTCTCAGTTCTCAGAATGGCACCAGCAGTAGCTGGGATCGCGACTGGTTTACACGCATCTGTTTTGTCTGATCTGTGCTGTAATTGCCTTATTTTACACAGTGGATTACTGTTGGTAATTACTTTCCCGTTGCTTTTGCATAATAAATACTCCGCGTTCTCTTTTTCTCATAGAACGAAACATTTACGCAACTCCTCACTCGTCAGCCCGATGAACTTAAATTTATCCAACGACTCCGCTACGTAATCAAAGATTGGTTTGCATAGTGAATCCCATTTTTCATTTGTCGCTATCAGGATTGGGTATGGCCTATATACTGTATACTTGTCGACCTCCGGAATTGGTATTTTGATTACGATTATTAAGCTCCCTTCCGCTGGGAAAACCTTAAGCCTCGCTGTCTTATGAATGTCGAACGTACTTAGCATAATATTTCGGGCATTACTTGTAATTTTCGTACGCATCATTACTGACTGTATATCCGCTGACGTTATTAACAAAGGATTTAGTCTTTCCTTGTACAAATCGTCAATAATCTCCAATTCTGCCAATTGCTGTCCTTATAATTCTATCAAATTCGATTCTATTCTCGATTTTACTTCCAGCGTCTTCAGAGTATATTCTATATTAACTATTCTTTTATTTAGTTCCTCCCCCATTGCTCTTTGATTAGTTATTGTTCTGATTAACTCATCATGCAACATTTCCACTTCTCCTATTATCGAGCTAATTGGTTCAGCGAGTTGTCTGTAGCTGTTCGCCATCACTGTAATCTGATGATCCATCAACTCGTACGTTTTCGTCTGTCGTTATTCCAGGTCGTCCAGGTGCTCCAATATCTGGTCTCCGTGCTTCTTATCCACGACCCCGAACGCCCAATTAAATGCTTCACCAATAAAATCCACCGAACTCCTCATTCGCCTGTGTTGAAACATTTGCTGTATAATCCTATCATTCCTTAAGAGATTTTTAATAATCGCTTCCGTTTCCTTAAATGTAGTTGTACATGTATCTAAGGCTCCGCTCAACAACATCTCCAAACACATTTGTTTCGTCTTATCCTGCATCTCCTTTGTTACCATCAGAAATTCTTTTAGCTTAAGTGGTTCAAATTTCGTAAAGATCACCCATTCGTTCTTATAAAACAGTGCCGTATTCACGTCTTCAAAAAACATCGGTGTTTGTTCCAAATGCTGTATTCTCGTTGCTTGCATTCAAATTTCCTGTATCGTATTCAAAATAATGCATGTCCAAAACATCCTGTTTTTAATTTCTAATAATGAGAAGATATGATTATATTAATTATTTGTGTTTTAACAGAATTCTTCCATATATTTATTCTATAATTTTTCTCCCCTATTTTCTCTTAAAATCCTAAATCATAAATTTAATTTTCTATATCTTTGTTTTCAACATATATCTATTTCTAATCCTCATGAAACAACTTCAGCAAATTATTATGCATCTTCTTGTTTTTTCCTTTCACCAAAATTTCCGTAGTAACGGGGCTTCTAACCGCCACTACCTCAAACGGACCTGTCCAAATCGGTGAAAACTTATTTCTCCTTAACTGATTTTTAAGGAGTACCCTGTCTCCCACCTTAAAGTCTACCGAATTTACCTTACTATCATAATAATTCTTTGATATTCTCTTCACATGATCTTGATTCTTTCACACCAACTCATGCGCTCTCTGTATTTGATACTTCAATACTTTAGATGGGTCGTCTGCATTATATACAGGCCCACATTTTCTCTTTAAATTTGTAGGCACTTCGGAATCAAACCCGTATAGCGTTCTAAACGGCGTTTATTTTGTTGATAAATGTGGTGTCTTATTATGCACATGCATTGCTGAAGACAACCATTGATCCCAGTTGGACCCGTCCTCCTTTGCAAAACTCCTTAAATATTCTTCCAAGGGTCTATGAATACGTTCTAACGAGCCATTTGCTTGCAGGTGGTATGGCATTATATGTAACTTCTTAATTCCTAGTATTTTATACACATCCGCAAATAACTTTGACACAAAGTTTGAACCATTGTCCGTTATCAACACCTTGGGTGTGTTGTGCCGCGTAATTATTTCGTCAAAGAATGCTTTCGCTACCGTACTCGCTTCCGCATCTGGCATTGGTACACATACCATAAACTTTGAGAAATCGTCCTGAAACGTCAAAATATACTTATTTCCGGAAACTGTCACCGGTAAGATTCCTACCATGTTCATGTACACCTTATCATATGGCCGTTGTGGTGTCTCTGTTAATACCATTGGCATCTTCGTTAGCTTTGAACTTTTGTTCAGCTGACACTTTTTACAATTCGTTACGTACCTTCTTATTTGGCCATGCATGCCCTTCCATCTATATTCTTGCCTAATTCTCAAATACGTTTTAAGATACCCTTGATGCCCCACAAGTCTTGAGTCATGAAATTCTTTTATTATTGTTTCCATCTCCTTCGGGTCTGTCAGTTCTATTGCTACTGGTTTTCTGCTTCCCGTTATATCCTCATCAACTCTGTTAATCTCCTCCTGAACTAATTCGTTTTCAACTCCCTCTTCCTTCCTCTTTGATTGTGTATTGACCATATTTACATCTTTACTTATTAACTCTGGCGTTGTCAAGTGTAATTCTTGAAGAGACTTCCCTGGTTCTGAAACCTGTATTCTACTATTGTGTAAATTTATTATTTCTTTCAACCCTTGTTCCCAATCTGGAACCTTTCCATCAGACTTTAACAAACACTCTGATATTCTTTCCCTAACCAAATTCGTACTGCTGTGTTCTACTGAACTCGGTGATACTGTATGGTTCCTTTTAATCTGAAAATCTTGGATTCCAACCTTTTGAAAACATTCGAAAATAATTTAAACGCACAACTTGAATCGTTATCCGTGATTATTGTTCTAGGAACATTGAAATTCAATATAGCGTTTTCAGTTGTTATTTCTTCCGCATTAGGTATGGCAATACCCTTCATATACTTCGAGAACTCGTCTTGAAGTATCAAAACGTATTTATTCCCCAGACTCGATTCTGGTAATATACCAATCAAATCCATATACAGGGTTGCCAATATTCGAAGCGCCCATTTTATTTTTAAATAAATCAAAGAAACCACAATTTTTTGTCTGTTCGTCATGAATATCATTTAACTGGGTTCAAGTAGATTTGCTTACATTATATCTTGAATATGATATCTCGTAAATGGTCGCCATTGGTCTCTACGACATATTGTGCCCGTTTTGCAGCATTTTCCATGGTTTTCTTCAAAATTTCGATGGGAATGGCGGTTATTTCTTGACGGATGTTGGTTTTCAGCTCTTCTAGGGTCTTTGGCTTGTTGACGTAAACCTTTGATTTCAAATAACCCCACAAAAAGAAGTCTGGAGGCGTTAAATCTGGTGATCTTGGCGGCCAATCCAAATCACCATTTTTTGACATCAAACGGCCAGGGAACAATTGCTTCAAAAAATCGATTGTAGTGCGGCTTGTGTGTGGTGGCGCGCCGCCTTGTTGAAACCAGTACTACCTGATACGCTTTCGACGAACGATTGGCATGAAAAAATTGTTTATCATATCGCGATAACGCTCCTGATTGACAGTAACTCTATGGCCATTATCATCTTCGAAAAAGAACGGCCCAATGAGCATTTTAGCGCAAACGCCGCACTAAACAGTGACTTTTGCATCGTGAAGAGGTACCTCTTGAATCTCTTGTGGATTTTCAGTGGCATAAATACGGCAATTTTGTTTGTTTACCGTTCCGTTCAACTGAAAATGAGCTTCATCGCTCATTGAGTTGAGTTTTCACTATTGACTTGTTTTGTTGAATGTAAATTTCAACAATTTTAGAGCGTTCGCGTGGTGTGTACTGTTCCATTGTAAACATTTGCTTGGAATGACGCTTCAAACCCGGTATGTCGATTTGGCATCACTGCGGAAAGTTACAGTGTTGCCAGATGGGCGCTTCGAATATTGACAACACTGTATAATATGATAAACGGGCGTTCAACCTCTTTTGCTTCACCACGAGCTTGCACTAGTGCGACTTCTTCGCTCCCGTGTGGTACTCTACTTAGAGCGTCGGCGTTAAGATTCTTTTTCCCGGGCTTATAAATTATCTCAAAGTCATACTCTGTTAATTTATGCCTAAATCTCGCTAATCTAGATGTCTGATCCTTTTAATTTGCTATTCCCCTTAACGGTTGATGATCTGTGTATATTCTGAAATGCCTACCTAACAAATATGCCCTAAAATTCTTTGCTGCCCACACTACCGCTAAAAACTCCTTCTCTATTGTCGAATACTTTTTTCGGCATCGTTAAGTGCCCTACTTGCAAACGAAATTGGTCTGTCCTTCCCAACTTCTCCTTGTGATAATACCCCACCTAGCGCTTCATTACAAGCGTCTGTCGTCAGTATGAATGGCTTAGTAAAATCCGGGTATGCTAAGACTGGTGGTGATATAACCGCCTCTTTTAATATTTCAAATGCTTTTTGACAACTCTCCGTCCATTTAAACTTTTCGTCCTTCCTAAGTAATTTATTTATCGGTAATATTATTTTCGCGGCGTCCGAAATAAACTTCCTATAATAGTTGATTAAACCTAAAAATGCCTGTACCTCTTTTCGGTTCCGGGGTACCGGGATCCTCTTTACGAACTCTACTTTCCCTGGATCCGGCAATGCTTCTAGTTCCGAACACTTATGTCCTAAATATACCACTTCTCTGCGTAAAAATTGGCATTTTTCCGTATTTAATTTTAATGTGTTTTCCCTTAACACGTTGAAAACCCTCGTAAGCCTCTCTTCGTGCTCTCCTAAATTTTTCCCGTAAACCACTATATCGTCTAAATATACAAAACAATCTAAGCCTTGTAATCCTGTTAAGATATGATTCATAATTCTCTGAAATGTTGCAGGGGCACCTGGTAGACCAAACGGCATCCTATTAAATTCGAAATGTCCCATACCTGTACTGAATGCTTTTTTCTCTTTGTTCTTCCTATCTACCAAAACCTGGTGGTACCTACTGGCAAGATCTAGTATTGAAAAATATCGGCTATGACCCAACTGATCCAATATTTCATCTATCCGTGGAATTGGAAATACCTGCTTTATAGTATCCTCGTTCAATTTTCTAAAATCTATAACTAACCTCAATTTCTTTTGTCCGTCCTTACTACTTTTTTTCGGTACTAGCAGCAAAGGAGAATTCCAAGGCGATTTGCTTGGTGAAATTATCCCCTCTTCTAGTAGTTTGTTCACTTGCTTATTTATCTCTTCCCTATGAGTCTGTGGTAATCTATACTGCTTCTGATTAATTGTTGCCTGTCCTGGCTTAGTCGGTATCTCATGTTTTAAAACTGGTGTGAATGATAATTCATCACCCTCTAACAAAAATACATCGTGAAATGATATGCACAATCTCTCTATTGAAGATCTTTTCTCTTCATTTAAATTTGTATCCATCTCAATAATTCCTAACAATTTATCTATGCTTTCTCTAGTATCCGTTGTTTGAAGATTATTAATTTTTCCACAACTTGGCGCCTTATATTTATTGTAGTTTGAAAATTTTGGCTCAAAATCAGCCTTTAAAATAAATTCATTTTCTCTCGCATTTAAAATTGGAACGAAAACCCTGTTCCTCTTAACCTCTACCAATGCGTCCCCCAAATACCCTCCCGGTTCTAATTCCTGTTTGTGAATAACTATTTCTGGTATCTTAGTTTTCACCCGCACCGACACTAATGTTATGGTTCTTGCCTTAATCTTTTTATCTTCAGTACACAAAATGTTACCCCATTCGTCTATGGACTTTAGTGGCAATTTAATTGGTTTGCCCTGATCCCGGAAAGCAAATATCAACTTTTTATTCACAGCGTTTATTATTGAATGATTCCATAAATTGTCCCTTCCTAGAATCCCGTCCGTCGGAATACCTTGTTCCGTTTCTACAACTTGTAATGTGAAACACAGTTTATCCACCGATGAATGGCAAATCTCAATTGAGCCCAATGTGCTGACATATCCTCCGAATGCCCCGCTTAACTCTCTCGTGTCCCTTTTATTTACCTTCTCACACGAACCTAGTGACTTCCTCTTAACCCAACTCGTATCCGCTCCGGAATCTACAAGTAAAACGAGTTTTCCGTTTTTTGATTCCTTGCAAGGGATCTGTACGAACACATCATTTACTCCATTCCCAGGTGGACACACATTTTTTCTCTCAAAAGTCCAATTCGATTGACACCCGTTTGTCTTCAATCGGCTTAATGACACCTCCGTTAGACCCAATAATTCGGAGAAGAACTTGATTAATCCCGTCTTTACGCTGATAATCCTGTCCTTGTCCCATAGACTGCCTTTTTTATTTTTGATTCTTCCTTATTTAAAACGGCTTGTGTGTGGTGGCGCGCCGCCTTGTTGAAACCAGTACTACCTGATACGCTTTCGACGAACGATTGGCATGAAAAAATTGTTTATCATATCGCGATAACGCTCCTGATTGACAGTAACTCTATGGCCATTATCATCTTCGAAAAAGAACGGCCCAATGAGCATTTTAGCGCAAACGCCGCACCAAACAGTGACTTTTGCATCGTGAAGAGGTACCTCTTGAATCTCTTGTGGATTTTCAGTGGCATAAATACGGCAATTTTGTTTGTTTACCGTTCCGTTCAACTGAAAATGAGCTTCATCGCTCATTGAGTTGAGTTTTCACTATTGACTTGTTTTGTTGAATGTAAATTTCAACAATTTTAGAGCGTTCGCGTGGTGTGTACTGTTCCATTGTAAACATTTGCTTGGAATGACGCTTCAAACCCGGTATGTCGATTTGGCATCACTGCGGAAAGTTACAGTGTTGCCAGATGGGCGCTTCGAATATTGACAACACTGTATAATATGATAAACGGGCGTTCAACCTCTTTTGCTTCACCACGAGCTTGCACTAGTGCGACTTCTTCGCTCCCATGTGGTACTCTACTTAGAGCGTCGGCGTTAAGATTCTTTTTCCCGGGCTTATAAATTATCTCAAAGTCATACTCTGTTAATTTATGCCTAAATCTCGCTAATCTAGATGTCTGATCCTTTTAATTTGCTATTCCCCTTAACGGTTGATGATCTGTGTATATTCTGAAATGCCTACCTAACAAATATGCCCTAAAATTCTTTGCTGCCCACACTACCGCTAAAAACTCCTTCTCTATTGTCGAATACTTTTTTCGGCATCGTTAAGTGCCCTACTTGCAAACGAAATTGGTCTGTCCTTCCCAACTTCTCCTTGTGATAATACCCCACCTAGCGCTTCATTACAAGCGTCTGTCGTCAGTATGAATGGCTTAGTAAAATCCGGGTATGCTAAGACTGGTGGTGATATAACCGCCTCTTTTAATATTTCAAATGCTTTTTGACAACTCTCCGTCCATTTAAACTTTTCGTCCTTCCTAAGTAATTTATTTATCGGTAATATTATTTTCGCGGCGTCCGAAATAAACTTCCTATAATAGTTGATTAAACCTAAAAATGCCTGTACCTCTTTTCGGTTCCGGGGTACCGGGATCCTCTTTACGAACTCTACTTTCCCTGGATCCGGCAATGCTTCTAGTTCCGAACACTTATGTCCTAAATATACCACTTCTCCGCGTAAAAATTGGCATTTTTCCGTATTTAATTTTAATGTGTTTTCCCTTAACACGTTGAAAACCCTCGTAAGCCTCTCTTCGTGCTCTCCTAAATTTTTCCCGTAAACCACTATATCGTCTAAATATACAAAACAATCTAAGCCCTGTAATCCTGTTAAGATATGATTCATAATTCTCTGAAATGTTGCAGGGGCACCTGGTAGACCAAACGGCATCCTATTAAATTCGAAATGTCCCATACCTGTACTGAATGCTTTTTTCTCTTTGTTCTTCCTATCTACCAAAACCTGGTGGTACCTACTGGCAAGATCTAGTATTGAAAAATATCGGCTATGACCCAACTGATCCAATATTTCATCTATCCGTGGAATTGGAAATACCTGCTTTATAGTATCCTCGTTAAATTTTCTAAAATCTATAACTAACCTCAATTTCTTTTGTCCGTCCTTACTACTTTTTTTCGGTACTAGCAGCAAAGGAGAATTCCAAGGCGATTTGCTTGGTGAAATTATCCCCTCTTCTAGTAGTTTGTTCACTTGCTTATTTATCTCTTCCCTATGAGTCTGTGGTAATCTATACTGCTTCTGATTAATTGTTGCCTGTCCTGGCTTAGTCGGTATCTCATGTTTTAAAACTGGTGTGAATGATAATTCATCACCCTCTAACAAAAATACATCGTGAAATGATATGCACAATCTCTCTATTGAAGATCTTTTCTCTTCATTTAAATTTGTATCCATCTCAATAATTCCTAACAATTTATCTATGCTTTCTATAGTATCCGTTGTTTGAAGATTATTAATTTTTCCACAACTTGGCGCCTTATATTTATTGTAGTTTGAAAATTTTGGCTCAAAATCAGCCTCTAAAATAAATTCATTTTCTCTCGCATTTAAAATTGGAACGAAAACCCTGTTCCTCTTAACCTCTACCAATGCGTCCCCCAAATACCCTCCCGGTTCTAATTCCTGTTTGTGAATAACTATTTCTGGTATCTTAGTTTTCACCCGCACCGACACTAATGTTATGGTTCTTGCCTTAATCTTTTTATCTTCAGTACACAAAATGTTACCCCATTCGTCTATGGACTTTAGTGGCAATTTAATTGGTTTGCCCTGATCCCGGAAAGCAAATATCAACTTTTTATTCACAGCGTTTATTATTGAATGATTCCATAAATTGTCCCTTCCTAGAATCCCGTCCGTCGGAATACCTTGTTCCGTTTCTACAACTTGTAATGTGAAACACAGTTTATCCACCGATGAATGGCAAATCTCAATTGAGCCCAATGTGCTGACATATCCTCCGAATGCCCCGCTTAACTCTCTCGTGTCCCTTTTATTTACCTTCTCACACGAACCTAGTGACTTCCTCTTAACCCAACTCGTATCCGCTCCGGAATCTACAAGTAAAACGAGTTTTCCGTTTTTTGATTCCTTGCAAGGGATCTGTACGAACACATCATTTACTCCATTCCCAGGTGGACACACATTTTTTCTCTCAAAAGTCCAATTCGATTGACACCCGTTTGTCTTCAATCGGCTTAATGACACCTCCGTTAGACCCAATAATTCGGAGAAGAACTTGATTAATCCCGTCTTTACGCTGATAATCCTGTCCTTGTCCCATAGACTGCCTTTTTTATTTTTGATTCTTCCTTATTTAAAACTTCCACTATCCATAAATTCATCACACAAAGTATCATTACAATTAATTCTGCATATGAACTAACCACATTTTTGCAAGCGGTCCCCAGTTCACTTCCTTGGTTTTCCTCATTACCTTCAACTTCTTGTTCTGTAATATTCCGTGCTCCAACACATTTCTTCCCCTTTCCCTTTTCAACCCCTGTCTGGTTGTCCTTATCTTCTTCTTCCTCCAATGTGTCCTCCTATATTTCGTCTACCAATGCTCGGGAGCTTCCCCGTTTCCCATTCCTATGCCGATGACAACTTATCCCCCGTTTCCTTCTGCGTCAACATTTCTGTGTTCACCTTATCCTCTTCCTTGATATTACTAACAAATTGTGCTACTGTTTCCAAACCTACAATTGGCTTCCTTTCAAATTTATGGCAAAAATTTATTTCATCCCGTTTTGATAACAATGACCACTTATCCACTGCTATATCTGATGCCAACTTTACACTGCTCTTTATCTCAGCACCACCAATTTTTTAGCTGGCAACGACAGCTGCTCTACACCACCGTTCGACATATGATGGATATTCATCCCTTTTTCTTTCCTTGTCAATGACAACTCATTCATAGTTCTTCGGTTTGTAAAGCAGATATTCATTCTGTTTTGCCTATTTTTTGTATTTGTATTGGGATTCCAATCTATTGTCGTAGATTGGCCCGCATGGAGTTTTCCTGCTTGCTCTCCACGTTCATTTTACTATAACAATCTTTCATATAAAGTCCTGGCTTCTTGCACCAGTGACATGTCACTTGCTGTTGTTTACCTACTGTGTTATGGGATACCCTCGTACCCATGACATTATCCTTGAATGGATTATTTTTTCGTTGGCTATCGTTTAATGGCCTACCACCATTATTCCCCCGATTTTTATCCTCCCTTGGCACGCATGGCGTTGCACATTTCCATCCTTTGTCATGGGCATACTCGTGACACTTCTCACAATAGGGCGTGTTTTTCCTAATAAGACACTCATCCCTTGTGTGACCTTGCTTGCCACAAAATGAACATTTGAGATTCATCTTGTATTCGTCATGCCTCCGCTCACCTCCGTTGGACCCTCCTTTGTTTACAAACCTTTCCATTGGTTCCATACTTCTTATCCTTAACCCATGTCCCAACCTATCGTTCAGCTCTTGTACTTCATTTCTCTCTTGTACCGCATATGTCTGTCTCAGAGAACTCTTCCCCGCCACATTCTTGCTTCTGTTATTCAGCATATACTCTACATCAGTGGCCCTTTTTACAACCTCTGAAAAATCGTTTCCTGGCTGCGATAACACCACTGTCCGTATACCCAAATCATTTATTCCTATTTTAAATGCCGTTAGGACTGAGCTACATAACTGCTTAAGCAATGTCTTGTCGTCCCCTATACAGTCTCTACCTCTAGCCTATATCACCTCTAGCCTATATACCTCTAGCTATCAAACTCTTTGGCCCACCGTTTTATAAAACCAAGCATAGAAGACGCTTTTTTACAAATTCTATCAATATGCATGTTAAACGACAATTTAGAATCCATGCATATACCAAGGTCTTTGACGGTAGTTACACGACTTAAGGGAGGGTTCTCCTGGATTTTTTTGGATTTGGCCGAAAAACAAGCAAAATTTGAGAATGGTTTGTGGGAAAATGAAAAGACATACGAACTTATGCTTTTGAACTTTGATTCGTGGTTTATTGACGAGTAAAAAAAAAAAAAGATATTTGAAAAATTCAAAATGGCGGCTTGAAAATGGCGGATCTCGTCGACCTCTGCGCGCAAAACATCGACCTCCCGCGGACAGTGTGGGGCCTCAGGTAGTGAACTGAAATGAGAAATGTATAAAATTTATTAAAATTGATAACATTTCATATGCCTGGAACCTAACTTCAATTAAGTTTGGTAAAAAAAACCAATTTTATGGACTTTTAAAAAAAAATTGAAATTTTTTGCTTTTTTTTTTACTTAGATCTCGTTTAAAAATTATAAAAAAACAACTTTTTATGCCAATGTTAGGTTCCAGGCGTACAAAAAAGTATATACTTTCAAACATTCTTTGAATGAAGGAAATCGGATCAATAGAACAAGCCCTGTGCTGTCCGTTAGATTAGAAAGCATGGTTCCGAGAAAAACGCGTTTAAAGTTTTTAGAAAGTTGGTACGCGCGCGTGACATGGGTACGTTTGACACGCTCTAGCTCGAGAAATACGCGTCGTATTGAAATATCCCTTGGCACAAACATTCCACATATATGTAACTTTCATTTTATGTAAAAAAAAAAATGGATTTTTTCAAAAAAATCCAGGAGAACCTTCCCTTAAAGCAGTATCTTTAATTTTGTAATCAAAAATAAAATTGTTCCTTTTACGCGAAAAGGTCATAGTTTGGCATTTATCTGGATTTAAAAACATGTTATTTTTAGAACACCAAACCTCAAAGGAGTTCAAGTTTGACTGGAGCAGGTCTGAATTGTCATTATAATCAATTGTTCTGTATATTTTCATATCATCTGCATAAATAAGCAAATGAGAGTGTTTGATGACGTGGGTAACATCATTAATTGCCAAAATAAACAGAAGTGGACCCAGGTGGCTTCCTTGAGGAACACCCGATTCTGCAACAAATTCAGAAGACAACACGCCTCGGAACCGTATTTGATAAGATCGCTCCATCAAATACGATTTGATCCAGTTTACAAAATATTGTGGAAATCCCATTAATTTAAGTTTAAATAAAATTAGATTGTGTGGTAATTTATCAAGTGCTTTGCTAAAGTCAGTGTAAATACAATCGACTTGGCTACCAGAATCAATAGATTTTAAGCAGAATGTAGTGAAATCAAGGAGATTAGACACAGTGGATCTGCCAGTAACAAAACCATGCTGACGAGTTGTCATGACTTGCCCACAGTGAATTTTCACTCGATCGTACACTATTCGCTCAAAAAGTTTAGGAATCGAAGACAATTCAGCGATAGGCCTATAATTAGTGACGTCATTCCTGCAACCTTTTTTGTGAATAGGACTCATATAAGATTTTTTCCAAAAAAGAGGAAAATTACTTTCATTAATTGATTTATCAAAAAGTAACGAAAGTGGCTGACATAAAATGGAGCCGCATTGTTTTAACACTGCGGCAGGAATTCCATCTGGTCCAGCGCTAAAATCCTCATCGATTGATTCAATATACTTAAAAATATCCTCTGAGGTAAAAGATATATGCCCCAAAGAAACTCTGGATGCGTTGTTCATATTATCAAAATACGCTAAATCAGGATTAAAAGAATCTGAACAAAATGACTCTTTAAAAAGATTGGTAAATAAGCCACAAATAATGGTGGAATCGTCAGTAAATCCATCCTGAAGTTTGAAAGAAGAAGGAAATCCATCAGTCTTCTTCTTAACATTAATAAATCCCCAAAATTTTCTTGGATCAGACAAAATACTCAGCTTCATATTATCCAAATACTCATTATATAATACAGCTGAGCAATTCTCAAATTCCAGAAACAAACGTTTGTATGTTTCTAGGTCATTTGAGTCAAAACTACAAACATATTTCTTCCATGCCCTATTCCTATTGTTGCGAAGAGTCTTTAAATCCTTTGTGTACCAAGGGTACGCAGAATTTTTCGCAAATTTGAGACTATATGGTACAGACTGAGAAAACATAGCAAAGAGCTCAGTATAGAAAAAATTTATTCAACTATTAAGACTATTATTATTTATGTACTCTGTAATTATATTTAATTTACTATAAAGTAAATGATTCAACCCCAAAAAGTCAGCTTTTTTGAAATTGAATTCAAAAACTGTGTCAACAGAGCTTGAATTTACCATATTTTCCCTATCGGATTTATACCAAATACTCAAAGGTGGATGGTAATTATCAATAGTAGTCAAAGCATGAAGTGCCTTCTGAACAATGACATTGTTACTGTCTGTAGTTAAGACTAGGTCAAGCAGCCTTTCCAGACTATTATAAATACAACTAACTTGTTGTAAGTCAGAACATATATTGTCAACAAATATATGTTCTTGGCGTGTCTTCGAATTAGATGCACAAAAATGTGTTTCATCTTCAGAAGAATGCCATTTTACATAAGTCAGGCAAATTAAAATTGCCCAACAATAAAATGTCGTCATTAACGTCAAGTAAATTTAATATAAATTCTATGCAATCCGCAAGGTTTGCATAGACCTTTACACTGCTCTTGGGAGGAATGTATGCATTAATAACAAATACATTATAATTGCAATGTACAACCTTAACGCATATAAGTTCGATATTAGCAGAGCAGGGAATATCAATAAAGGAACTAACACAGGAGTTCCTTACAGCAATAGGACACCACCACCAACTGCAGAAGTATTGTCAGCGTGTCTGTTCTTCCTATATACTTCAAAACTATTGTTGAGTATATTTTGTTGAGTATATATTTGAGAATATATTTTTTTCTTTTTCACAAAATAAACATTCTTTATTATTTTTATTATTTGTAAACCGCCTTCAGAGTGAGGTCTGTAGCCATCCGCTTATTACATTTGTTAGGTCCTGGTGTCCCTGATTTCCCGCCTTATTCGTTCCTTTTGTTCCGCACTTGTCGCCATGTTCAACTCCTTATGTAGGAACATCCGCTGAACTCGCTGCTTATACGCCTTCCCTCCCCTCTTCCTCTTCTGTTTAGGCCTCTTGGGTACGTATGGTTGCGTCTCTTCTCGAGCTCCAATCCCGATCCACCGGTAATACTTCTCAATGGTTAGCGGCTTGGGACCTGCTGCCTTCGACGTTGGAACGTAGATTGGATGTTGTCGGGAGGCCCCCTCCGGCTCGTATTCCTTGCACTCCTGTTCCTGCAATTGTTTCTCTTACTTGCTGAACAAGGCATTTATCCTTTCTTCTGTTGGCGCATTCACGTGTTGATAAAACTCTTTAACCAAAATCAATTAAAATATTTTCTTTTCTTCTTTTTAAATTCTACTGAATTAAGCTACTGAATAACTCCACATAATTATAAAAAGAAAATAACCATATTAACGGCTGAGTACTATATAAAAAAACTATCGACAAAAAAATTTTACTTCCAAGATATCTGTTGTTCCTATAACAACAAAGCTTTTAATATTTTTCTCTCCTTACTGTCCTTGCGAACAGAAGGATACCGGCTGCGCCAAATTGTTGTATCCTCCGCCGAGGATGCGCGTAAGTCCTACAGTCTCCCTAATTTTTATTATATTTACCACCTCTTTGTTTGGTAGGCATGGTGGTTTATGACATTCAGTAGGCAGCCGTAAGGTTGCCGCGATAGGTTTAAGTTAATGGGGATTTTTAGTGGTTCCCAAACCGAAAGCATACTTACCAAAATTGTCCATTTTCACCCTGTTCCTTTAATTGAAAAAAAATCTCTAGTTAGTTTTCTTTTAATTGAAGACTTCACTTTATTTTTGGAGCCACTCTCGTCACTCTATATTATTTTTACAACTAACTTTTGTATTCCAAAATACTAACACTTAACACCTAGATTCTTATGTGTAACATTAATATTTGTGCAAGATTGCTTTACGCATCTTGCACAATAATTTTATATAAACCTCTTCAATATTATGTCATGGAAATACCTTAAAATATTTACATACGTACATACATTTCAGCATTGATGCTCATTACAATTTCTTAAAAATATCTACATATACATACGTACATTTGTTTTAGCATTGATGTTAACTACAATTGTGCCAGGTAGCTTTTCTTTGCCCCTGGCACCATAACTTCGTTGGTCTCGATTCTCTTTATGCCATGTTCTACTTTGCAAAACAAACACACCAGCTTGTTCCGCAAGTAAAAAATAGGGTCACGTTGCGAAAACATATTCTTTAAGTTACAAAAATTTGCACATCAAAAATATATGCATGTAAAAAACAACAATAAAATATTATTTAATTCTATTTTATAGTTTCAAGCACAGCAAAAAAAACCGCAACGCTCGTATTTCTGCGTTAAACGCTTTAACCGATTTTACTATACTTTGTTGTTGTTATTATGTCTTGTTTGTTTCTCTTCTTATTCACTGGCCTAAAGTTTCAAATCACGCTGCTAAAAAACTATATGAACGCCGAGCGCCCAACTTGTTGTTGAGGTAGATTAGTGTTCATATGATTTTTTGTTTACATCAGCGTTCGTTGACCCTGGCCGCAAATAATTGCATGGTATGTCGCCGGTAAACAACATATGACGTTTGTTTACCATAATCTCTCCAATGAGTTGAGGGTTGTGATTCATACCCCATGGCATGATCTGGATCACAACAGTTCATTACACTGATGAATTACTTTCCGACTGTTTATGACTCACTATTAAAAATTGACTGTTCACTCTGGACTCTTTCTACGGACTGTCCAGATTTGTCTTTCTCTCTGCCTTTTATAGGCAGTAGCCTGATGTTGTTGACAACACAAAATGGTCTGTTTAACTTTCCGCTATGCTTTCAAGTTTGTAGTTGCTATGTACTGCAGCTGGTTATCGCTGTCTCGTTCCCTCCTTCACTAAATACCAATACCAATAAATGGTACCATGCCCGTCGCTCAGAGAATGATGTTTTTATGATGCTCTGTAGGCGATATATGTTGACCGGGTGCACCCACTGGTGATTGAATGTGCGACCTGGTTGATAAATGTCGCTCGGAGTAATATGCGTTATATGTCGTTCTGTAGCTGCCATATGTTGATTGGGTATACCCACTCGTGATTAGGTGTGCATCTGGTTGATGACTAGATGGCTCCGCCCATTTGGTTCTGTTGTATAAATGTTGTCACTCATACTCTCGCTGTGAGTATGCGGTATTTTGGCACTCATGGTGTCTATGTATGTGAGCGTGAATTGCCCGATGTCTCTTTCTATGGAGTTATGTATCAGCCAGCCTGACGTGATTCTCCCGGTATTGCTCCATCCTAAGTCTATATGGAAGTAAAAGAATGTTCGTGAATATCGCGTGTATGTATGTAAATGATCTTGTTAAATGTTTATTTCAAACTTAGCCCTTTTACGAGCCATTCTTAACCCCTATTACGGTTAACGGTGTGTTTTGAGGTTTTCATACTTAATGTAATATTTAAGTTTCCGATTTCCACCCATGTTTTAGCCTACTTTGAACTATTTCTAATCTTGTAGCCCTTTTTAATTCCTGCAAATCTTTCTATATTGTCTAACGGGAAATCCTACCATGGCACCTGTATTGGGATGTCAAAAGGAAGTTTGAACTATTTCCATGAATACACAACGCATTTCAAATTTTTTTGATGAATGCATGGATCTGCCACTTTCTCACATTATGCTCGCCATAAAGTGTCTTAGCGACTAATGTGATGCATTCAAATAATAAACAAATCTGCAGTAAGATACCAAACTTCGATATTATGACGCACGTATCTGAATATTTTATAAGAGTAGAGTCCATTTGCAAAATAAATAACTCGGAAATCTCAATTGTTTCCAAAAACATGAGAAAATTAGCTGAGGTAGTCAAAGATAATGAAAAAAATTTATTTTGGAATACGGCCATAAACGAGCTTAAATCAGAAGTAAAAAAAAGCTTTGATGTTTTAAGAAATGACGATTCAGCCAAAAATATACTGAGTATTCTTACATCTTTGCGATATGATGTGGATATTGCACTTCAATCAGGTAAACCCCAATTATCATCTCCGCAATCAGATCCGATGCTGGAAATATTATATCAAAAAATAAATGATATCAGTGACGATCTTGAAGTCTTTCGAGTGGCGCTTGCAGATGTAGCGGATGAAGTAAGATCTGTGCTTAATAGAGCTGAAACAAAGTCTCCACGAGCCCACCATCATAGCTCTTCTTCTATTTTCGAGGAGATAATTGAAGCATCCAATCGCTTACCACAGGTTTGCTCTTTACCAGCTAATCAATCTATAAATCTGGACCCTTCAACTGCCTCTGACACCATAGAACGAATTATACCGATTGCTGCTCCTCAAAATGTTATTGAAATTCTTGACCACATCTGGACCACATCAGAATGGGAAAGTCGCCTTAAAAAACGTAAAGCATTCAACCCAATAGAAAGTATCTCAATATTTATAAAAGGATTGCTAATGAAAGCTAATGAAACTTGGGTGCGTAAATACTTTTTAAATAAGTTTCGCTTTACAATATCCGAAAGCAACAAAATATCTTCAACTCGAGCCAAGTTAAGCAGTTTTAAACTTAATATACCATCAGAATACGCGTGGTTGGTCCTGAGCGCTTCTGGTGCTATACAAGATCATGGAACTGTTGTAGTATCCAAGTGGAACGATAAACCCAAAAAAATTTCGAACCCATCTGAGATAAGTAATGCACCTAAGACGTCTACACAAACTATTAATTTAACTAATAATAAATCTAGATTAAGTATTGTGCCTAAGGCTAATATAAAAACTCCTAGTAAAACTAATTATAATCTTAACTCTTATTATAACATTGATCGTAATTCTTATTCTCATTATAATTCTGATAACCCGTTGTACAAAGATACCCATATGCAACCAGTTAGCCAGCCCAGACATAATTCAAAGTCCTATCATAGGTCAGAACCTAATTGGAGCCTCAAAACTAATATTTTTCCGATGTTCCCAAGATAACCTTCAAATCCTTCCCACTTTACAAAACTAGTAGGTTCACAAGACACACAGAGCCAAACTAAGTCAACGTTTTCAAAGCGCAACCGTGTCTCATTTAATCTTTCAACAGTACATAATTCTACACCTAGTCAAAATATCGTTAAAGTAAATAATTCCACAGTCAAAAATCCAAACTTCATACGTTCTTACATTTTAAATCCGTCACCGCCTTCTTCAACTGTAAGTATTAAAACAGTTCCCACTATAGTGATAGATTCTCCTACTTCATGCAGTTCAGCAAACTCCTCTCAAAAAATCACTGATACACCGTCTTCGCCTATATCTATTGCAACTCAAACCTTCTCTACGCACCATCTGGTTTTCTTGGTCCTCTTCTCCCGCCTACAGCTAAGCTAACAAAAAACTTTCTGATATTAGTAGTGACGGCCGCGCTTTGTCATGTCTCGCCTTAGAGACCGTAGATTTTTTGATAATGTACGCCTGTACCTCGCATACTTGCACAATAAAGCAGATTCAGTTTGCATTGACGGTCTAGCAAAAACAAGCGTCATGGTTTCGATAGAGCAAGAATGCCTTCCAACGAATCCTTTAGATCTGAAGAAATCTTCATTCGATATCACGAAAGCTTTAACATCTCGCAAACTGAAGTTGAAAATAACCTCTCTGCATTCGCCTCACACACAAGTTCAAAACGGCTTTGGTACCTGCAAAGATCCCGCTCTAGCTTCAAAAGCTATTATTGTTCCTAACTCTAATCCTAAAACAAAACATTATTCTAAAAATAAATATTCTTTACATTACCAAAATGTTGGTGGAATCAGAACAAAGCTTCAAGACTTGTTCTTAATGACTGCTTAACTTGAGTTCGATATCATTGTTTTTACTGAAACTTGGCTATCTGACTGTCACTTATCATCTGAATTGTTTAGTGGTACTGCGTATAGTATTTTTCGCAAAAATCGTTTCTTGAATTTTTCAGGATTAACTCGTGGTGGAGGTATACTAATTGCAGTTCGTAATGACCAACAACATATAATTCAGTATTGCAATCATTATTATATACACAAAACAAAAGTAGGGCATATTTAAGTCAACAACCTACGGTCATGAACCTCATTCTTATGTGCAGTTTAGCACTTTAGCATTTTTCGTTATTTTACAAAATGTTCTTATGTGCACTTGTGTGCAGTTTTGTTTATTGGTAATTTTATTGTTAATGTAAGCCAACTTGGTGTATAAATATTTTGTAATTTTGATCAATATATTTAGTATTGTTTTGTAGATAAAGTTTTAAGTGTTTTAGTTACTGATTAAATTCTGAACCCAAGCATGAACCCAAAGTTAATCTTTTTTTTTTATATTTCAAAAGTATAGTTTTTTAAGAATATACTATTAAATTTTTGTAAGGATACTGATGTTATCTCCGCTTCTACACCTGTTTTAACAGGAATCGAACAGCACAAATACCATACTCACTCTATTTACACTCATTTATCTCAAAACTACTTTTTTTCGGCAATGTGTTGTAGCGATAACAAAAGCTTTTTATTATAAAAGCTATTTCTACTAGGTCTTAATATTATTATTTATTATTTTATATATGCACATGCTTTGTTTCTTATTATTACATATTGACAAGGCTATTTGTTAGTCTTCAAATATTAAAATAAAAATAACTGTTATTAAAGCTTAAAAAATTGGGTTTCAGTACTTTAATATGTGGACACTTTTTTCTGAAGTGGATACATTTGTGACCTTTTCATGGATACTTTTTTTAGAATCGTCGCGGCAACACTGATCTGAGGTAAACTCACGTACACAAAAAATTAATTTCACCAAAGTACATAATAACAGAAAAAACATATATTTTGACGTCACAAAATTTAAGTTTCCTATCTCTTTATCTCTGATACAGACGTCGTTTACTGAATACCATTAATTAGTTTTGTTAATTTTGAGCTAATAACACTACTTTACAATATTTAAAAACAGCTCAGACGACAGAACTTCTTTATAAAATTCGAATGTTGTCCCCTGATATGGAAAAAATAAAAAAATTATTTAGGAATAGGTTTCCAAAATATTGACCGAAGTAATTTTTTTTTTCGAAAAAGGGTCTTATCATTATTTGTAATAAATTCAACAACTAAATTGTGGAAAATGTGGAATTAAAAGACAGGAACAACTAAGGGCTCAAAATGCTTGCCGAGGTTAAGGCATAACACTAGCCTTGGTTGTTTCGTCTATTCAATAATTCACGTATTGTTCCAATCAATTCCTCTTAATAAATCTATCCTTTTCCTTTCAGGTCAAAGACCAAACCTTGTTTGTATAAGGCGCATGCCTTGGTTCTTTGATATTTAAAAAAAAAAATTAAGAAATATAAAGAGAAATTTACAGACCGTTTTGCAAAATTTTAAAAATTTATTGAAAAAGCCCGTTTTATTAATGTAACATTAGTGAAAATTATGTTGATTTTATATGATTTAAATACAAATTCTAAATGTTTGATAGTTTAAATCATACTTGATTTTAAATACAAATTCTTGTTGTTTGATAGCTTAAAACGTTTATTGAGCTTTAGGTCAAAGTTAGAACAATTAATTGTTTACTTTAGTCTTTATGCTTATGTTATTATTATGGAGTCCAACAGTCTGCTGGAAGTCTGCCACTAACAAAGCATGGTTACTGAAGTTGTTTTTAGATTTTTGCTGATATATTTTCAGCTTGTTTCTGTATGGTCGTGCTCTACTATTTGATTTTAGTTTTTTCTAAGTGACCTTGTTATTTATTATGTTGATTTCATATGATTTAAACACAAATTCTAAATGTTTGATAGTTTAAATCATACTTGATATGATATACAAATTCTAGTTGTTCGATGGTTTAAAATCGTTTATTGAGGCTTTAGGTCAAAGTTAGAACAATTAATTGTTCTATCGAATCTTTCCGAAGAAACAACAACGACACAACTTTTTTCAATATGAAGAGGAAAAAATCACAAAAAAATGTTAGTGGAAAATTTCCAGCAGACTGTTGATAAGCATAAAGACTAAAGTAAAGCAAAAGTACAACAAAAAATGTGAAAATATGAAATGGGAGAAAAACTGAGAAATTGACACTTAAAATCTCATCGCCTCTTTGGTGCAGTGCGCTAGTGCACGCTTGCACAGGCGTATCACAAAGCCTTTCTTCAGCTTCAGCATTTCTGATGAAGCCTTTAGCAATAAAAAAAATTGCAATAAAATCAGCTGGGGTTTTTTTCATTTTCATATTGAAAAAACGTTGTTGTTGTTTCTTTGTAAAGATTCGTTAGAACAATTAATTGTTCTAACTTTGACCCAAAGCTCAATAAACGATTTTAAACTATCAAACAACTAGAATTTGTATTTAAAATTAAGTATGATTTAAACTATCAAACATTTAGAATTTAAAATCAACATAATTAATAACAAGGTCATTTAGAAAAAACTTTAATTAGTGAAAATTTTTACTTTCAAATTTGAACTTTTGCTTTCGATCAAAAAAATAAAAGCAACATATAACTTTTATTTTTGATTGAAATAATATCGTTAAAAAAACGATTATTTGCTGATTTTTTGAAAAAAATCATAGCCGTTATGGTTATTTTAACGAGAAAACAATTTGAAAAACGGAACTAAAAATAAACACGTCCACCATTTTTCTGATTTTGAACTATTTATTGATAGGTTCAAGCTCCAATAAATATAATATAATTTATACAATTTTTTTTATATCAGATGACATGGACTTGCGATGGAGACCGATTGGGTATCTTTTTTTCAACGTGACGTTTGACGGCGTATTGTCACTTCGCATTACACTTTTATGCACCAAAAAAAAAATATTTTCCTACACTTTAAAAATCAATAAATAACTGCCAAAAAACTCAGGATGTTAATTTACATCCTTCTTTGAAAAATAAAATCAAGAACATAACCGTGGTTTTGAACCTCTAGATGAGAACCTGAGAGCGGATTCTGAAAAACACTAAAGCTAAATCTCCACCGCTAAAGCTAAATTTATAGTTTTTAGCGATATTGCTATTCTGAAAAACTCCGTCACTTATTTTCATGCTTAAAATTTAGAGACTGAACGAGCTTTTAACGAAGAATAAAATTAAAGCTGTCATAGCTGAACATTTAGCGATTGCTGCAACTCTAAACTTTTTTTTAGCGATTTAAAGAAACTCTAATTTTATTTTTAGCTATAATTTTAGAGTCCAATATTTTGTTGCCGCTAAGTTAAAAATTAGAAGATTTTTAAATTAAAATCTTATTTTTTGATATATATATTAAGAAAAACTAATGCTTTGTCTCTTTTGAATGTTTTCAAAGAAAAAAATTTCACCAATTTAAGCAGTTTTCTGAAAACTTGCTGTTTGTATTTATATAAGGCCCCTATTGTTATCATATAACATGCTTTTAGAAAAGGTTTCATCCCTTAAAACTTTAAAAAAATTTATTAAATGAATTGGTAGTTTACAAATAAGCTTTAGTTGTTGTGACACACTCTTATGTGATAATTCTGAATCACGAAGAAGCACACCAACGATAAGAAAGACACTTGAAGCAATACAATTATGTATGGAAGAAAGTTTTGCTTCTCGTGTTTTTCTTATCATTGGTGTGCTTCTTCGTTAGACAGAATAAAGTAGTTAGTTTGCAATTTGGTCATTAATTGACAAGAAACTTTGCACCTAATTTTTAATATGTAAAATGTACTCTAAGTGCAAAATTTTGAAAAATTGAATAAAACCTAAGCCTCCAATAAGCCACGACTGTTTTGGTATTTAAAGTTGAACCAGTCAAAATAAATCTTTACTAGTTTTTACATAATTTTATTCTATGACAATACGAGAATGTTTAATGAAAAATCATAAAGTACTCGTGTAAATATACTAAAAAAATTAATTAAAAATTTTTAAGTATATTAACTTAAGTTTATTTAAAATTTTTTCAAATAACTGAAAGTTTTAATTTTGCACTTTTTATTTAGATATTGGTGCAGTTAGCAAACCATTTTCAAAATAAGAAAGCTTATTTTAATTATTATATTAATTTAATTAAGGTTCGAAAGAAACTTTAAACAGTTTTCGAAAACTTTTCACTCGGATGATGAATTTTTGACAGTCGGAAAGAGAGTTTTTGATATCAGTGAGGTGAGTTTTATTGTTCAAAATTCATGTAGCCCCGGGGACTAGTAGAAATTTTGAAAACCGGCACAAGAATTTTTGAGTGAAGCAAAAGGGTTGTGCTTTACAAAATTGTTAGTATCAGTGTTTTGCTGTGTATTTTTTCTGAAAAAAGTAGTTTTATTTATGTTTCCGTATAAAAAAATGGATTGTGATTTGCTTTTAATATTTAAAAAATATCTGTTATTAGGCTAAAAATGCAGGCTTGAGGAGCAATTAAAAAGCATGGAGTCACTTCAGTCGTCTTTAATTTATTTTAGTGTCAATAAAAATAACTGCAATTCTTTTTGAAGATTTTTAAAAACTAGGCTAGTCTTAGGGGCTTAAAATAAATATTTATGTTAAATTTGGAAGTTCATTACTTCTGACATGCGCAATGTATTAAGTTTTTCTTTACTGCATTCAACTTGCAAAACTAATGCATTGAATATACTTTTTGAATATTTATAAATATGGCCGATAAAGAGTAAATACATGTTCAAGGATGTTTTATGGTTATCTGATTGATCGACTGAGTATAAGTCAATATTTTCTTTCGTATTACAATCGATTGAGTTCAAAATTTGGCAGTAAGTGAACTTCGGGTATGGCAACATTTAGGTGTAGTGCAATTTTTATCCTCGCGCATTGTTTAGGTTAAAGATTTTTAATGCTTACACAAGTTTTGGTATTATAAGTTATTTTACTTAAAACAGTTACATTCCTTGCAGCTCATAATATCATTTTGAATAAAAAATAAGTAGTAGAAAATGTGGCAGTCTTCAAAAACTCGTTCATTCGCTGAGAAGACGTCAAAATTTCTGGATAACATTTTCATGTTTCATTTGGCACAGCAAAAAATGACAATTTACATGCAAACTCAGAATCGCATTTTAGCGAAATCGCTAAGGAATTGAACGAAGCATTTTTTGAACGAAGAGGCAGAATCACAGCATCCGTGATCGAGCAAAATTACGTGGGGCACGACGAGACAAGTGCCTATCAATCTTGTAGAATTTTGCTCGATCACGGATGTTGTAATTCGGCCCTAGGTTTTATACTGGGAATTTAAAAAAGTAAGGTTGTCGGAACGACGAATTGCGAACTTGAATGTACAAATTAGGTAGAAATGTGCATATTATTGCAATAGTTTTAATATGACAAGGTTCATGACAGTTCGAAGAGTCAATACTGAAGAGCTGCATAAGCACTATACAAATGACAAATGACTTGCAAGCCAAGAATGATAGAAACAAGATTACGACGTAATTGGAGCCCAACGATACTATTGGCTAAAAAGATATAGCTAATTAGGAAAAACATAGAGAAGGCAACATTCAATTGGCTCCAGTAACGTCGATTTCGTAATGTTGTTTATATTATTCTTACTTGCAAGCCATAAGCTCTGTTTTCAAATACTTCCGGTCTTCTAATCTCATTTCAAAATAAGCACTGCAGTGAAGAGGGTTTTTGATATATAAGCAAATACTGCAGAAAAAGACAGTAGAACATTCATCCCCTTATTCAACAGATTTCAACATTTAAACAACTGATTTGATCAACATTTAACAACATTTAAACAACGAATAATGTATTTTAAACACTGTTTAAAGTTACGCAGCCGCTAAAATGGGTTTATAAATAAGGGGGTCCAATGTATAGAACAATAGAACCAAACTGAAGTAGAACAAAACTGAAGTAGAACATGCTGCACCGACACTGCACTACTTACAGGTATAAAATATGATTTTTTTTTGTTTTATTTGTTTTGATCAGAGTTTACAAACTCCAAAATTTAGTTGGCAATAGTGTTGCCAAATTTATTTTTGCGATTTCGAAGGTGGGCAAACACAATTACAAAAAATTACATTATTTTGAAATTCTGACAACGGCTTCGGATTCAGCGACCCATTTTAACCTAGTGTTCGCACCAGCACCGAATTCGTAAAAATATAAAAAATTAAGGTGGCAACCCTATTATTCTTATTGAATTTTAAAATTCTGACTTCAGATTCGAAATCAACGAACCCTAACAGCATTAAATAATTTTTTAAACTCTAAAAATACATATTATTATAAAAAATTACATAAGTTTGAAATTCTGACAACGGATTCGGATTTAGCGAGCCATCCCACTAGTGTTCGCACCAGCACCGAATTCGTAGAAATAAAAAAAAATTAATGTGGAAACCTTATTAATTTTATTGAAATTTAAAATTTTGACTTCAGACTCGAAATCAGCGACCCCCTAAAACTGTTAAATTATGTTTAAAACTCTTAACCCGCCGTTAGTGTGGGGGGGTGTGAGGGAATGTCACCCTAGAGACCTCATTTCCTTCAATATCTTGCAAGTAGTATTTGTAGGTTTCAAAAAAACTATTTTTTTATTTAAATTGCAACGCACTAAAAATATTATTTTTTAATAGAAATTCAATCAAGAATCTGAAGCGATCTGACCGTTTTCGATAATTTTTTTTTTTTGTAGTATTTATACGACTTTTACTTTTGGGGTGTGTCATATCCCACCACACTAATGGCGTAACTTTTTTCCACCACACTAACTGCGGGTTAAAAATACATTTTACTAGGTGGCAATACTGTGGTAAAAATTTAAATGGCAACCTTCATTGTAAATTTTAAAACTGTGACATTAGATTCGAAATCAAATCCGTTGTCTGAATTTACAAATTTCAAAATTTATTTGACAATAGAGTTGCCACCTTAAAATTTTTTATTTTTGCTATTTCGAAGCTGGGGCGACACTACTATAGGTAAAAATGGGTCGCTGATTCGAATTAAGAGACCAGCGCATCAACAAAGAATCGACACTGAAGCAAGCACTCGCTGTGCATGCTATGATTTTCCGTTACTTTGCTGTATTGTCCCATTATGTTTGGATATTCTGTTTCACAACATAACATAAGTACTGTTGTTACTGCAGCGAAAATCATTTCAAATTATGAAGTGTTTGTTTTGTAGCTGAGCTTCACCATAGAACTTGTGTATTCGATGTAAACGCCACACTGAAAAGCAGTGCACTGAAGTACTATACAGTAGTGAAGTGGCACAAACATGTTTTGTGCAGCTCTTTAGTCAATACGCTAAATTTCATTATCGTGATTTCCGTAGTTCTTAATATAAGCGTCTAAAATATCCTCTGTAAGTTTACAAATACTGCAATTTACGCAATAACTTTAACAATTATTCTTGCGCCGTATAAGAATAATATAAACATTTTTATTCTATCGATTCTCCATTACTCTCACATGCTCTCTCGCGATTAGAAATTAATCAATATAATGTTATGAATAATCTATAATTTTGTGATCACTGAATAAAATGTGACACCGGCAAGTTATCTGAATGACTAATACCCAGGATATTAACAATATTATGTGAGAAAACGTGCGTTTTGTGAATTTAATTTTGGTAAATTTTTCAGCACACTTTACAAACTACTCTAAAGCTTTTGAATTAAATGCAATTACACAATCATATAGTGAAATTAGATATTAATATACACCTTCCTTCTGAATTTCGTGAGCGTTCTTACAAAAAATTTTCACAGAAAACTCAGAGGCTAAATACCCATGCAAAGTATTGTTGAATAGCCCATATCGAAAACCTATCCATGACCATATTTTAAAAAAAAAATTTTTGAGCTTAGAGTACCATAGAAAAAAGGATTTCATAAAGAAGTCCTGGTCATTTTTTGACTGTAAAGTAGTGTAATTAAGTTAAGAAGAGGGATACACCTTTTAAACCCAATTCTATATTCACCTATTCTGTTACTTACATCTGTACGTTTTAAGGTACACACAAATATACTTTAAATTTTTGAAAAAGATAAATTTGGCAAAATGGCACAGAGCTTTGATGCAGCATACATAGTTTTAAATTCTGCATAACGCACACAATTTTACTTTACTTGACTTCCATGCCAGAATTTTAAGGAATATTTTAATCTTAAAAACAATATCAACAGTTTACAAATTGCAGCGTTCGACTCGGCATGCACGTCACAAATTATTTTTGTAAACTTACTTTGAATTATTTATCTGAACAGGTTCGATTTTATCGAGTGACTGGAACAACGCTTACTTTTCCAAGATTGAGCTTTTTAATAATAGTTCTATTTATCGGATGTGTTCTTCTATCATTTATATTTCTATACAGTCTGAGCCGGATGTTAGACGGTAAGACCTTTAACTACGTTTAAATAATCATACTCTTAAACGACTACAATACTAGGTTTTCTGTTATGGCATACCACTGCTTATTTCCACATCATAACTATGATCAACATGAACGCTGCATTGTTTTATATTAACTCCAGAGCCATAAAAGGAGCATCACACAGCTTATCCAAATGCTTAAATGATGTATGTATGTGCAACCAGTATAATAAATTATTATTTTAACATATAACAGTGCTTTGTAAAAAACATACACAAGCCACTTTTATAATTTACCATTTATTAATTTTAAACTTATTACTAGCGTCCAACTGATATTGAATTTTTTTTCCACAACCAATATTCAGCCAAAGCCGAAACTGAATATTTATATTAAAATTTTATAATCATAACTTTTTTATTGAAAGTATATAGTAAACTGAGAGAAATAACGAATATTAAAACTATATTAAAATCAAATAAGAGACAAACAATTTTTTGTTTAGCTTTTTTAATTTTTCTATATTTTCGATATTTCAGCTTAATTTGTGGAAATGTTTTAAAGTTAATTTCCAGTTTTTCATGGTAAAAAATAATTTGTGATTTTCATGTGATTCCTTGTGATTAATATTACGTGTATTAAATTTTTTAGCCCTGATGAAGTCCCACAAAGTGAGCCGAAATATCAGACAAATAAAGAATACAAAACAAAAAAGCTAAACACAAATTGTTTGTCTTTTTTTACACGGCCGCAGCCCAATTTACATCAGCAACACACGACAGAAGGTCGAAAAAGCATCAACATTAACAGGTCGATTCTGTGCGTTACGGGTAATAGTAATCTTGTTACTGAAAATCGTTACCGGTCTTAGTAATCGGTATTCTGTGCACTCGGTAACGCTGTCAAACGTCGTAAACTCATCTCATTGAAATAAAGCACTCGCAGTTCTGTGTGAGAGTGTGGTGAAACAAAAAAAAGTAAAAAAGAGAAATAAGACTTAATTGAATTTTGCTTACTTTAAAATAATATTTGCTTTTCTTAGCAGGAAACAAGAACGAACTATGCCAGCACAGCTGCAGTTGTTATATGTTAATTTTGTTCGCAGCCACTCAGAGCAGCTGCAGCTGTACAAATGCCAGCTGTTTTGCTTGTTACCACATGAAGAGATGGTAGCAATATTCATTGGTAACGCTAGGTTGCAGAATACCAAAAGGCTGTAAAAGTTACCATAAGGTGAATTTCTTCGGTAATAAGATTAGCGTTACCGCGACAGAATCGATCTGTAAAGATAACCTTTAATACAATAAATTGAGAGATTATACATAGTTGAAAACATTTTATATACTCTTAAAATGTTCCACATTTATTAGGGATGTAGTCTGGCGTTCCGGCCTAATTTTCAATGTTTATTTCGGAAATTTTTATTTATAACAAAATGAAATACAATCATTTTTATATGTTATTATTGAAATCTTTAACTTAAAACATGTATTTTTATAATATATTTTTAAAAGGTTTTTTAAGTCAAAATCAGGGTTTGCATTTGCTCATTCATGAACTGCTCATTTTTGCTTCTATTCATTCATTTAAGAATATGAAGAAAGATCAAAGCGAGCAGCTAATTTTCGTGAAAATCTGAGCAGATTTTTTTGTTCATGAACTGAAGAAGAGGAAACCAGTTTGTAAACAAGAATATTTTTTACTCTTGCGAAGAAACTGTTGCTATTCTTCTCTTCTTCAATGCTTCACATGTCTTTCGTTGGCTCTTCATTTATTCATTAATTGGTCACGAAGTGGTGAAGGCAACGGAACATACTCTCGCTCATTTCGTATCATTTTGTTTTTTAGATACACACGACGTTTGCATGCTATTTTGTATTGAAGCAAGGCATAGAAATGTCTTGAATGTTTATGTGTATGCGTATTAAGCAGCGTCATTGAATAATTATAATATAGAATAGACACCGCGAACATTGACCACTACCCCGTTCTAACAGCGCTGCTATCGATTGGTAAACAGCAAAGGCTAAAACCGGTTCGTGTACATGCAAATATAAATCCCAAAATGATCCCAAACATAATAAAAAAAGTCCCACATGCTATCAAAGTTACTGCCTGCTACAGAAGTCATGTAGGCATGCTGTCGTTTATTTATATTTATGCAGATTGATGTTTTGCATATCTATTACCAAATCCATCGAAAATAAAAATGCAATACTTGTTAACGAATTTTTCTATTTATTGTTAGAGCAGCAAAAATACAAAAAACTATGTTTTCAGATATGTTTTACATAAATATCACATATAAAATATTATTTATAAGAACTAGCTAATAACAAAAATTTAAAAAAGCGCTACACATGATTTAAAATATCAAATTTTTTAATTTTTCTTTTTGAACTCTTTGCTTTATAATTTATAATTTTGATTTTTGCGCGTATAAGTACACGTAGTGTATGCAAAACCATTTGATCTTTATGATCTTCAATGGAGCAGGTAAGCGGAATTTGTATTTCTGTTTTACAAATATTTTTTATTATACTTAAAACGTTTTTCTCAAAGCAATGAGTCTCAAAATTTTTTTCAAAAACGTTAATAATTTTTTTAATCAAGTCCGCAAAATGTGCTGTTGGTACGGTTAGACCACCATTTCGAGTTCCTTCAAATTCTCGAACTTCAATTAATTTTGAAATATTTGAATAATTTTTGTTTTGATCACACATAAATATTTTGCATGCTATGCAGTCGTATTTTTTCCAAATTGTTTGGGCAATAGATCCAGAAAAATAATTTGTTGCCATGTCATTAATATTTGGAACAACTTCTGGGAGTTCTTCAGTATCAGAATCGTCGAATTCACATATATTCAATTCCTCGTCAAATTCCATATCGCATTTGCTGCAATCTTCGATATTGAAGTCAGCTGTGTTTATATTAAAGAAAAAAAATTAATATATGTATATATTTAGAATAAAATTAAGGTGAATTATTCTACGATATAATATTGTATATCATCGCAGATATAATCGTATATACAGTAAGGCGCCTCACTCTCTATGGAAGAAAAAAAAGTTGTCCGGGTCACCCCCTCAAAATAAACTTTGGTTTATGTTATGATGATTCCCCAAATATTTCGGCTTTAGCGATTGCCGTTAGGTACTTAGAATGGTTCGAATAAATCTCTAAAAATCGCGTTTTGTATGGATAATTTTTTGCCATGATATTTTTATTAAAAAAAACTGTCACTAATATTGTTAATTTAAGAATTACAGAGCTCTGCATCAAAATTTTTGGGAAATTTGAGCTAACCCAACAAATATTAATCTTTTTGCAGTGTTTGTTTGAATATTTTTTTTTTGCAATTTTTATTAAAATGTGTATAACTCCTCCATCTTTCGCCTGATTTACCATTCCGAGGTATCATTGGAAAGGTACTGACTGCTGCTTTTTATTCCTGACACTAATTTACCCTTTTAGGCCCATTTTTATGCAGTCGGATATTAGACTGATTGGCTGAATTTGTTTAAAATTTAAAAGTAAACTTATTGAAACCGTGTAGATGGAGAATTAACCAAAGAATTTATGAACACTAAAGTTAAACAAAATTAGTGACAATGAAAAGCAGCATTCAGCACCTTTCTAATGATACCACGGAATGGTAAATTGGACGAAAGATGGAGAAATTATACATATTTTAATAAGAATTGCAAAAAAAATATTCAAAAAATCACTGCAAAAAGATTAATATCTCTTGTGTTAGCTCAAGTTTCCCAAAAATTTTGATGCAGAGCTCTGTAATTTTTCGATTTAAAAACGCGATTTTTAGAGGTTTTTTCGAACCATTCTAGGTACCTATTAGCTATCGATAAAGTCGAAATATTTGGGGAATCATCATAGCATAAACCAAAGTTTATTTTGAGGGGGTGACCCGGACAACTTTTTTTTGTGAGGCGCTTTAATATACAGTGATGTGCGATGAAATAGAGCCAGTGCTATAAAAATTATTTAAATCAATAAATCTTATGAAACCTTGAAATTTTATTTTTTTTCTTCAATAAAAAAAAATAATTCATTTAGTTCATATTAGTAAATTAATTACTTAACTAAAGTGTGAAATATAAACGAAAAATTAAAAATTCAATGATATGAATATTTTTGGAGGTTTTGCAAAATGTTTGAGAAACCGTTATCAAGATTCACGATCAAGATTCGTGAGAGAAAAATAAAAGCATATGCTAAAAGTTTAAGGGTTAGTTCTTACGCTGTAAAACAGGAACAATATTAGGAAGCAGTTCATCATCTTGGGTAGTTTCTTCGAAGGTAAAATTTGAATTATCAGGATCAATAAAATCTGTAATCATTGCTTGCATATAAAATATTCTAAAATACGTCAGGGACAACAAAACTTACTCTCTACATCTGCCATATTTAAAAGAACTGATGAATCGTAAGTTCCATACGACGAGGTATCGGGAGAAACAATATTATAAAAGCACATTTGCTTTAGATTTTTATGTAGACGAAATACTGAGGGATTTCGTTCATAGGATCCTCGGTTGTTTCTTACAACTGATATTGTATTTTCGAGGCAGTCAGTATTTAAATGAGATGTTATGAGATACTGTTGGCTTTCGCTTTTTATATGCTCCCACAACTGAAGTAACCCAAGAATTGTTTGACACAGACCATTGAAACAATGTACAGATCCTTTTTTTCTTGCTTCCATGATGATATCCATGTAATTGACTCTTGTAAGTTAGATATGATGTTGGTTTGAGAATCAGATATTACATTTCTGTCAGGATTGTTTGAGAACTTATTTGTGGTGTTCAAATTGTCGAAAAGCTTATTTAATTTAAAAAAAAAGTTTGCTGTAGCCAATGCTATAGGTTTTTCATTTTTTTCAAACACATCTGTTGAAGTTGCTGCAAATATTGCAGTAGAAACATGGTGGCTAAATACTTGCGTCACCAACTTGACATTCATTTTTTGAAAATTATCTGGGCTTATATGAGCTTCTGTGAGTTTATGCATCGATCGAATCAAACCACTTTCAGCATGAAATAATTTACGTAGTATTGACCAAGAGACTACATCATTTTTAATTAAAATGTTGGATAAAAGCAAATTATTTCGAACACTTTTAAGAAGATGCACGGCTTCATAGAGGCAAAAGATGTTTTTATTTAAGACGTTGATATATGGGGTAGCAGCAGTAGCACCCAATTTGCCGTATGCACTTCTATTCGGAGCTCCTTGATCACATACAACTGCAACCACTTCTAATTTTTCTTGGATCAAAATGGTAAGAGTAGTTTTAAGAATATCCGCCAACATATCTCCCTTCACGTTTCCACAGTAGTAGCCAATTATCTAGCAGCAACAATAATAAATTAAACTTAACTTTTGTTCTGACAAGGAAAGGTCTCGGGGTGTCACTTTTCGATTTTAATGAGGTTTAGATATGTGATAGAAGATAAAATTCTAAGGTCGACATATTTTTTTATATCAGCTAAGTTCAAGGTAAGAGCAGATATATAAAAATACGTCGACCTTAGAATTTTATCTTCTATCACATATCCAAAGCTCATTTAAATGGGAGAGAGACACCCCGAGACCTTTCCTTGTGAGTAATTTTATTACATTAAAGGATATTTTACCTAACTTTGTTGAAATTTTAGGAGTTTTTTAAGAAAGGATTTTGAAAAAACGGTTAGAGACATTTTTTGAAATATTTTTTATTGTCGTACGTAAGAATAAAATTCTAATTTTTTTTCGTGACGTCACTTCAGAGTCTTACGTGCGTAAATAAAGCAGTAGAAATAAAATAGGAAAGACGGTGTGCAAGATATCTCGAGTTTGGCTTATCTGAAACAAAAAAAGAAAAAATTTGGTGAAAGTTTAAATTTAATATGAGGGCTGACTAAGAGTTTTTTAAAAAAATTGGTTAGAAACAAAGTTGCGGCTGCGCAAAATTAAAAATAAAAAAAGGCCAAACATTTTCGGACAAAAGTAGCTGTAAAATTTTCTAGGGACTTTAAAAAAAAACACGAAGTCAGCCCCTCACAAGAAGTTTAAAACCCTTAGTCGGCTCACCAAAAAAACATTACCTTTTTTCATGAGTAAATTTAAGGTAAAAGAAACTTAGAGTACTGAAATTTTAGCATTTATTTAGATATTGAAAAAAGTTACAGAGTTTTTTCTTATTCAAAAATGTCTTTTTTCAATTCTACTTTACTTATATCATTGAAAAATAATTAAAAAATATTTTTTTTTACTTTTGATATGTTTCAGATGGATGTAACAACCGCAATCTTGTAAGCGGTCGAATGTAAGGCCTTAATTGAGGATGTCAGAAAAACCGCTATTTTGAAAAAAAAAAATTTTAATTCTGTATCTAATGGACAAATAAATGCTAAAATTTCAATACTCAAAGTTTTTTCTACCTTAAATTAACTCACGAAAAAAGGCATTTTTTTCGGTGAAATGACTTCGGGCCTCAAACTCTTACCAAATTTTTCTTTTTTTGTTTCAGATAAGCTAAACTCGAGATATCATGCACATCACTTTTTCTAGCATTTTTTTACTACCTTATTTCCGCACGTGTGACGCGGAAGTGATGTCACGAAAACAAACTAATTTTTTTTGTTAATTTTTATACTTATGTAAAACAATAAAAAATATTTATATTTTAAAAACTCCTAAAATTTCGACAAAATTTGGTAAAATGATCCTTAAACTAATTAAAACAATAAAAGCTTTAAGCAGTAGGTACCTGTTTCCATGAATAATTTAAACCTCGTAACATTAACAGAAGTGAATGCTTAGCAAGGTTTCGATTTCTTCCATATTCACCAAAGTCCTCAAATCCATATATAATATCATCCTTTGAATTAAACTCCAACTCTGTTTTAATGCTCATCTCATCAAAAACAAGCACGCATTTTTTGTCTTGATTAGGCAGCAAATCAACTTTGTTTTTCAGCATTTTTAAAATATCATATGAAATGCCTGTCTGAAATGGCAATGTTTCGTACCATCGAACAATTGTTCTTAAAGAAGGTAACTCAAATCCTTCTTGCATTAAAAATTTATAAAACGATGGAGATTTATAATGAAATTTTAAGAATAAGTCCTTTTCATCAACATTCCATTTTGATTTTTTAGAGTGAAAGAGCTGACTCTTAACGAAAATACCGACACTTTTGTTTTTGTTTTTTAACATTCCATCAATTTGATTATTTTGAAATATTTTATTAACCTCATTTGGTCGCTTATATTTCTTTTTTGGAGATTTGAGTAGTTCATCAAAAGAAGTTGAATTGTTTTCTTTTTCAACATAAGAATCAATATCGTAATCAAATAAACTACCAGGATCTGAAAAGTTCACTTCACAACAAGGATCTGTTTCTGTGCGGCCAAAATTTTTAAATATATTTAAATAAGTTTTCTTTTCTCCTGTCATATTAACACTAAGTAAATTGCACTCATTAGCATTTGTTTTCAAGTTAACATAATTTTGATTTAAATTAATGTCTGCCAATACTGGTCTTTTACCGAAATTTGAAAATTGTGCATTTGTTTTTACATTGGTGAACTTTGATTTTTCTACAGTTGTTATTGAATTTTTTTCTTTCTCTATTTGTTTATTATAACCACAATTTTGTAAGTCACTGTATGGAATCGGAACTGCATTCGATGAAAGCCTTGATTTAAAATTACTTAAATTCACATACTTTTTTTCAAAGTGATCAGCGCATATAAAAAACTTTTCATTTTCTATAAGCTTAGCAGAAAAACTATTTCCCGAATTTTTAATCCGTACTTCACGTCTATTGTCTTTTGGCATGGCAAATCTTGGAATGCCACATTGTTTTTTATTCTTACAACCAAAATAGTCACAAAACTTCATTTTATTTAAAAATCTTCAAAAAATAGCTAACTTTCACACAACTTTTACCATACGCATACAGATTCAAAGTAAGCCAAATGTTCAAGAAACTGATAATTGCAAATAGATGCACAACAAATTCCTTTAAATAATAACTGTTCAATAAGAAAAGGACTATTCTAAAAATAGAACAACTGAGAAAAACAAGTAAAGGGAAATTCCTTGCATGCAAGTAAAGACACATTATTTTGGTGCTTGCATTGACTAAAAAAATGCAGTACAAATTTCTGCCACCCTGCTCTAACGTCGCTTCAACGTCGGCGGTGTCACCTTCTATTTGTAATTATTCAATGGCAGCGTGACTCCAAAAATACAATAAAAAAAGCGTTCTGTGATTTGTAGAAAGTATAAAGTGAAACTGTGCGTGTTGTAGGAAGTGTAAAACCCAAACTAACTAATTTTTGTATTGACTGGATACAAAAAATGACCATTTAAAAATTTCATCTATATTTGCCACGCTCTTCATCCACCTCCGATACAAAATTAAGATTAAATGATCATCTCGCGTTATAGAAAATATTAGAAAAAAAGGTAACTATTTTTTTATTAACTTCATTCACATAATTATCATCATGAGCTTAACGAGGGAAACAGGAGGAGTCCGTGGCCCCCCCTTAACTTTAGAAAAATTATTGGTTTAGTATTCAATTTAGAAATTCAAAACAGTTTTTTTTTATAATAGAAATAGTATTGAAGTTCTTAATATTTATGTTGACTTTATATGAATTTTTATGAATTATAGTTCTTAATATTTATTAACGCTTATTAACAAATTTATTACAAACATTTATTATTTGGTAAAAAACGTTTATGAAAAGCCTTAATTGAAATTGATTGGCAACTCTGACATACATGTATATTGTCATCTGAGCTGCACAATTCGATAGTCGATTTTTCACCAACACTGACGTTCGCTGTCATAACTAACAAAACAAAATCAGCTGTTCAAAATGAAATTTCTGATTAGATTTATTAGTGCATTTTTAAATTTATATTTTTTTTTATAGATGGAAATATAAGAAAGTTTTTCGGTGGTAAGTATAAGTTAAGGCACATAATATTTATTTCATTTCTTGCATTCCCAGAACTTAAATCTTTTTTTTCTTTTTAAGTTCTTTCCACATTACTTGAAACCATTCCAAATTGCATAATATTTTCCATTTAAAAAACATACAACACTATTTTCATACTTACATACTTACTTAATCATTCTCATAATTATGTCGCCATAAGCTAGTTGCATCAATCATTGTTTTAGTTTTATTCTTTCCAAATAATAAAATATATTGACATAACAATGTCGCAATCAACTATATATCTTTCTTTTTGCCTAATTTATAACTGTACACTTAAAACACAAGCGTGTGACAGAAGCGCTGATAATGCGCTTAGCGGAATGGTTCGACAGTTTTTACATGTGTTAGTGACACACTTAAAGCTCAGCTTAAGAAAATGCCCAGTGGGCAAAAGCAGGTCTTTGAAGCGCTTCTAGCAGGCCATCATATGGATTTCTTAGCCCTTCCGTGCTCGTTTCCAAGCCCATAAGCTTTTTTATATGAAACGAGAAAATTTTCTAGGCCTTCCACTCTCGCGACTCTAAAGAAGCCTGCTAGAAGCCCTTCTTTAGAATGTACATTAGAAAGAAAAGCAATATAAATATCAACTTGAAATAAAAAACTATTGGCAAATTCCAGATTTGAACCAGCGTCCTCTCAGCTGGCGGTCTGGTATCTTACCCACTCGTCCACCTCAGTTGTTAACAAACATCAGCTTATTTTGCGTCATTACAAATGAAAGTAAGTTTTCGGGAGCGCGGGTTCGCAACCCAGCTCAGCCCAAAAAAAAAATTTTTTTTGTATTTTTTTTAAATCTAAATATTTTTACAAATTTTTCTGTCCATTTAAAAATTTTTTTTTAATTTTTTTGTAAATTTCTTCATACAAATATAATAGAAAAGAGTTAGAATTTTTCCATATAAAAGTTTTCATGTAATGTGATATGCAATGTGTTAGATTTCGGAGACCTGGGCTCGCGTCCCAACTCGGACAAAAAAAAAATTTTTTTTTTGTTTTTTCTATTATAATTTTATAATTTTTTTAAAAAATTTTTTCATATAAAATAACAGGAAAATACTCCAAACCTTCAAAAGGTAGGCCTTACAGAAGCACTCATCAATGCAGCGATCATGGAAGGTATATTGACGCCCACTGGGTGTGCAATGAATAGACTAAACACAATTCAGTCTTCATCTTTGTGTTAAGCGGTCTGGTTTCTAAGTTCTTAATTCCGTTAACAATACCTTGGAAAAAAATAGTTTTATTCTAATTTCTTAATTCCGTTAACAATACCATTCTAAGTTCCAAATTCTGTTCAAATAAATCAAAACAATATCTTGGAAAAAAATAGTTTTATTCTAAGTTCCAAATTCTGTAAAAAAATCAAAACAATATCTTGAAAAAAATAGTTTTATTTAAAGTTCCTAATAAATAAAATCAAAAAATAATTTTATTTAAATGTTTTTGCTAAAAAATAAAAATAAATTAGTAAAAACATAACTGGCGCCCGAGCAAAATAAGCAGTGAAAATAGCAAGAGTGCCACTAACAGTTGCATGAAAGTGCAGTGAAAATAAAAGTGCATCTAAAATAATTAGTGCACCAACGGTTCCACTCGGAATTTCACTGAAGAAACACAACTATCGCCAGCACGAGCAGCGTTATACCAGGACGGGCCTAAGTAGCGGTAACAGTTGCAAAAAGGAATAACTGACCTGTATCGAACTGGGGATTTAGACTCACATAGTATTGTAAGTGATCTGTAATAAAAAGAAAAGAAATAAAAACTAAAATTAGATAATACAAAAATGAATTCAATAAGCACTAAAACAATATAAAATTTTATATTAAATTTTGTGAAAATATTGTTTTAATTAAAAGAAAAAAATTATAAAAAAATCAGAATATAACAAAGAGTAAGGCTAAAAATATAAAATTTTATTTTAAATATTGTGAAATTATTATATTAATTTAAAGAAAAAACTTATAAAAAAATCAGAATATAACAAACAGTAAAGCTAAGAATATAAATTTTGTTTTAAAATTTGTGAAAATGTTATATTAATTGAAAGAATAAAATTATAAAAAAATCAGAATATAACAAAGATTAAAGCTAAGAATATAAAATTTTATTTTAAATTTTGTGGAAATATTATTTTAATTGAAAGGAAAATTTAAAAAAAATCAGAATAAAATAAAGAATAAAACTGAAAATATCAAATATTTTTCCAAATTTTGAAAAAATTTTTTAATGAAAACAAAATAAGTAAAATTAAAATCAGATTTTATAAAAGTGGACTCAATAAAGAAGAAGATAAGAACACCAAACCTTTTTTTTTAAATTTTGAAAGAATAAAAAAAAACAAACTAATTTTTTACTTGAAATATCAACTACAATAAAAATTTCACACCTTTATTAAAATTTTAATATAAGAATATCTAAAGGTGTCTGGCACAATTTAAACAATAGAACACAATTAAAATAGTTAAGAAGTAGAAAATATTTTTTCCTCTTCTTTGACAATTTGGTCAATCCAAATAATATGGTTAGACCCGCAGTGCTAGGTAACCAACCTACTCAAACATCCAATTCTAATCCCACTCAAATCCACCCATCACCAAAACGTGCGGAATTAATAAAAACTATGGTTATCAATGTAGTAGAAACAGAATGCGCTAATATTGTACAGAATTTAATAATACCTAACACGGAGACAATAACTGACCAAACTATAGATCGCAGATAAAGAGATGATTTACCTGAAATAGACAAGATACTGGATGTAGTTATTCACTGAGAGAATTTAACGGGAATCCAACAGAGTTTGGTGGTTGGAAAAAGAGCGTGGAAAAAATACTAAAGATTTATGAAGATCAGATAGGTAGACCAAAATATTTTGGAATTCTAAACGTTATCAGAAAAAATTGGAGGAAAAGCAGACCAAATTCTCGAATCATATAGCACCCCATTCAATTGGAAAGCAATTTCCAAATGCCTCACAACTCACTATGCCGATAAACGGGATCTGAGTACACTGGAGTACCAGATGACATATTTAATACAAGATCGGCAATCCATACAGAATTTTTATTTACAAGCTTACGCGCACTTATTATTAGTCTTGAATAAGATATCATGCACAGAAATGAGCAAAGAATCAATGCAAATGCTATCTCAAACATATAGGGAAAAATCGTTGGACACATTTTTAAGAGGGCTTTCAGGAGACCTCGCCAGACTGCTTGGTATGAAAGAACCTTCTTATTTATCAGAAGCTCTTCATCTATGTTTGAAACTAGAAAACCAGAATTTTAGGGCAACACATGCACACAACTATCAGGGCCAAAACCATAGATCAGAAAAACTGCGCTGGTTGCCACCTAAATTGCCGCCACGGCAACAATTCCAACAGAGACCACAAAACTTCTCAAATTATCCGTAGCAACAACAATTCCACCCATAATTAGCTTATGTGCAACGAGCACAACAACTATTCACTCAGAATGTATCGCTACAATTTGCTCAATGGCCAAACCAGTCATACAATAATCAATATCGTAACGCCGGGAAAAGACACGAACAAGGAAATCTCAGGGTACTATAGGTACAAATCCACCAGTTAAGATACAAAGAAATTTCCACATGACCACCAACCAAGACTCTTCAGAAAAAAATTATCCTTTCAATTATAACGAACAGATTGCTTCTCAAAATATATAAATCGCTAAAATATAAGCGAATCCTCTTCCCTACATTAACAGCGACGGAAAAATCATAAAAATTCTAGATACAGGATCGAACAAAAATTGCGTTCAACCAAATCTGATAAATAGCCCTATTCAAAACGAAAATATTTTTTATGCAAATTCAGTAGGCGGACCAATAAAAATCACACACCATGTTAACGCACTTCTTTTTGGTAACGACATTTCCATTAAATTTTTCTTACTCCCAACTCTTAAATCCTTTCACACTATTAGAGGAAATGACAGCCTTAAATAGCTTTCAGCAGTAATATACACATAACATAACTATATGATTATTAAAGCTGGGGAAAAAAATAATAATCAGACAGTTAACCTCCCAGGACGTAAATTATATTGAAATACGAACCAGCCACATGGACGAAGCATAGAGACAAGCAATGAATACATTAGCTCATCAACATTTAGACTTGTTCTCTGACCCAAACGAAAACTTGACTTATACCACGAAAGTCGTAGCCACCATCAGAACAAACTCCAACACACCAGTATATACTAAATACTATCCTTATCCAATGTCATTAAAAGAGGAAGTAGAGAGCCAAATACAGAAATTGTTAGATGACGGAATTATCAGACCTTCACGTTCTCCATACAATTGGCAGGTATGGATAGTTCCAAAAAAACAGGACTCATCAAATGAAAAAAAAATTCAGACTGGTAATAGACTATAGAAAACTCAACGCAATAACAATAGCTGACCGTTAACCTATCCTTGACATCAACGAAGTTTTAGCTCAATTAGGACGAAATAGTATATTTTCAGTAATGGACTTGAAAAGCGGTTTTCACCAAATTCCATTAAAGGAATCTGATTTAGATAAAACTGCCTTTTCGGTAAAAAACGGCAAATATGAATTCACTCTGTTGCCGTTTGGATTAAAAAACGTCCCTGGAATTTTCCAACGTGCCTTAGATTAAGAAAACACATTGGCCGAATCTGTTATGTCTACATAGATTATAATATTCAGTCAGGACGAAAGAAATCATGCCAAAGACATTCATGAAATTTTTACAACACTGCACGAAGCTAATATGAAAGTTAAAATAGACAGCAGATAGAATATTTAGGATTTTTAGTCTCCTCTGACGGTATCAAAACCAACCCTGGATTAAAAAACGTCCCTGGAATTTTCCAACGTGCCTTGGATTAAGAAAACACATTGGCCGAATCTGTTATGTCTACATAGATTATTATATTCAGTCAGGACGGAAGAAATCATGCCGAAGACATTTATGAAATTTTTACAACACTCCACGAAGCTAATATGAAAGTTAAAATAGACCGCAGATAGAATATTTAGGATTTTTAGTCTCCTCTGACGGTATCAAAACCAACCCCACTAAAAAACAGGCAATAGTTGACTTCCCCTACCCAACGCTTAAAGATTTGAGAGCTTTCATTGGTCTCTTAGGGTACTATAGACGATTCATAAGAGACTAAGCTAAAATAGCTTAACCTCTGACTCATCTCTTAAGGAGAGAGGATGGAAGAGTATCAAAAAAACAAATAAAAAAAGACTCTAATTCACTTGGACAATACAGCAAAAGAGGCATTTAATAGACTTAAAAATGCCCTCATCTTGAAAGAAGTAATTCTTACTTACCCAAATTTTCAAAAAGAATTTCACTTGGTTTAGATTTAGAACAGGATTGAAAACCTATTACATTTATTTCCAGGACACTTAGTAATACAGTGGAGCGTTTTGTTTTGTTTTGTTTTGTTTTGTTTTGTTTTGTTTTGTTTTGTTTTGTTTTGTTTTGTTTTGTTTTGTTTTGTTTTGTTTTGTTTTGTTTTGTTTTGTTTTGTTTTGTTTTGTTTTGTTTTGTTTTGTTTTGTTTTGTTTTGTTTTGTTTTGTTTTGTTTTGTTTTGTTTTGTTTTGTTTTGTTTTGTTTTGTTTTGTTTTGTTTTGTTTTGTTTTGTTTTGTTTTGTTTTGTTTTGTTTTGTTTTGTTTTGTTTTGTTTTGTTTTGTTTTGTTTTGTTTTGTTTTGTTTTGTTTTGTTTTGTTTTGTTTTGTTTTGTTTTGTTTTGTTTTGTTTTGTTTTGTTTTGTTTTGTTTTGTTTTGTTTTGTTTTGTTTTGTTTTGTTTTGTTTTGTTTTGTTTTGTTTTGTTTTGTTTTGTTTTGTTTTGTTTTGTTTTGTTTTGTTTTGTTTTGTTTTGTTTTGTTTTGTTTTGTTTTGTTTTGTTTTGTTTTGTTTTGTTTTGTTTTGTTTTGTTTTGTTTTGTTTTGTTTTGTTTTGTTTTGTTTTGTTTTGTTTTGTTTTGTTTTGTTTTGTTTTGTTTTGTTTTGTTTTGTTTTGTTTTGTTTTGTTTTGTTTTGTTTTGTTTTGTTTTGTTTTGTTTTGTTTTGTTTTGTTTTGTTTTGTTTTGTTTTGTTTTGTTTTGTTTTGTTTTGTTTTGTTTTGTTTTGTTTTGTTTTGTTTTGTTTTGTTTTGTTTTGTTTTGTTTTGTTTTGTTTTGTTTTGTTTTGTTTTGTTTTGTTTTGTTTTGTTTTGTTTTGTTTTGTTTTGTTTTGTTTTGTTTTGTTTTGTTTTGTTTTGTTTTGTTTTGTTTTGTTTTGTTTTGTTTTGTTTTGTTTTGTTTTGTTTTGTTTTGTTTTGTTTTGTTTTGTTTTGTTTTGTTTTGTTTTGTTTTGTTTTGTTTTGTTTTGTTTTGTTTTGTTTTGTTTTGTTTTGTTTTGTTTTGTTTTGTTTTGTTTTGTTTTGTTTTGTTTTGTTTTGTTTTGTTTTGTTTTGTTTTGTTTTGTTTTGTTTTGTTTTGTTTTGTTTTGTTTTGTTTTGTTTTGTTTTGTTTTGTTTTGTTTTGTTTTGTTTTGTTTTGTTTTGTTTTGTTTTGTTTTGTTTTGTTTTGTTTTGTTTTGTTTTGTTTTGTTTTGTTTTGTTTTGTTTTGTTTTGTTTTGTTTTGTTTTGTTTTGTTTTGTTTTGTTTTGTTTTGTTTTGTTTTGTTTTGTTTTGTTTTGTTTTGTTTTGTTTTGTTTTGTTTTGTTTTGTTTTGTTTTGTTTTGTTTTGTTTTGTTTTGTTTTGTTTTGTTTTGTTTTGTTTTGTTTTGTTTTGTTTTGTTTTGTTTTGTTTTGTTTTGTTTTGTTTTGTTTTGTTTTGTTTTGTTTTGTTTTGTTTTGTTTTGTTTTGTTTTGTTTTGTTTTGTTTTGTTTTGTTTTGTTTTGTTTTGTTTTGTTTTGTTTTGTTTTGTTTTGTTTTGTTTTGTTTTGTTTTGTTTTGTTTTGTTTTGTTTTGTTTTGTTTTGTTTTGTTTTGTTTTGTTTTGTTTTGTTTTGTTTTGTTTTGTTTTGTTTTGTTTTGTTTTGTTTTGTTTTGTTTTGTTTTGTTTTGTTTTGTTTTGTTTTGTTTTGTTTTGTTTTGTTTTGTTTTGTTTTGTTTTGTTTTGTTTTGTTTTGTTTTGTTTTGTTTTGTTTTGTTTTGTTTTGTTTTGTTTTGTTTTGTTTTGTTTTGTTTTGTTTTGTTTTGTTTTGTTTTGTTTTGTTTTGTTTTGTTTTGTTTTGTTTTGTTTTGTTTTGTTTTGTTTTGTTTTGTTTTGTTTTGTTTTGTTTTGTTTTGTTTTGTTTTGTTTTGTTTTGTTTTGTTTTGTTTTGTTTTGTTTTGTTTTGTTTTGTTTTGTTTTGTTTTGTTTTGTTTTGTTTTGTTTTGTTTTGTTTTGTTTTGTTTTGTTTTGTTTTGTTTTGTTTTGTTTTGTTTTGTTTTGTTTTGTTTTGTTTTGTTTTGTTTTGTTTTGTTTTGTTTTGTTTTGTTTTGTTTTGTTTTGTTTTGTTTTGTTTTGTTTTGTTTTGTTTTGTTTTGTTTTGTTTTGTTTTGTTTTGTTTTGTTTTGTTTTGTTTTGTTTTGTTTTGTTTTGTTTTGTTTTGTTTTGTTTTGTTTTGTTTTGTTTTGTTTTGTTTTGTTTTGTTTTGTTTTGTTTTGTTTTGTTTTGTTTTGTTTTGTTTTGTTTTGTTTTGTTTTGTTTTGTTTTGTTTTGTTTTGTTTTGTTTTGTTTTGTTTTGTTTTGTTTTGTTTTGTTTTGTTTTGTTTTGTTTTGTTTTGTTTTGTTTTGTTTTGTTTTGTTTTGTTTTGTTTTGTTTTGTTTTGTTTTGTTTTGTTTTGTTTTGTTTTGTTTTGTTTTGTTTTGTTTTGTTTTGTTTTGTTTTGTTTTGTTTTGTTTTGTTTTGTTTTGTTTTGTTTTGTTTTGTTTTGTTTTGTTTTGTTTTGTTTTGTTTTGTTTTGTTTTGTTTTGTTTTGTTTTGTTTTGTTTTGTTTTGTTTTGTTTTGTTTTGTTTTGTTTTGTTTTGTTTTGTTTTGTTTTGTTTTGTTTTGTTTTGTTTTGTTTTGTTTTGTTTTGTTTTGTTTTGTTTTGTTTTGTTTTGTTTTGTTTTGTTTTGTTTTGTTTTGTTTTGTTTTGTTTTGTTTTGTTTTGTTTTGTTTTGTTTTGTTTTGTTTTGTTTTGTTTTGTTTTGTTTTGTTTTGTTTTGTTTTGTTTTGTTTTGTTTTGGAGAGCCGCTCTGCATTTATTATACCTCGCTTTTCACCTTGCTCGAGGCTCATCATTTTTTTGCGGTGCTAGCTGAGCACGAAGAGAAAGAAATATAGAGAGCTAAATATAGAGATTTAATTGAAACGCTCGCAACACAACCTCGTCAAAAACAACGAATAAGCAATGCGTGGCAGCTGGGATGATTTCTTAAAAAACTTAATACCTTAATTTAATAAACTTTTTATTAAAATTTCGAAAGAAAAATAGCCCTAAAAATCTGTAGCACAAATATGAAATTTTTAAAATAAATTTTTAAAAATCGGCCAAGTACTTTTGAGTAAAGTCGTATCTCATCATTTCTTCTAGCACAACTATAGTTTATCTTTCAACCTTCTGGAGGTCCCCATACAAAAAACACAAAAAAGATAATATCATTGCTCATATACACAAAAACGTGAAGAGACTCTAAAAATTTTACGCTCAAAATCAAATCGCCACCTAAGAAGTTTCAAAGAAAAAACTTGGGCACATTCATTGTTTTGGCATGAAGGGAACGATATATACTTGATCAGCGTGTCCATTCGTTCGTCCTATTTAAACTGGCATCGTTCATGGCTTAATTTAAATGTATTCCAGCCTTTTACCAATCAAAGCGCCTAGAGCAGGAGTGTGCAAAAGGCCTCCCATGTGCGGATAGCTTTTACACAAATTTGTTGACATGACCAGTGTTGCCGTTTAGATCCAATTGGATCCATTTGGATATTTTTTACCTTCAAAAATTTATGTATACTTTTTTAAGCCTCAGTGTAATTTTGGATACTTTTTTTAAAAAATCTTTTTTGTTTGCATATATGTTTTTGTTTGCAAAATATAAAAGTAAGCAGTCTCTAAATTCGAAAAACGTTAAGAAAAATTATGACATTTTCGGGCAATTTTCTTATTAAAAAATGCATTGAAGCAATCTATTTACAAAGAACTTTTATATTTTGTGAAAAATATTTTCAGTCTGCCATAGCTAAGCGACTTTTTAAAAAATTTGTAAGTTTTTACCCTTAAGATTCCCGTAACGATTGCAAATTGTAACGAGACTTAATAATTCTAATAAAGAATGTACCGTAAATGTACCCTTATAACGAAAGCAATACTTTTTTCTATTTCAAAAAATATTGTTGCTTGTTTCTCTCACGACATTCAACCTTCGTTTCGTTTTACATAAAGATGCAGTTTGATTTTTTTTTTGTTTGCGATTGGGACCAAAATATCTTCACCCTGTCTTGTTTCATGACCACTTGTTTTTACGCCACCTAGCAAGAAGAAGATGCATTTAAAAAAACTTATTTGGAATATTGATTAAATAAAATTTCAAGACTCTAAGGTAAATGTTTTAAATTAAATATTTTTTTTTCAACGTGCAATGTTAGTTAAATATAATTAAAAGGCAATAGCAACCCATATACTCTATTTTACTCTAGACGACCCAACAAACGACCGGAAAAGTTTTTGCGTCTGTGTTTGAGATTCAAGTGGCATTTTGTTCATTGACTATTTGAGAAAAAGAAAAACCCCCGATATTGTACATATTTGCCCACAGGCGACTATTATCTCTTCCCAAACTTAAAAAGGTGACTCCAGGAGAGGAGAGTTGCGACGAATGAACAGTTCAAATTGGAAGCTGAAGCGTATTTCGAAGATTTATTCAAATCTCCGGAGATCTATTCAAAAGGCATCACAATGTCAAATGTGAAAGGGGACTATGTGGAAGAATAAATAAAAATTTTGTCAAAAATTGTGTGTATTCTTTGCTAGGCCTGCAGCATCTTGAACGCTCAGTATAGATTAACATAATACTAATGTATTTATTATAACAAACTTGCTTTTCAATAGTAATGTGATATTTAGCTTAAAAACTATTTAAACAATTTGTTGTTTGGTTTTACTTTCTATTTAATTATCAAATGTATTTATTTAAACATGTGTCATAGTTTTTATTAAATTTTTTAAAGGACATTAAAACCGAATGTTCAGCAAGGATTATATCGCAGTATAGATTTCTATGGCTGAATCTTAGTGAGCTCCTACAAGCACTCGGAAGTGCTTACGCCAGAACTTATTCAAGTTACTGCTTATTTATGTAAGTATTTTTATATTTCCGCTTATTTTGCAAAACAGAAATTAAATTAAGAACTATGTTGATCTTGTAAAGTCCCTAATGACGTTCCGCGAATATCAATCCAATCTGATATGAACATATTTTTAATATTTCAAAAGTGTGCAAAGTTTTCTTAAATCTTTGGAAAAATCGTTTCACCTCGACTGATTCCTGCACGATCAATTACGCATATATCAGGTTAAACATGAATTTGAATCCGCAGCGGAGGGTTAAAATACAAAAAATTGTTTTGTTTGTTCATTACAAAAAATTTGTACTAACAAAGTACCAAATTAAGTTTCAATAACTAATTTTTTTGACTCGATGAAGTAATATTATATAGGGAAAGCTGAGGGCTAGTTGTAGCAAGGTTTGGAAAAATAGATTTATTTTGAAATATTTTTAGTTTTTGCAGATTACAACAGGAATTTACTATAGCCCCACTATTTATTCACGATATTAAGAAAATAAATTTTGAGAAATTTTGTTGATTTTTAAACAAAAAGTAATTTTTCCAAAGAAAGTTAGATGTTACAACTTGCCCAGTTTTTGGTGCAAGTTGTAACAGATGACTTGAGGCTTGTAATAACACTAAGGAAATGCATTTAATCGAAATTTTTTAAGCTTTTTTTTATTTTTTCTGATAAATTAACATATAATAAAAAATAAAGTAACAATAACAAAGAAAATATACAAACAAACAATATGTAACAACAAAAAATTGTTTTTATACAAACTTTCCATGTTTTAATTTACAAAAATTAATATCAATACGAACGAAACCTTAAAAACTACCAATAAATAAAGTTGTAGTAATATTTTTAACATGTAACAACTTATGCCATAGTTTTGTTTCAACTTGACCCATGGGATGATTTCGAACATTTTTAACTATTTTTTATTTAAATATACATGCAATAACAATAGAGTTCAGCTAATACAGCTTTTTCGCACTTTCTCCACATTAAATTATCTTAAGAACCAACTTAATATCATTGAAATATCTCAACGATATACATAGAGAAAAGTGGTCCAAAGCAATCTTAAGTGAGAAAAATTTACCCACATTAATATGGGTTGGGCTCAGGGACAACACAAGACATAACAAGTAACTATGCCTTTACATAGATCTAATCATACATTGGTTTTCAATCTACTTTTGAGTTGACCTTTCGATAAGTTAACATCAAAAAAGCTACAGTTGTTAACAAAGGTACTCATGCGATTTAAAGGAGCAGTAGTCATATAATTTGTTCTACTAAAAGGCAAGTAAATTAAATTGTTAGCGTTTCTACTGCTTCTACGGTTAGTGTTAAAATTTATAAGAGTTAGGAGTTCCGGTGAATCGAACCCACCAGTTATGAGTTGGTGTAAGTAGACGATATCAGCAGACTTCCTTCTCTCATTTAAGGATTGCATTTTTAATAGTTTTAAACGATCCTCATAAGGAGAAAGATTTAAAGTGTCAGTTCCACTTAAGCCCCTTAGAGAAAACCGAACAAAACGTTTTTGAATTCTTTCTATACGATCAACATGCACATTGTAACTTGGCGACCAAACTTGACTTGCATACTCCAAGTGAGGACGGACAATTGAATAATACAGCGTTATAGTTGTAATCATACAATTAAATTCTTTGGCCCAGCGTTTTATAAAACCGAGCATAGAAGACGCTTTTTTACAAATGCTATTATAATGAACGCTGAACGATAGCTTAGAATCCATGCATATACCAAGATCTTTGACAGAATCTACACGATTTAAAGCCGTATCTTTTATCTTATCTTATCTTATCAAAAATTAAATTATTCCTTTTTCGCGAAAAGGTCATAGTTGGCATTTATCTGGATTAAGAAACATATTATTTTTAGAACACCAAACTTCAAAGGTTTTTAAATCAGACTGGAGTAGATCTGAATTGTCTTTAGCATCTACTGTTCTGTATATATTCATATTATCTGCTTAAATGAGCAGATGAGAGCATTTGATGATGTTGGTTATATCATTAATGGCTAAAATAAACAGAAGTGGACCAATTTGGCTACCTTGAGGAACACCTGATGCAGCAATAAATTCAGCAGACAACACACCTCGAAATCGTATTTGATAAGATCGCTCTGTCAGATACGATTAAATCCAGCTTACAAAAAACTGTGGAAAACCCATTAACTTTAGCTTAAATATAATTAATTTGTGTGGTAGTTTATCAAATGCTTTACTAAAATCAGTGTTAATACAATCGACCTGGTTACCTAAATAAACTGAATTTAAGCAGAATGTTGCAAAATCGAGGAGATTAGACACAGTGGATCTGCCTGTAACAAATCCATGCTGACGAGTTGTTATGACTCTGCCACAATGAATCTTCACACGATCATACACGAGCCTCTCAAAAAGTTTTGGAATCGATGAGAGTTGAGCGACAGGCCTATAGTTGTTTACATCATTCTTACAACCTTTTTTATAAATAGGGCTTATAAAAGATTTTTCCAAAAAAGTGGAAAATTACATTCCCTAATTGATTTATTAAATAACATGGAGAGTGGTTGGCTTAGAACGGAACCACATTGCGTTAACACTGCGGCAGGAATTCCGTCAAGTCCAGCATTAAAATCTTCTTCAATCGATCCAATATACTTTAAAATATCCTCTGAATTAAAAAATATAGGGTCCAACGAAACCCTGGGTGTAGAGTTCGTGTAGGCAACACAAGCTAGGTAGTTGGCGTTGCGGAGGAAATTTGCCTCGAGTATTCTGGAAACCATGGAATTTTAAAGCTGTCTGATGTTGGAAAGAAACGCATTTAGTTTCTCAGAACAATTTTTATTGTTTTTTCAATTCATAAGTACAGTTAACATTCCTATTTTAAATATTAGATTCTTATAAATTATAGTTAAATACTTCAAATGAATAATACATACTTTGTGGTATGGAAACCAGAATGAAATTAAATAGCAATTACGCACGTCCAGCAAACGAGATTTCGATAAAAAGAGAGATCCAGAGGAAGTCTTGTACTTTTATTCAATGCTTTACTTTCGCCAACCATTTTTGTTCGTCTTCTCGTTTGCATGACATTCGAAAAGCGTGAAGTGAAATGATTGAAAATTGTATAAGATTAAATGATGAGAAAAATGTGTAGATTTTGAGCAGTGGCAGTAACAGTTCATATATCAGGATTAAAAGAGTCTGAACAGAATGACTCTTTAAAGAGAGTGGCAAATAGGCCAGAAATTATCACGGGATCGTCAGTAAATCCGTCAAAAGTTCTAAATGATGAATGGAATCCATAAGATTTTTTTGGTGTTTATGAAACCTCAGAATTTCTTTGGATCAGAAAATATTCTCAGCTTAATACTGTCTAAATAATTGTGATACTAGGTAGCTGAGTGGCGACCGTAGCGTGGCCCCTACGCTAAAGAACCGTGGTTGCCCGGGTTCAATTTCAGCTCAGACAGAAAGTTTTTTCAATTGAATTAATTTTTCTGTTCGATCGTCACCTCTCTGCAGACAATGGCAAACCTTAAGAGAGTAAAAATTGCCATGTAAAGCTTCTTGAGAACATAAGCCGTTCGGAGTCGGCATTAAACACGTAGGTCCAGTTCTCAGTCATTTGTGATCAAACATTTAATAACACGCACAATACAATTGATCAATAGAAGCTAGGTCAAAGTCCTTTCAAGGGCTGAAATGGCCAGTTCATTTTTTTTTTAAGTAGCTAAGCAACTTTCAGAATCCAGAAACAACTAGGTTTCTAGGTCATTTAAGTCTAAGCTACATACATATTTCTTCTATGCCCTATTCTTGTTGTTGCGAAGAGTCTTTAATTCCCTTGTGTACCAAGGGTTAGCACAATTTTTCGCAAATTTGAGGCAATACGGTATGGACTCAGAAAACATAATAAAGATTTCCATATAAAACAATTAATTGAATCTTCAAGATTATAACCATTAAAATATTCTAAAATTACATTAAGTTTACTATGAAATAAATGATTCAACTTCAAAAAGTCAGCTTTTTTAAAATTGAATTCATAAACTTTATCTATTGAATTTGAATTAACTATATTTTCCCTATCGGACTTGTACCATATGCTCAGTAGTGGATGGTAGTCATCAACAGAAGTAAGACATGTTGTAAGACAGAACATATATTGTCAACAAATATATGCTCTTGGCGTGTCTTCGAATTAGATGTACAAAAATATGTATCATCGTCTGATACATATAAAATAAAATAAAATGTCGTCACTAACCGCAAGGCTTGCATAAATTTCCACACTGCTCTTTGGAGGAACATAAGCATTAACTACATATACAAAAGAATTACAATTTACAACATTTATGTATATAAGTTCGATATTAGAAGAGCAGGGAATATCGATAATGGAACTAACGACTACTAATAGCCAATAAGACACCACCACCGACAGCAGAAGTATTGCCAGCGTGTCTGTCTTTTCGATATACTTCAAAACTATTATGAAACAATTTCAAGTCAGTAATGCTTCCATTTAACCACGTTTCAGTCAATGTGATAATATCTTCAGACAAATTTTAAGACATTAAAAATATGTCTCACGTCTTAGAGCGTAGTCTCCTTACATTTTGATAGTAAAGGGATAACCTACTCAGTTTTTTTGAGTTTGACGAACAGGTTGTGTCGTCCTTATAGACTTAATCTTAGGCAGAAACTCTGAAACGAATATATTCTCGGTCCACAAATTAGAATTTAAAACATTTGCAAACTCTTCAAAACATTTGCGACTGGAACTGTGAGAATGAAGGAAGCGTAAGAAGGTTTATTCCCTATTTTTTTACATGAAAAAAGTCGTTTTGACTCAACAAGTTGTTATGTTTGATAAACGTCAATACGTTTTCAACAGTTGTGTCATGCTGAAGGCATGAAATAAATAAATTTTTCCTTCTTGCCACTGCCTTTAAATTTAAATGATTTCTGGGTTCAATAGGAGGGAAAACTGGACTATTAGTCAAAGGAGCAATATTAGTAGGTGACGAAGAAGAAACTGGAATATTTTTGTTCAAAGATGCTTTGCTACGCTTATTTTTGCTCTTCCTCTTTTTTTAAAATATAATCAACTAAAACTATATGGTTGTTAATAAAAAAAAATAGGACTATAAATTTGAATTTTAATATATAAACGAAACTAATAAAATAATTTACTTTTTCAACTTTACCAATGTACTTTTAAATGAAATATTCTAAAACAAAATTTCTACTTAACAAAAACGATGAAGCTGCTTACTAGCCTACACTTTGATATCCCTCAGAGCACTAAACACATTTACGCAATAACATTTTCAACAAGTTTTTACAATCTTTTTTTAACCGCTGTAATCGGCCTGTAACAACTTACCCCTATAACAACTTACCCCTATAACAACTAGCCCCTAGCTCCCGTAAATTATGCAGATACAACACTTAAACAGATATTTTTATTCTAATGCGTATTTAATTCATACAGGTCTATAAACATTACTATTGGATCTTATGGTGCACTGTCAGAGATATTTGATTCGGGATTTTCTTTTAAAGTTTTGGGATTGATGGTTCTAACAGCTTATTGTGCTTTCCTACTCTTTATTGTTTGCGACTGTGCCCACAGTGCAACTTCAGTTGTTGCTGAAGAAGTTCAAAAAACATTACTAACAATTGACTTGTTGCCTATTGATACTCAAACTCAAAGAGAAATTGATCACTTTATATCTGCTATTGAAATGAATCCTCCCGTTGTTAGTATGCAAGGATATGGAATGATAAATCGCGAGTTGTTAACGGCTGTAAGTATTCTGCAATAATAAAATATTTTTGTGTATCTGATAAGTTATAAAATAAAACCATTTAACAATAACCTACAACTATCAAAACCTTGTATACAAAGAAATAAACACTACGATCTAAGGATACCAGATGCGCAGCACATTACTGTTTTTTGTACTGTTTTTTTCGTATGCATTTAATTATTGAAAATATTTTTGATTTCCTGAATACGAGAAAATCAGCCCGTCTAAATTATTAATAAAAATTATTTTGTCATAGTCGCCCGCTGAAAGCACTCAGTATTTTAGAGTTTCTGGTCAACCTGTTATTAAAATTTATTTTGTTAAGCGCCATTTAACCCTGAATGTGCTTCGGTAGTCGAATCGATTAACAATGATTATATATTTTGTGTTTTCTTTGATGAAGTAACTAATAATTTTTTGTTCAAAATACCCAATTAAAAAAACAATAATAGGTGTTTTCACGAGGCCTTGAGTAAAAGAGTAAGAAATTGATGTGTAAAATATAAATGCTCTCCAACAACAAAATGCTTTGAATGAAAACTTGCACTTTTACTCAATCTCAACTATTGACTGTAATATTTTTCTACTCTAGTGTAAGAAAATGTCAGTTTGTTTTTTATCTGGCACTACTGCTCAGTTACAGGTATGTTACAAAAATAACACATGACATCGTGTAATTTATTATTGTATGTGTACACATTAGAGTGGGTCAATTTTTTTCTCGGCGGTTGTCAAAATCGTAATCTACAACGAATTCTAGGAAGGTTTGCCAAGAAACCACGTGTCTAAAACAGGGCTGGGCACTCTAACACAGTCACACTTTATTTTGTCTTGTTAGTGTTGGTGCGCTCTAGAATAGCGCACACTGAGCGAAATAGTTGTCACAATTGTCTAGATTTGCAAGTTTGTATGTTTATACCCCCACACATACTGTATATGTGCTTAGATTTTATTTCTAGTCATCAGTATTGTTTACTATTTCTTCCATACCATTATTGCTCCAGCATTTTTTCTAAGTAAAAAATTGTATTAGTTTGCTTGCAGTTGAAAATAAGTTTTTCTGAGGAAAAACATAAGCAAACACTAAAGCAGCTAAATATTTTTTAAATTCAATTCATACTTACAAGAAAAATCGTGCAGCGATTTATTCCGACACCAATTTCTCCTGGCCACAGCCCAGGACCCTTCTGCTTTCCAAGCCATGTTTTCAGTAGCGCAGTAAATGGCAACTCGTTGAAGTGAAGCAGACAGATAAACCATTAAAGTGGTCTGCGCAAATAAGACTCGAAGCACTTTATAACACCCCCTTTGTAGCCGGTGTTTGTGACAGTGCCATCGCAACTGATCGCTACTAAGTTGTCCAAATTGTAACCGTCTTTATGCAAGAAGTCAACTACTGCTGTTTGTATTTATTTTTCGGATCCTTTCGAAGGCATAGCATATCCGATAAATTTCAAGTTAGGGTCTTTTAAATGGTGATGTGCTCTTCGATCACTTCGACATTGCTCGTTTTTAGAGTTCGCTCTTTCTTCCCATCGAAAGAGATGCCAAATCATGGCATTCCGCGGCCGTTTCTTTATTCTTGTCGATAACGATGTCATCAAGCATCTTTACCATTAAATCGCGTACGTCAGCGGCTACAGATTCCGTTGAGGCAATGGCATCTTGTAAGTCTTTTATTAGAATGGAGGCGTGCATGGCACCATGGCAGTTGGATGTATCGCTCCGATCTAATGCAGTACAAAAATACCGTAAGCGAATGTCGGCTATTTTTAATTAGACGTTTTCCATTGGTATGTCTGCATCCTCCATCTGACTTCTTTCGAGTTCATACTCGTCTTCACTGTCGGGAATCGGTGTATATACAGTCGCACTACAGGTAGCTGTGGCACTTGCAGAAACTGCAGTAGATGTGTTTAATAATTTTGAAATATCTTCATACACGTTTCTGTAAATTTACTACGTTTTATTTTTGTATCTTGCTGTAAAAAAAAACGCGTATTGAACCACATTTCGTTTTGTTGGCAACTTTGTTTTGTCCAAGTCTTGCATTTGGAACTGCATATTTTTTAATTTATTTATTTTTTGTTTTTTGTACGGCTTATGCGAATGAAAACTCGATGGTGGTGAATCAAAGCCTTTTTTGGTTCCTCTAACTTAATTTATTTATTTGTACTACGTAACGATTAACGATGTGCGTCGTGCAATTAAAAACTAAATGACTAATGTGGGCTGAGTTTAGCAGTTCGTGACCTCCACAAAAACCAGCGCAGCGATGACAATTGGTTTTTTTTATGCACGCACTTTCCTATTACATGTTAATAAGTGGTGCTGAATGATGCTGAAGAGTAGGTTCATAATGTAGTTGTTGTTGTTTTAATGATGCGAGCTAATCGAAGATGAAGAATTGATGTATGTTCCTATTGTTGTTGTAACAAGAATGCAGGCAAAGCAAAGACGTTTGTTGTTGTTGTTGACTGCATAGCGAAAACAAAGAGTAGGTGGTGATGATGGCGTTTTTGTTGTTGGTACAAAGTGTTTAAATATTTTTTTTCCATGCATGGAAGCGACGATGATGAGATGGGGGTGGAGGTGTCAAAGAGTGAGGTGCTTAAGTCGAGAAAGTTTAAGAAGTTAATCGAAAAGTGGTGTGATGTATTTTGTTGGTAGAAAATGTGTGCGAAATTGAAGACCACGATGAGGAGATATAAAAGTACTTGCAGCTGCAGCTGGGTGCTAAAACAAAAATATATAAAGCCGCCGACATCAACTACTGTTGGGCAGAGTTTGTAGCAGAGCATGATTTTATTAGTTTAACATACTCTCAACGAAAAATAATCGTCAACTTTAATAAAAAATTAGAGATTTTATTACAATTCTAGTAAATATCAAATTTCAAATATAAAATTTTTTTGCAATCTTAAACACTCGATATAATTTACTTTTATTAATTGTGTTATGAGAACAGTTGTAATTGAAAAAGCCAAGTTATTTATTTAATAAAAAGTCGAGTATGAGTGACGAACATTTCGAAAGTGTTTTTTCGGGTAAAATCAGTCGGAACTGCACCAAAAATAAAATTTATGGACAACATTTGTTTCCATGGTCTTAATGATTTTTCGTGAGCTTAAGTTATTTGCCCTTTTTAGATTTTGTTAACATAGTAGCATCTGAGATAAGGTGGGTGATAATTTAAAAAAAACAAGATTCGCGAAAGAAAAAATTTGAAAAAAACAATAAACACATGTTTGAAAATGTTTGGGATGGGACAAAAAACACAGAAAATAAAAAGAAAACAAGAAAAAAGCACCAAAAAGAAAACAAAATTTTTTTTTGAAAATATCTTTTAAAGTCTTGTCCCTGGTATACGACAGAAGTTGAATCAGCTATTAAAAAAATAAATAAATTATACACTAAATGGAAGAAAAACCGTATTGATGTTAAATGGGAGCAATTTAAGCTTGCACGTAATCGGGCTGTCTCTGTAATTAGACAGTCGAAAAAAAGATTTTTTTCATCGTAAATTCAATTGCTTTCTTCCTGCCAACGAACAGTGGAAAAATATTCGAAGTCTAGGTGTTTGTAATTATACCGAACAAAATTGTAGCATTGACCCTAATCTTTTAAATGATTTCTTTCTTTCAAATACTTCAGCCTATAATGATAACTTTCAGTGTACTGCTCGTCAGTTTTGTGACGCCAACAAATTCTCTTTCCAATGTGAATGAGAATGATGTTATAAAATCTATCATAGAAATTAAATCAAATGCTATTGGGCATGACGGTATTTCATTAAGATTTATCAAAATGGTCCCCTAACACCTATCGTTAATCACTACTTTACAACCTCATGTTTCCCACAATCATGGAAACTAGCTACTGTTATCCCCGTTCCTAAAATAAATTCTGCTACTACCTTGAGTGATTATAGACCAATTAGTATTTTGACCTCTTTTTCTAAGATTTGTGAGTCCCTTATGCCTAATCAGATAAATCAATATCTTTCACCAAAAAAACTTTTATCTCCATACCAATCGGGTTTTCGAACTGGACATAGCTGTGCGACTGCAATGCTGAAAGTTATCGACGATATTCGAATGTTATATGATGAAGGATATCTTTCACTTCTTTGCCTTTTAGACTTGTTTAGGCCGCAACCCTAAAGGTTAAAGAAAGTAATAGATTAACTTACTGCTTTATCGACTCGTTCCAGTATCGATTCTCGATACACGAACGAGTCGCTCGATCGGCTTCTCGGACGAGTGAGTTTTGCTTTTTACTTGTTATCACCAATTGATTTCTCAACGTAATACGCTTCATTTTGTAAACCCGCGTTGAATTCAATATTAAATTAAATATTTCCACTAATTGGAATTAAATAATCACTTATTGATTAATTGAAAGCAATCACTTATTGATTGCCAGCAACATAAATTTAGTTTTAGTTAACTTTAATGTATATGCACTTCATGCAATAAGAAGCAGCCATTATTAATATTCACAAATGAAGATTTGCCTAACAAACGAACGTAAGAAATAAATATTGTACATTTAATCTAAGCTAACTAATCACTGGTGTTTTCTTCTTATTTGGTTTTTCTCCTTTTGCATATAAACCGAGCACAAATCGCCCGAAAGTTAAATGCAATAGCTAGACTTACCAAGATTTGCAGCAAAAGGCCAGCGCTCTTTGGTGAATCATTACTTCACCGGAACAAACCCAACTGATCTGCTCATGATCCTTCTAGCCGGATGGTCTTTCTGGAGCTTTCTTGGATAATTTCGAACCTTTTTCGAGCGGAGAATTTTCATACCAATTGCATCAATTCCACCAGATAGAAAAGGTTAGTTGATTGGTTTATTTTTCAAGTGGATCAAGTTATAAAAGTGTTATTGTGCAAATTAATGAATAAAGTTAACAATTAAAATCGCGAATATTTTTGAGAAACTATATAATTTTCCCATTATAAGGGTTGTTTTTCATTCAATCATCGCGGCACACACACACTCACGCACAAACAACCAATTCGTTTCGCGAATTCTTGTACTTTTTTATACTTTATTTTGTGTCGTAAATATAGTTTGTCCGTCCGGGGAAATTAGTTTTCTACTTATTAGAAAACTCGCTGATAAGTGCACGGAGTTTTTTGCGGTGCACCAATCGGGAATTTATTGAGCACTAAATAATTAATTCAATAGTTTTTATTCGCATAAAAAACTAACTATTAACTTGGCATAAAATAAAAAATTAACAAACAAATAACAAACACACTTACACACAAGCGAACAATTCGTTTCGCGAAGGTTTGTTCTTTTTTATTGTGTTTTCCGACGTATTGTGTTTTATGTGTGTTTATTGTGTTTATTGTGTCCGTCCGGCGAAAGTAGTTTTCTACATATTAGAAAACTCGCGAAAAGTGCACTAATTTATTTGCATTACATCAATCAGAAATTGATTAAGTACAAATAATAAGATCAAGTTTTTCAATAGCTTGTTCATTTTATGAAAATAAGATCATCAGAAAAACAAATTGCTGAAAAATAAACAGACACATTCACACACACACTGGTTTATTTGGCCGGCTTCGTTTGCTTGCTTTGTTTATTAAAACACAACCTTTTATTACTTTTATTTTGTTCTTGATTAATCAGAACTTATTATATTATTTCTTTGTATTATATTAGTAATTATTTTCACAATAATTAAAAAACAATTTAATCTTATTAAAAACAAAGAAAACGAACAGGTAAATAAACACGAATAGTTCAGCAAACAAACAAGACGAAAAAATAAAACTTAATCGAAACAGCTGGTCGATTTTGGAAAAGTGTTGCCAGCTCGTCAAAATTTATCGCACATATTGCGATTCTTATTTTTAGACTTTTTCGGGAATTTCAACTATTTTAAGTTAAATTCCAATTCGCGTACACCAAGTTATAAAAATATTTTACCGAGTACACGGTTTTGTTTGGGAATTTTTTAAATTTTGTGGGATTTTTAAAGAATTGTTTTTTTATGATCAATTAACATAAATAATTTTACATAATATATTAGGTTTTTACAATTTTCCTACTTTCTCATTTTTAAAACAAATAACTTATTTTCGGTGTGTGTAAAGTTTCTACGTATTAGAAACTAGGTAAAAATACTTTCTACCAATTTAAACTAAATTTCTGCCTTCAGCTGAAAGTTTCTACGTATTAAAAACTAGGAAAAACCATTTCTTTTTAAGCAATTCTAGCTTATTTTTATCTAATATTTGCAAGTTTCTACATATTAGAAACTTGGTCAAAAATTTGTTTAAACAATTTAAGCTTAATTTTTACCGGAAAATAATGGATTCTACTCATTAGAAACCAATGTAAAAAATATTTTCAAGCAATTTAAGTTTAATTTTTCCTACAGCTGAAAGTTTATACATATTAGAAACTACGGCAAGAGAAAATTTTAAGCAATCGTAGCTTCATTTTACCTTCAACTGAAGGTTTCGAGCAGTTTTAGATTGGCTTTACCTAACTTTTGAAGTTTCTACTTATTAGAAACAAAGGTAAAACTATTTTAAGCAATCTTAAGCTGACAATTACTTAACATTTGCAAGTTTCTACGTATTAGAAACTGATTAAACATTTTTTAACCTTATAACTTATTAGAAACTAAGGTAAAAAATATTTAAAGCAGTCTGAGTTAAATTGTTTGTAATCTGAAAGTTTCTACGTATTAGAAACAAGGTAAAAACAAAATATTTTAAACAGTTTTAGCTTAAATTTATCTTACACATGAAGGTTTCTACTTATTAGAAACCAATTAAAAATATTTGGAGCAATTTAAGCTTCTAATCTGTCCATTAACAAAACTTATTTTTGTTTCTCAAACAAATAATGGCAAAGATGAACTCCTTTATGAGATCTACTGACACCATATTTGAGCTGGAAGCAGACTTCAATGCGATTCCTCAAGATGAGCACAATATTTTCGCTCTTAAAATTCACGAAGAGGAATTAAAATCGCAGTGGGCAAATCATACGAGTCATGCCTGCAAAAGCTAGCGGCAACCAATGACGATGATGATAATGTCAGTGTTGTGAAAATAAAATATCGCCCGTGTTTTCAGACATATGTTCGATGTCTTGCAAAGATGAACGAACTTAGCGATAAGCTATCCACGTCAAAAGAGCACAGTAAAGTTGATGTTTCGAGAGTTGAGTGGCCAATGTCTGGCCATAATATCAATTTGCCGCCGTGTGATACCGAATTATTTCACGGTGATTATTTAAAATGGCCCTCCTTCAGATATTTGTTTTCAGCCATTTACATTTCAAATAATCAACTAACACCTGTTGAGAAACTTTTTCACCTCAACCAGCAAACCCGCGGAGAGGCAAAAGAGATTGTTCAAAAATCTCCTCTTACGCATGAAGGGTTTGCAACAGCATGGCAAAACTTGACAGACCGCTATGAAAATAAGCGCATTTTGGTGAATAGTCAATTAAAAGTTTTGTTCAATCTCCAGGTGGTTTCAAATGAGTCGGGAAGTGCCATTAAAAAATTGCAAAGAGAAATAAATAATTGTATTTCTGCACTCACAATGCACAAAGTCGACATCAACAATTGGGATGCGATCTTCACATATTTGTGCTCAACAAAGTTGCCTGAAACGACGCTCTCCTTATAGGAGCAATCAATAGAGAACAAGGCAGAAATCCCCAAATGGGCTGACTTGCATAAATTTCAAGCAAATCGATTTCAGACGTTAGAAACGGTGTCTGACTTTAGAGGCGCGGTGCCAAAAGGGCAAATATCTTACGCACCTTCACCGAATGTGAACAAAGCCAACACCAATCAGGCAAAAGAGACGAACACCAATTGCAACTTGTGCGAAACCCAGCATCATGCATTGAAGTTCTGTCCGAAGTTTTTGGCAATGAACGTAAATGACAGATCATCAGTTGCGAGGCGTTTTCATTGCTGCCTCAACTGTCTGTCATCTGGCCATACTTCAAAAAATATTGTAAAAAATTGTAAAAGCGGGTACAATTGCTCTTCGTGTGGACAACGACATCATTCGTTGTTACACAGAGATTTTCGAAATGCAAATATTCGTCAAAATGCGGGAGGTCCAAGCACAGCCAATATACAGTCCACTCTTAAAGGAGCAGCGCAACCGCAGACATCTGCAAGCACTAGCGAAAATTATCAGACGAGCTTTGCCTCGACCAGCAAAGGTATTTTGTTGGGCACCGCGATGATAAACGTTTGCTACCGAGGATATGGTTTTACAGCCAGAGCACTTATTGACTCTGGCTCAGAAGGCTCTTTTATTTCTGAGAGGTTGCAACGACTTATTCAGCTACCTACTGATCGCGTTTCCGCTGAAATCTCAGGACTTAACAATGTTGTTTCTGCAAAGGTACAAAAAGCTAGCACTTTGGTCACAGGATCACCTATTGATCCAACCATTCGGTTGACTACAAACGCGGTAATATTTTCGAAAATTACAAGAAATCTTCCTACCTGCTCAATAGATCCGATTTTGCAGCAAGCTTTTCCGGAGCTTGTACTAGCCGATAAGCGCTTTTACTGTAGCGATCAAGTTGATATACTACTAGGTGGTGATTTATACCCACAAATTCTTCTCGATGGTATCCGTCGAAATGCTCTTGGGTCACTTATTGCTCAAGAAACCATATTCGGCTGGATTTTAACCGATTCTATCCCAACCAGTTAGCGTCTTTTTGGGATCTTGAAGAGGTACCGCAAAAAGCTGCGTCCAATCTCACAGACAAATTTTGTGAGGACAATTATGGCAAAACGACCAGGCGTATCTCGGATGGTCGATACGTGGTGACCTTGCCTTTCAAGGAAAACTTTCCAGAACATGTCCGCTTAGGTGATTCACGCTATATTGTGGTACGTCAATTCCTGCGCAATGAGGTGAGATTGGCCAAAAATATAGCCTCCAAGAACGAATACGATGGTGTTCTAAAAGAGTACCTTCTGCTGGGCCACATGAGAGAAATATCTTCTGGTCTCAATCAGCGACCATCGTCAGGATACTACCTGCCTCATCACGCCGTCTTGAAGCCTGACAGCATCAGTACAAAGGTTCGCGTTGTCTTTAACGCGTCTAGCTGTACATCAAATGTTGTTTGTCTTAACGATGTCCTACATGCAGGTCCAGTTCTGCAAAGTGATTTAACTTTGCTTATACTGAAGTGGCGGTTCTTCAAATTTGTGTTTAATGGCGACATTGAGAAGATGTACCGCCAAATACTCGTGAGCGAGGACCATCAGCAATTCCAGCGAATAATCTTTCGCAATTTACCAGGGAATCAGTTGCAAGATTTCCAGCTTAAAACCGTCACTTTTGGTGTTAACTGTGCTCCGTTTCTAGCCATTAGAACCCTTTTGCAGCTCTCCGATGATATGGAAGGCAGCTTGCCACGAGCGTCAAAAATCTTACGTCACCATATGTACGTAGATGACGCACTGGCGGGAGGTCATGATCTGAAGTCAGCGGTGCAAGCTCGTGAAGAGTTAGAAAAAGCGGCGCAATCAGCAGGTTTTTCATTACGAAAATGGACAGCCAATTCAGATGACGTACTACGAGGAATTCCGAAGAGTCATCGCCTGCGTGAAGATTTTCTGGAGCTGGAAGTTACGAACAACGTTAAGACGCTAGGCATCAGGTGGAACGCCATGTCCGACCATTTTTATTTCAATGCGCGTCATCTGGATCAAGAAGGAAGGTTTTCGAAAAGAGAAGTGCTGTCGGCCATAGCAAAACTCTTCGATCCCGCAGGATGGTTGGCCCCGGTGGTAGTCATCGCCAAAATATTGATGCAGCAGGTCTGGTTGGATGGCATCGGATGGGATGATCAATTGACCCCTTCTACTTTGCAACGTTGGCGAGCTTTTCTCGAGAATTATCCGCATATCAGCGACGTGCAAACTCCACGTCGGGTAGATTTCTCGCCAGAAAACGAGGTGCAGTTCCATGGGTTTTGCGATGCTTCAGAGAAAGCATAAGTGGCTTATATTCATATTAAGCACTTGGACAAGGTAAACGTCCATCTCCTCGTAGCAAAAACGAGAGTGGCACCAGTCAAAACGGTGTCGTTGCCCAGGCTCAAGTTGTGCGGCGTGCTTCTGTTGGCAGAAATGGTTGAAGTATTCCTAAAAACGTTAGAGACTTTTAACCATCAGCTGTTCTTGTGGACAGATTCAACCATTGTGCTAGCGTGGCTGCGAAAACAACCATGTACCTGGACTACTTTCGTCGCTAACCGAGTCACAAAAATCAGTGAGAAAGTGGTTACCAAGAATTGGAGTCATGTGGACTCAGTAGATAATCCCGCAGATCTGGCCAGCAGAGGACTAGAACCACAGCACCTAAGAGATAGTTCTTTGTGGTGGCATGGGCCCTTATGGCTGCAGCAAGAGACCAGTTCGTGGCCAAAACAAAGTGACGAATGTGATACAGCGTTGGAATCAAAAACCATAAAAGCTCATGTGGCTTATGCTGATAGGCGTTTTAGAGCTTTTTTCGTCATTGCCTCGAGCCTTGCGAGTTCTATCGTATGTATTACGATTCTTTCACCGAACTCACCCGGCACATAAAAGTAGTTTTTGTTATAAGTCCGCTACGATATCACAGCAAGAAATGCGAGAAACGACAAGAAGACTTGTGATTGCTTGTCAAAAATTGGGGTATCCATCTGAATATGCCCAGTTATCAAAGAAAATTTTGATTGACTCAAAGAGTTCTATTTTAAATCTAAACCCTTTTCTAGATAACGAAAATATACTTAGAGTCGGTGGCCTGTTAGCAGGGTCTGAGCACATAGCTTATAATGAGTGACATCCTGTTATTTTACCGTATGACTGCCAATTCTCTAAGTTACTTGTGAAATTCACCAATGAAATTTCAATTCATGGTGGGAACCAGCTTGTATTACGACTTATTCGGATGCAATATTGGATTCCCAGAGTAAAGAATATGATAAAATCTATCATCCATAATTGTAAAGTCTGCGTTATCGACCGCAAGCGGTTACAGACTCAACTGATGGCTTCATTACCTCCAGAGCGAACCAAATTATCTCGCCCATTTGCAACTACTGGGGTCAATTTTACAGGTCCATATGAAATTAAAAATTACACTGGTCGCGCCTGTTTAATTACTAAAGAGTATATTTGTGTGTTTGTCTGTTTTGCTACGAAAGCTATTCATTTAGAGGCTACCAGTGATCCCAGTACTGTCACATTTTTGGCAGCATTCTCGAGATTTGTTTCACGTCGAGGATGTCCAGAAAAAATGTATTCCGACAATGGAACCAACTTTGTGGGTACCTCCCATGCTTTTAAAGAGGATTTTAGCGCCTTTCTAAGTGATTCAAGAGAGAAGGTGGTGTCAAAGTTTGCGCACCAACACTAAACGTGGCACTTTATTTCGGCAGGCGCTCCTCATATGGGAGGTTTGTGGGAGGCGGGTGTCAAAAGTTTTAAGTTGCTCTTTCACAAAGTAGCGTCGGATATGAAATACAGCCCTCTGAGCCCTATGTCATCAGATCCTAATGGTCTAGCGCCGTTAACTCCAGCGCATTTTCTCGTAGGGGGTTCTTTGCTTGCTCCGATTAAACCGGACATTGCTGAAAGTCCAATATCGATTATCAATCGGTGGCAAAAACTCAAAGCATTGAACCAGAAGTTCGGCCAAGTGTGGAAAAACGACTATTTAAAAGAACTTCACAAGAGACATAAGTGGAAATTCCCCCGCGAAGACGTAAAAATTTACGACTTAGTGGTCATCAAAGAGGACAACCTTTCGGCCTGTGAGTGGCGCTTAGGTAGAGTCATGAAGACTTATGTAGGCTCCGACAATCGTGTCCGTGTCGCCGACCTGCGAACTGAACGCGGAATTATTACCCGACCGGTTGTAAAATTGATTCGTCTGCCGCCCATCTCGTAGTTAGATGTAGTCGTCCGTATTCGTAATTGTGTGCGTGTTATCCTCCGTTCCGTTCCGAGGAAATTAACGTATTTAATTTCTTTTGTTTCTCTTAGCCACCGAAAAATGTCGAGTGTCGGAACCGTATCCGCTGGAGTCATATTGATGTGTCGCGTCTGCCTAGCTCGTCATCCACTACGCTTTTGTAAGACGTTCGTGACCGGCAACGTCGCCGATCGGTTGCGGCTGGTGCTACTTTTTAAATATTGTTCGCGGTGTCTCTCCCCAAACCACTGCACTGACGAATGCGCCAGTGATGGGCGTTGCGGTAAATGTGATGGGTCGCATCACACCATGCTGCATCTGGGCCAGGCTAAGGACGATGGAGAGTTGGCACCGACCAAGCCGCACGACGTAGTCAGGTGATTTTCTACAGTCTTCTCGTCAGTGTGGGACGAACGCCGAGGGGAGTTTTGCTGCGCGGCCTAATTTGCTGCAGGTTGAATCGAGCGTTGAGGGGGACCGGAGGTCTGAAAAAGACGATGACGAAGCAAGAATGGCGCGTTGTATCCGAAACGCAGAAGAATCGCGCGCGCTTCGACCCTCCTTGCGAGGCAACCCAAATGGAGCGTCTCGAAAGACGAGGCGCGCAGATAGAAGATTGCGCTCAAGAAGAGACGGGCATCAAAATCGGGGTCAAGGACGGACCTCGCCATCACCGTTGCCATGTCTGCAACAGGTGACTTCGCTCCTCCCCACGGCGCTCGTCAAGGTGCATGCATCGGATTCGTGCTTTGATTGACGCTTGTTCGGAGAGTTCAATAATCTCCCAGAGTCTCGTTCGCCAACTTGGGCTGCCATCGATGCTGGTTGGCTCGCAAGAGGTTTGCTCCCTAACCCTCCGAGCGAACTATGAGTCGAACCAGTCGGTGACCGCCCAAGCGAAGGTGTTGCGTCATTTTTCACGAGTCACGCCGCGACAAAATTTGTTCACGGCGATCAAGGCACAGTTTTCGAATCTGATGCTTGCTGGTGTTAGGGGTAGATGTTTACCCGAAAATCATGCAACCAGGAATTTTCCCGAGTGGTTTGGGGGGGTCATAGCCCAGAATTCAATTTTTGGTTTTGTGATATGTGCACGTTGACCCACTAATCTAATTTCTGCTTTTTCCATATCCACCTTTTTATATTGTAAATATTTAATTTCATTTGGCACATAATTAATAAATATTAGGACGAGACTAACATTGAATTAATCAACTCTTTTTTGTTATACATTTAAGATATTTTTAAGTAGTTATCATATCTTGCAGTAATACTGCAAGGGGGCGGCATGTTTAGGCCGCAACCCTAAAGTCTAATTTACTAGATTTTAAACTTACTGCGTTATAGACACGTTCCAGTGTCGAGGCTCGATGCACGATCGGCCTCCCCGACGAGGTCTGTTGGTGGTCAAATTATTCCCATATTGAATGTCATCCTTCTAAGTTTAAAATTCTGCCATCTGTACAACCATTTTTAATTTACCTGTTGAAGATTAATAAAAAACGTAAGTTTCAATAAATACTCATTTATAATAATTAAATATACTTATCTGTGTTTTTGGTTACTTTTGGTTTCGTTTTCTCCTCGGCATAAACTTCGAGCATAAATTGCCCGAAGTTTACTAGCAAATCATCCAGCTATCACTTCCTTGCAGACTAAAACCAGCGCTCGTAGGTGAACCGATAATTCACCGGAACAAATAATCACGGATTTGTTTATGAGGTCATCTGAATGGCTGTCCATTTTCGGAATGAAAAACCTGCTAATTGTGCCGCTTTTTCTAACTCTTCACGAGCTTGCACCGTTGACTTCAGGTCATGACCTCCCGCCAGTGCGTCATCTACGTACATATGGTGACGCAAGATTTTTAACGCTAGTGACAAGCTGCCACTAACGACTGTGTTAATCACTGTATTTTAGTTAAAAATCTCAAGCTACTCTTTGGTTTTAATGATAATGCTGTAACCTTAGTAGGAAATTATTTTGAAGGTAGAATGCAGGGAGTAAAAATTGGTGATCTTTCTTCTGATTATAAGAACACAAAATCAGGTGTACCTCAAGGACCAATTCTTGGGCCCCTGTTATTCAGTGTTTTTATCAATGGTATTTTTACGGTGTGTAATAACGTAATGATGCATGGTTATGCCGACGATATTCAACTATATTTTGCTAACCGCGTTGGACTGGTTGAAGATTTATGTTATAGATTAAATGAAGATTTCAACGCAATTTCCAACTGGTCGTCTAATAATGCTCTTTGCCTAAATGAGAAGAAATCGTATTTTCTTCCAATTTCTAAGGATAAAATTTACCTCACTAATATTCCACCGATATTTTGAAACAATAATAGGCTAGGAATGGTTGATAAGGTTAATAATTTAGGTTTTTACGTCAATTCGAAGCTCTCCTATTCTGACCATATAAATAATGTTGTCAAGCGCATTTATTTCACTCTGCGCGGCCTACGGCTTTCCTCACAATTTGTTCCCATTGAGACTAAGAAGAGACTTGCTGTTCTTTTAATAGTCTCCTTAATAACATATTCCGAATTGGTTCATAGCAATCTTGATTCACAATCTTCGCACAAAATCCAAGTTGCCTTTTATAATGTGACAAGATATGTGTTTGGCTTAAGGCGCTTTGACCATGTATCCCAACTAAGTAAAGAAATTTTGGGATGTAGCATTATTAACTATTTGAACGCAAGAAATTGTTTGTTTTTGCACAAATTAATACATAATAGGACTCCATCTTACCTCTATACTAAACTACGCTTCAGTATTTCAAAATGTCATACTATTCAAACATCTAACTATTACTACTATTTATTAATTATCTTACAACACTTATCACTTTATTGTTTTATTTTATGTTAACTACTGTTTTTCCTTATTCTTTATGTAATTGCTTAAATTAAAATTTAATCCAACCAAAATTTAATTCATTCATAAAACTTATTATACATTGCTAGTATTTCCTAGCTTTTTTTATATAGTTTTTGTTTTATATTTTTATCTTTATATATGTGATTTGTTGATTATGTATAATACTCGTTGTACTATAAAAGATGTTACTTTATCTTATTGTACTAAAAAGTGTCAAATAAATAAATACGAAATAAATACGAAATACGAAATGTATAACGATTGAAGTGGGGTCAAATATGGGATAGTTTTGGTGATATGGTATACTGGACACCCACTGGTAATAGGGTGTATGAATTTATGGGTACTTCAATGAATGGTACCATGCCCGTCGCTTAGAGAGTGATGTTTTTATGCTGCTCTGTAGGCGATATAAGTTAAACGGATGCACCCACTGGTAATAGAATGTGCGACCTGGTTGATAAATGTCGCTCGGAGTAATATGCGTTGTATGTCGTTCTGTAGCTGCCATATGTTAACTGGGTATCAGCCAGCCTGACGTGATTCTCCCGGTATGGCTCCATCCTAAGTCTATATGGAAGTAAAAGAATGTTCGCGAATATTGCGTGTATGTATGTAAATGTGTTCGTTAAATGTTTATTTCAAACCTTAACCCTTTTACGAGCCATTCTTAATCCCTATTACGGTTAACGGTGTGTTTTGAGGTTTTCATACTAAATGTAATACTTAAATCCTATATGACCGATTTCCACCCATGTTTCAGCCTTTTTTGGATTATTTTTAATCTTTTAGGAATTTTTAATTCCTGCAAATCTTTGATATTGTTTAATATTAATGTTGTCTAACGTTGTGAGTCGATTTGACCATTTCAAAGGCGATTTAGGAATGAAATCCTAGTTAATTTTCAGAATAAAGAAAACTTAAATTGTATGTCATTGTTTAGATTTTATTGTACAAATTCGTTCTGATAGCAAGTTTATTAGCCAAAGTTAAATATTTTTAGTTATTTTTTGCTAAGCAATTATTACGATAATGTTTTCGAATCATTATCGTTTGATTAATACTTTTGTGTATTTCTTAGGTGTTATTTTGGAATTCAAGTTTTCATTAGCTGGTAATTAGTATTAGTATTTAGCATACAATATTTATAGCTTTTCTTTTTTTGTTTAAATTTTATCCGGTTGACTATAATATTTTCCGATAGTTGTGTTTTAAAATTCGATGTATATATATTTTATTTCATTTTTTTTTCTGTTATTTTGGCTTTTAGCCTGAACAACGTTTGTTGGCCATAAACCAACGTTTAGCTATTGGTTAGTTTACTAACCAATCTGGCCATACTATTTTTTATAAAAGAACTTCATACATAATTTATAATTTTAATTCGATCATTTATTCAACGTTAGAATAAACACAAATGCTTATAACTTTGACAAAAATTCCTAATTTTGTTAGAGTTTTGGCTAACAGCCTTTCCCTGATGGCTTGGTCTCTGACATTGCTTCTGACGATTTCCGTCTGGCTGTGGGTGTATTTTACCCTGCGCACTTTTGGCGTTTTCGGTATGACGCGCCTTCGCACCAATTGATCCTGATGGCCCATTGCTCGCCCTTTATAACAGGGGATTTTGGTGTTGGACCTTTTCAGGTCGGTGTAAAATTCCCAGCAGGTGTTGTGATTGGGATTCTCGTTTTCTCTTGTTTTGTCTTAACAACTTGACTCGCACTAAAAGAAAAATTACAATTTTGAATTAAAATATGTGGGCCAAATTTGCACTACAATTTTGGATACTTACATATCCTCCCTACTTCGCGGAGCGTTCAAAAATGTTCACCTCGCCGTGTCTGTTGATGATAATGTGGTACATTGTGTCTCCTATGGTGGTGGGTGAACGGATGCGTTGGCCTGGGGCCCTGTCTCCTTTTTGCTTCTCTATGTACTGCACCAATATTTGACATGCTGCTTGTCTAGCTTCGGCTATGGTTGGCATTGAACTTTCCGTGGTCTGGGGTGGGGGTTTCGAAAGTGCTCGGTAAAACGTGGTGGTCGGTATTAGGTGAGTGGATAAACTGTGTTGGTGAAACTAATACGCCGATGATGTCGACCTCTTCGTCGTCGGTAGGTGAGCTAGTATCGGATATAGATGGCTGCGAGCCGATGACTAACAGTATCCACTCGGTGGAACTCTGTAGCTCTTTAAGGCGGGTGGCTCGTCTGCGGTCTGTGGCTAGTTGGCTTAATGTTGTCGGCTGTCCTGACAATGGTAATATGATGACGTTATCACGATGTGGTCGGACTATGACGGTGTCGCGGTCGGCTAGCACGATGGGCTTTGGTCGTGACTGATGACACTTTCGTCGGGAGATATTTCGGTGTTACTGTCGGGTTGTGTCGGCTTCTGCACCCAGGTATACTCTGGAGTCACTTCGATGGACATGTTGTGACTGGTTTCCAAGAGTTGATTACTGCTGTCTCAGGCGCTTTTTAGGTCGCGCCGCGCTTTCTTGTGAGACGTTTTCGCTCGAGTTGGTTGCTACCATGGATAGTGTATACCGTACTTCGTCACGTACTAGCTGTCGGATGAGCGTAGCCACTTCACTCCTTTTGTGTTGGGCTGCTTCGGTCATGAACCATGTGGGGCCCCCTACCTCTCGTAGATCAGCGGTTGGATTTTTCAGAAATTTGTCTACATAGTATAGTGCAAATACGCCGCAATCGGTAGAGTTTGTTTGCTGAGGCGTCTCTATTACGTACCAGGGTAGTGTGTTGGTGTTCCACATGTTGACCGGGGCGTCAGGGTAAATTGTTTGCCATACGCACTCCAAGTAGCTTCTGATGATGGACGCTGTGTGTTGTTGGCTTCATCTGGCTAGCGAATAGAGTAACCACATACATCCGTCCGGGTTTGCGTCTTAGGCAAACGATGGTGACGTACCAATGAAGGTTTTCGTTGATAGGGATCTTTTTGGTCCATCGCCGTACACATTCAAAGCGTTGTTGAGCGCTTGTTTGGGGACTGAACCGAATTAGCTGCGTATAAAAGTGCGTGCTGAAGACAAATAGGTCTTGGCGCATCTTGTTGGTATGTTGCGCGCTGAGCTACTTCAAAAAGAAGTCGATGACTGTCGCACATTTGCAGAGACACAAAGTCCTCCCGTTAAAGAGTGATGCTGACTGGCCCTATGGGGTAGCTAAGTATTGCGTTGGTTGGCAAAGGCGGGCGTGCTCCCAATTGGGCACGGAGTAGTTTCAGTTCCGGTGGTGTGATGATGCCGATCTCTGATGGCGCTCTATGAATTCTTTTCATGATGGCTGGTGTTATTTGCTGATTAATAACAATAATTACTTTATCGCTGTATTTTGGACTACTACAGTTAGGCTTATTTAGTGCCGAATTTATTAAATGCTTTAAATTGTCTTTCAGTCTTTAATTTTTGTACTTTGTTTTCAATTTTCACTGTGTTCGTACTGGTCGATTTCCGTTGCAATCCAATTAGACTGTGGCTGAAATGATAGTGAAAATTTCAAATCAAGTTTGTTGCCAGATACCTAGCTAGTGCAGTTTCACAGGGTTGCCTTTTATTAAAGTTGCTGGCATTTACACGTACAGTCTGGTCCATGCAACCTTGTCAATCCAACCGTATGAATTTTCATGACAGGTGACCAATTGACAGGGGTATGGTAATGGTTGACCTTTGTTTTCTTATAATAATTACGATATTTTGATGAGCTAAGTAATTATATTATTTTTGAGCAGCGTGGTGGGATGAAGTTTGGTAAATTGGTCATTGGTGGGGAGTGGAAAGAGTAAGTATTGTGCGGTTAAGATGGTGATCAAAATCAGATCAGTTATTTTGACTCCTGCTTCTTACTGTACTTTTACGTTTTGCAGTTGTTTCGGCAGCTGCGGCTACTGTTGGTGCCACGCACCCTCGTTCATGTGCTGCAGTTTTTTCGGCAGCTGCGGCTGCTGTTGGTGGAACGCACCCTCATTTCTGTGTTTCAGTTGTTTCGGCAGCTGCGGCTGCTGTTGGTGCCACGCACCTTCATTCCTGTGTTGCAGTTGTTTCGGCAGCTGCGGTTGTTGTTGGTGCCATGCACCCTTATTCCTGTGTTGCAGTTGTTTCGGCAGCTGTAGCTGCTGTTGATGCCACGCACCCTCTTTCCTGTGTTGCAGTTGTTTCGGCAGCTGCGGCTGCTGATGGTGCAATGCACCTTAATGGTTGCGGTGGAATGTTTAAATATCGACTGATGCTGGTGCCTCCGCTTTGGTTTTGATAACGCGATGACCGTCGCTGTTGGGTGTTGTTAAGGCGGTTCCTCCGCCTGAGTTGATGGAGTTCGTTGACTGGAAATTTTTGACATTAGCGTATTACTTTCCAAAACTAATTGGCCCTTGTGGTGGTGACGTTGATGTTCCGGATTTGTCAATTTGAACCCATGGTTAGTGGGCGCGCAGGCTCCTCAGCTCGTTTGACTCGCCGTTGGTGGAGTGAGCTCGGTCAAGTAAGTAGTTTTTAACGCGGTTGCGGCTGCTGTTGCGCAGTTGTTAAGGCGGGTAATGCCACCCTAAATGATGGTCGTTTGCTGGCTATATTTCTCAACACTAAGGCCTTTTCCACACTTGGTCAACGCAATTCCAACACAACTTGGAAGAAGTGGAAAAGCAATGCAACTATAAACCGAATGCTTTCAGACGTGCTTCAAAAGTCATGCAACATATAATAATTGTTATTATATAATAACTCATGTTTTTCGACTTCTTGCACTAATTTAATATTTAACACTTGCTCATTCATCTTGCAAAGTATTTCTTCTTCTTTTAGATTCTATTTGGAACTAATTAATTAGCTTATTCACCTTGATTCACCTTGATTAGCTTATTCACCTTGCACTACAAATTCTTGAATTCACAAAACAAGCAAACTGATGCAGCACGTCGCCGATGAAAATTGCGGAAAGCCGCGTTGCGTTGAACAGGTTGAGAACGTGTTGTAGTGTACTTATACATATTATTTAAATATTTCATTTACATTATAAAACAAGCTATAAATACTTTTCTTAAAATAAGTAATAATATAAAAACCTCTACTGTAAGAACATGCACAATAAATTCAAACAATAAGAACATATGTTCATTCTAAGCACTACTATCTATCCCATTCGCACACATGTACCCATATGGCTGAATACAAAAAATATGATATTATATTATACTTTTTACTCCTACACAAATATGTTAACATATGATTATGTTTACTTTTTCTATTAATATAAGTCTACTCACTCACACATATTAAACTACTAATACTAAGTTACAAATATGCATTACAATATTCTACTATTACTTTTACACTAATTAAAGAACATATGATTCTATTTACATTCTAAACTACACAAACAATTGTTAACTAGTTTTAAGACAAAATACCGTTATGCTTACTATAAAAGGATGAACAAATTTGAAAATAAATCAATTAGTTTTTGAGCTCCAAAGTTGCCAACTAGTTATCATTTTAAAAAGTCCTTGAGCTTTTATAAGCTGCCAACTTTTAAAATAAAGCCTCTGCACTGTATAGTGAACGGCTAAAAGAAAAATATATAAAAACAAATTTAGAGCCAGTGGCGAATATACGCCGGCACAACACTTAGGCAGGACCTAAAGATTTTAATTAATTACGCGAGTTATATTACTTTAAAAATCGTTTAACGCGTAACATTACATGGCGATCCTGCCAAAATTCGCAAAAATAAATTTGCCGACGGCAAACACGGTACCGGAGTACGTACCTGTAGGTGGAAATATTAACGCACCAAAATACGTCCCATCACAAATTTCAACAAAAACAAGCCAAGACCCCAAAGCAATCACGATAGAAGAATATAAAAAGCGTCAGGAACGCTACAAAGAACAAGTTAGCACGGCAATTCCGAAAATTGTAAAACCAAAGCTACGACGCACAGGAAAAGCTACGGCTAGCTAGTCTCAGAAGAATAGTTAATAGCGACCCTCCACCAGAATGGAACGTTGCCAGCGAAATATGGCAAAAAATTGATGAACTCGAGAGAGAGATGGAAGGCCGCTGCAGAAACAAATCCAACCAATAATCTTTTTTCAACACATTTATTTTGTACACTTTTTTTTCACAATGAAATTTTACATTTGTTTATTTCTCTATAATTCTTTTCACTTTGTTAAAGCAATGAATTCATTATATTAAAAGAGATTATTTATATCATAACTTTTCACATTTTTTTATATGCATCCTTTTTATACTCACAATTGCCTAGCATAAATTGCTTTCTCTTTTTTTTTTTTCTTCTCGACAATCCATTAATACATCTTGATACACATTTTGATCTTTCCAATATTTTTCATTCACACACTAAATATAATTAAAATACACTATACCACTTAAATACACTAAATATACATAATTTAATTTAACACAATCATAAATTTTTTCACAAACCACTTAGAAACCGAACGTAAACAACCGACCGACATTTTACTTTAGCTATGTATATTGTTTTCTTTTTTTTTGACATTTCTTCTTTCGTTAAAACTTGACGAACACTTGTTGCGCCACCTGCACGTTCAACTTGTAACGAAAAGCTGAATGTAGCACAGGGTGTTCATAGATATTAAAAATTTTATGTATAAAGTACTAAACAATACGGGTATTCAAGATTAAATGGAAAATCTCCAAGAAAACATAAAATTTTTAGAAAAATTAAAACTAAATATAAACAAAAGTAAAAATAGAGAATATACTGAACAGTATATTGAAGAAAAATTAAAAACTTTAGACTGTCTAAAAAACAAAGTACATATTGAACAATCGATAGATGAAAATCATGAGATTTTAAAAGAAAAATTTAATAACCTCTATCAAGATTTGAATACAATTTTGAAAAATTTACCAATCAAACAAAAACCAGAAATAAAAGAAGAAAACAATATGGCTAGTTTTGATATCAATGTTGTGGGAAAAAACCTACAAATTTTCAAAGGACAGTTTATCAATTTGGAAGATTTTATATCGCAAGCAGAATTGCTTCACGATATTTTAAAAGATGAAGATAAAGCTCTTTTCATTAAATATGTATATAATTTCAAACTTACTGCTCAAGTGCGTAGTATAATAGGTAGAACTAATAGACCTTCGACATTTACTGATTTAAAAAATTCATTGGAAAATGCTTACCCCAATCCGAAAACGTTACAACAAGTTTTAAGTGAAATCGGTACAATTAAACAAAACAATAAAAGTATTTCTGAATTCAGAGAAAAAATTTCAGAGCTTTCTGAACAGTTAATAACCTTCGAAATCAAATCTTTAACTAATCCGACGCAAGACGCAAAAGATGCAATTTACAAGGTTAACGAAAGCATGACATTAAATGTTTTCATGAAAGGTGTTAATTTGGAATACCAAACTATTTTGTTAGCAAATGCACCTAAAACATACAATGAAGCGGTAGAATGATGTATCACTGCAGAACAAAGTTTAAAGACAAATAAATCTAATATTTTCCAAGTTAGAAACAGAAATACTTACAGAGAAAATTACAATAGATTCAACGACGTTAGATATAGCTCCATTCCACAAAACAATAATAGAAATAATAACAATTTTATGAATACAAGATACAATACAAACTATACAAATAATATAAATAGAAACTTTAACAGAAACAACAATTTTGCAAACAGTAATAATAATAGAAATTTAAATGGAAATCATAACTTCGTAAATAACAATAGTAATTCCACCCGAAATTTTAATAGAAATTCCAATAATAACAATAGAAATTTTAATAATAATAATTTCAGAAGCAACAACTCGCAGGGAAACCGCTATGGCCGGGTAGCAGAGATCGTTACCCGCAGGGGCCAAAATTAATTTGCAAACTTAATAAAAATCTTTCTTTTTACATCACATTAGAATGCGAAAATACAAACGACGATTTGAAATTTCTCATTGGCACTGGAGCGGATATCTCCATATGTAAAACTATAAATATAGATCACATAAACACACAGAATATTTCGACAATAACGGGTATTACAAATGAAGAAATTGAATGCATTGGTACAAAAAAATTTAATTTAATAATGGACGATGAAGATATCCAACATAAATTTTATATGGTAGAAAACAATTTTCCACGGATGGCATTATAGGACGCGATTTTTTAGAAAAGTATATGGCAAAAATTGACTTTGAAACATATACTTTAACATTAATCATAAATGATAAAGAAATAATTTTTCCAATAATTTTAAATAGTTGTAGTAGAACAAATATCGTGATTCCTGCTCGTTCAGAATCTATAGTTCCAATAAATATTAAAGTCAATGAAGATAGTATTATTTTAAATAAAGAGATAGAAAACGGAGTATTTTTAGGTAATAGCTTGATACCAGCAAATGGCAATGCTCACGTTAAAATTCTAAATACGAATATTAACAATGTTGTATTAAAAAATACTGATTTTGAAACTCAACCACTAAAAAACTATAATATATTTGCCTGTAAAATCAATAATAAGACTGACAAAAATAGACTAGATACGTTACTAAAAACTTTAGACATTGGTTGTAACGACCCAGATGCCAAGACATCAATAATCAACATTATACAAAAATACAGTGACATTTTTCATCTCCCTGGAGAACACTTAAGTACAAATAATTTTTACACGCAGACAATACAAACAACAGATTCGACCCCGGTATACATTAAAAATTACAGACTTCCACAAACACAGTTAACAGAGATAAATGAGCAGGTTGACCAACTTTTGTCAGACAACATAATCGAACATTCAGTAAGCCCCTACAACTCACCATTACTAGTAGTTCCCAAAAAGTCAACAGATGACAGCAAAAAATGGCGACTTGTAGTAGACTTTCGCAAATTAAATGAAAAAATTGTAAACGATAAATTCCCACTTACAAAAATAGAAGACGTTCTCGACCGACTGGGAAGAGCTAAATACTTTTCGACTTTGGACATGACCAGCTCTTTCCACCAAATTAACTTAGACAAAGACTCAAGACCGTTAACTTCTTTTTCAACTGGAAATGGACTTTTCCAATTTAAGCGTTTACCATTTGGATTGAAGATATCATCCAACAGCTTCCAAAGAATGCTGACTATCGCATTAAGTGGTTTAGATACAGAAGCTTTTATTTATGTAGACGATATAATTGTTTTCGGTTGTAGTTTAGGACATCATAACGACAATTTAATCAAAGTTTTTGACAGATTAAGAAAATATAATATAAAATTAAATTCACATAAATGTTGTTTTTTAAAGCCAGAACTTATTTACCTTGGGCATCTTATAACGGCCAATGGTATAAAAACTGACCCATCTAAAAATAAAATTATAAAAGAATATCCAATACCAAAAAACGCTGACGAAGTACGAAGATTTGTTGCTTTCTGCAACTACTACCGTCGATTTATTCCAAGATTTGCAGATATTGCTAAAAATTTAAACTCATTATTAAAGAAGAACACAAAATTTGACTGGAATGAAAATTGCCAGAACTCTTTTGAAGAGCTAAAAACAAAACTTTTAAACCCGCCGATACTGCAATATCCGGATTTCAATAAACTCTTCATACTCACCACAGATGCTTCTAATTACGCTCTTGGTGCAGTCCTATCGCAAGGCGAAGTAGGCGCAGATTTACCAATTTCGTACGCAAGCAAATCTCTTGCAAAACATGACCTAAACAAGCCAATTATTGAGAAAGAGCTCTTAGCTATACATTGGGCAATCAATCTTTTCAGACCCTACCTCTACGGTAGAAAATTTTCGGTTCTAACAGACCACCGCCCGCTAGTGTCTCTTTTCTCTCATAAAAATCCTTCTTCTAAATTGACACGCATAAGATTAGATCTTAGCGATAATGATTTCAATATTATTTATAAAAAGGGTAAAATGAATACCAATGCAGACGCATTGTCAAGAATAATTTTAAATAGTGATTCCCTAAAAGCTATGATTCCAACCGGAATGGAAGATAGCAAACAAAATATACTAGCAATTACAAGAAGTATGAACACAGATAAACATACAAAAAACACTGATTTAAACAAAAGAGAATGTCCTGTCAGCGAAAAGCCCGCAAAACTTTTTGTTTGGGATTGTACTTCCATAACAGATATAAAAAAAATTAAAAAATTAAAGTTCATTACAGAAAGAAAGTTTAAGGATACCAAAATTGAAATACATGATGAGGAAGTAATTATACGATGTAGTGATAATCCACTGTTCACACCGCTGACTTTGGAGAAGCTTTCATCGAAAATGTATAATGCAAGAATAGAAGAATTAGCGCTAAAGAAGAATGATGATATATTTAAAACCATTGAAATGGATAAGTTCAAAGATATTTTTAATAACATAAAAAGAACAAACGAAAACTTAAAAATTTTAATTTATAATGAACCACAAAGAATAGTCGACAAAATAAAACAAAACAAAATAATCGAAGAATACCACAATTCGACACAATAATGAAACAAAAAAAAAATACATATGGAAAAATATGAGCAAAATGATAAAAAAGTTCATTCTCAATTGTAACAATTGCAAAATTAATAAACAAACTAAACATACAAAAGAAAATTTAACATTGACAGACACACCAAGTACCAGCTTTGAAGTAGTTTCTATCGACACAGTAGGTCCCCTACGCTTATCCAACAATTACAGATACATACTAACGATGCAGTGCGACTTAACAAAGTATGTAATAGCATGTCCAATGGAGACAAAAGACGCGAAAACTGTTGCTAAAACACTTGTTGAAAACGTAATTTTAATATACGGTCACTTTAAAATTTTAAAATCGGATAGAGGTACAGAATTCCTCAATGAATTAATGTCAGAATTATGCAATTTATTAGATATTAAACAAATTTTTAGCACTCCATATCACCATGAGACTCTAGGCTCGATTGAAAGAAACCATCGAGTATTAAATAAATACTTGTTAAACTTTTGTAAAAATAAAGAATGGGACCAATGGATCCCATACTTCACTTTTTCATATAACACAACACCTTATGTTGATACAAATTATACACCGTTTGAGCTAATTTTTGGAAAACTTGCAAATCTTCCAAATGATAATCGTTTCGAATCAATAGTATATAATACAGACAGTTACACACAAGAACTGAAACATAGATTTAAATATTCTTTACAAAAAGCAAACGAATTAATAAATATTGCAAAAATGAATAGAATAAAAAAAATAAAAATATTAATCCGTTCAATTTAAATATTGGAGATAAAGTTTTGATAAAAAGGATGAATAGAAGAAAAAATCAATCTCCTTATATTGGTCCATACATAATTGTAAATAAAAAAGGAGTAAATTCAATAGTAAATTTAAATGGAACACTTAAAGAATATCATAACAATATGTTAAAGAAATATTTGTAAAAATTATATCTTTTTATTCAAAAATTTAAATCGTGTAAATATATAAATTAGATTAAAATATTGTATAAGTTGAAGCACAAAAAAAATTTTAATTTTTCACAAATTTCAAAATAAAAATTTTTTTTCTTAAGGGTAAGGGTGTAGTGTACCTATACATATTATTTAAATATTTCATTTACATTATAAAACAAGCTATAAATACTTTTCTTAAAAAAAGTAATAATATAAAAACCTCTACTGTAAGAACATGCACAATAATATTCAAACAATAAGAACATATGTTCATTCTAAGCACTACTATCTTTCTCATTCGCACACATGTACCCATATGGCTGAATACAAAACATATGATATTATATTATACTTTTTACTCCTACACAAATATGTTAACATATGATTATGTTTATTTTTTCTATTAATATAAGTCTCATCACTCACACATATTAAACTACTAATACTAAATTACAAATATGCATTACAATATTCTACTATTACTTTTACACTAATTAAAGAACATATGATTCTATTTACATTCTAAACTACACAAACAATTGTTAACTAGTTTTAAGACAAAATACCGTTATGCTTACTATAAAAGGATGAACAAATTTGAAAATAAATCAATTAGTTTTTGAGCTCCAAAGCTGCCAACTAGTTATCATTTTAAAAAGTCCTTGAGCTTTTATAAGCTGCCAACTTTTAAAATAAAGCCTCTGCACTGTATAGTGAACGGCTAAAAGAAAAATATATAAAAACAAATTTAGAGCCAGTGGCGAATATACTCCGGCACAACACTTAGGCAGGACCTAAAGATTTTAATTAATTACGCGAGTTATATTGCTTTAAAAATCGTTTAACGCGTAACATTACAGTGTCGAGAACTTGTTGCGTGCAAGTTCCTTAATCTGAAGGTTCCGGTATAAAAACACAGGCTAGCAACTTGAGTTGGAGTTGCGTTGACCAAGTGTGGAAAAGGCCTAACACCCTGCTTACAATAATTAAATTGCCCTTTTGGCGGCAACGTTGATGTGCTGATATTACCAATATGGGCCCATAGTTGATGAGCACGTAGACTTCTCATTTTTGTAGACTGGCTGTTGGTGGTATAAGCGCGGTCGCTTTGACAGTTTATAACACAGTTTCCGCTGCTGTTGCGCAGTTGTTAAGGCGAATGCTAGAGATGAGCGATTTTTTGATACCGGTGATTTAGTCACCGTGATTGAAAAATCACTGATAACTGCGGTGAATAAATACTTTAAAAAAAGCGTGATCAGTGATTGAGCTTTTTTTAAACTTTTGTTTTTAACGTGGATATATCACGTGATTTCTTGTTTGCGAGAATTGTTAGTCTCTGTCCCTCAAGTAAGCATACCATGAGCAACTTGGTATGAGTTTTAATGTTGTTTCAGTCATCTCTCAAAACTACATACTTGGATATGTATTTGTTTAGTTATAAAATAACGTGATCACGGTCACTATATAAAAGAACGGCGATTTCAAAATCACGTTCACTGAGAACGCCGTTCCTGAAAAATCACCGGATCGCTCATCTCAAGTGGATGCTGTCGCTGACTATATCTTGGTTTCATGATTTTAGATCGCTTAAATTAACTTTAGTTACGCGTGTCTCGCCTGGTCTCCTCACTCGAACAATTACAGGTAAAATAAATCCGATTACGCGGTATGGTCCCGCGTATTTCGGTGCCAGCTTGGCGGCAAAGCTGTTGATAGCGCTGGATAGGGGTGTTGCTCCACCAAGACTTTGTCTCCTATTTTTGGTTGCCAGTTGCGTCGACGCTAATTATAATGGTGAGCCTGATCCTGTGTCGCCTGGCTAAGATTGCGTCGTACTTGCGACCTGCTGAAATTGTCATGTTTCCTTACTTACCGTGCGTCATGTCGCAAGGTAGCCTTTGACCTGCACCCTGTTGTCTCTATGGCAGCACCGGTACGCTGGTATATTGCGCGGCTAAGGCTCGCCGGATGGGGGGTGTCCTTCCCAGCCCGAACTGACAGGTGAAAACTTCACAGGAATAAAAATCGTACCAGTTTTAAAATAGTAAATCTCGTATTCTGAAAAATCCCCAAAATCTCTCAAAACTTTCTGAAAAAAGAATATAAAAAACGTGAGGGTTGATAAAACACCAACACTGATTCAAGTTGCTGATAAAGTTTTTTTTTTAATGCAAAGAAATTCTTTATAACGGTCAACCACTTTCGTCACGTTGGCCCGTGAAGTGGGTCGATCTTAAGATGTAAATCGATCGCCCTTGGCTAGCCCACTTCTTCTGGCCACAAAAGACCAGCTATGGTGACCTTGCGCCTGGTTTCAGATCACCCCAAAAACTCTCATACTTACGTCCTCTTAACTCGTTCACGCTATCTTTTCACCTCTATTAATGACTCGTGTTTTATATTTCTCAAAGCAAACACATTTATTATTGAAATTTTGAAATTTAAGAAAAAATAAACATTTTATTCTGACTTAAATTACATAAACTATTTTAATACATTTCGTTTGCACCTTAAAGGAATCAAAACATCAAAATAAGAAACGATATCGAACCAAAGCGAAAATAAAAAAACTGACAATTAGTGAATTCATATCAACTTACTATAAAAACATTTTTAAATATTGACAACGCGTCTGCCGGGATATTTATGGACTTAGCTGAGCCTTAAGAGTCGGAAATACAAAACTTTGATAAAATATATATATATATTCAGTATAGTATCCGGATAAATTATATAGTGGTTTTAGCTTATCTTAACCGTAAATTCATTCAATTACATTTTTATCAGTTTATCTTTAGTTCATCAGTTTATCTTCGCTTTATTTCCATTCGTAGGAAATGAAGCTTTGCTTAGTTAAGGTTTTTTTCTACTTATTCGAGGAGGGGTTACTTCTAAAAATCATGAAAGAAATTAGTTTTAACAATACTTAATTACAGTAAAAAAAAAGGATAAAATAAATAACTTAATGCTTGAGACGAAATGTTCTTTTTATATAGTAGCGGTAAAATATCGGTAAGTTTAGATAATAAGCTCAGATTAAATATATAGTTTTACCCATACATCGACAATTTAAAAAAACTTTTAATATTAAGCAAAAAGATTTTGTATCCTTTTCTACTTTACGAGTCGCGCATTTGGCAAACTGATGGAGGAAAATTGGCACCAAGCAACAATTTACAGCGCTCTACACGCCACAAGAAAACCCGACTGAACGGTTCAACAAAACTTTGAAAACAATGATTGCACAGTTCAGTGAGGACCAGCACCAGACTTGGGATGAATTTTGTCATGGGCACCTGAATCTGACAAATAACATTTTTTATGAACACCCCTGGTATTTGCTCTAGCACATTCTAGCGTAGCGGCAGTGAGCGAAAAGTAATGGACAATCAGATGTGGCATCTATGTTTGGTCGAGAAGATTCGTTCAAACAAGCATCCACGTGCTTGAGAGGGAATAAACACCAACAACAAAAGAAAACTTGTTTTCGGCGCGCATAAGCCGGTTTCAAAAAATAGCGTGATTTGATACGCGCTTGAACCGGCAGCCAATGGTATCAGCGGAAATAGCGTCGTACCAACTCCACCAGTACCTAATACATATTGAAGGTCAGTTCCACTGGAGAAAAGGAGCAAAGTTGGCCAAACATTGGAGTTTGACGGTGTCAATACCCCCAAAAAGCCATGCGAACGCACCCTAACATAGTACAGTGGCAGCACTGCCAAAGTACGAAAAATGACACATCGAAAAATATACGAAAACGATGCAGTAGGAGAGGTCGGCGATTCAACGAATATACACACCGGTAGCTGGAGTTCTTTTTCTTTTCGGTCTTAACTATAAATTTTCCAACTCCAAGTATAAACGGAACCCTTCACAATATACGAGGCATAATAGCAACCTTTAGGTAAGTGCAAAAAAAAAAAACTAATTAAAAGACACAACAAAGAGATTTACAGACTAAATGGGTTTTTTAACAGAGACGCACCGAACTGGAAGCGTATCTCGCATTAAGCCAGGCATTGGTGGTATATATAAACAAGTGGATATATATGCATTTACTAATACCAGGAGAAACGACACACATCAAGGCCGGCATTCCTGTTCATCCTGCAAAGGATGCGAAGGATTGCACAGGATTGTGACTCAGCAACGGAACGGTGCTGTGCACACGACAACCACAAATTCAGCTAGTGCTCAGCGATGCAAAAACTGGTCACGCACCATCGGTACTAGCTAGTGCTACGCTGCACACAACTGCGCCAATGACAGCAAAGCACAAGAACACTAGCGCATAATTGTACTAGCGCACCGCTAACAACGACAACTAATCTCATCATCTGCAGGTCACGCAAATCGAACGTTATAGCCAGCAACGACATTCGACAGTATTGGAATAACTGCCGCACCAATAGCGTCTGTCGCCACGCAGCAGTCGCAACAAAAACAGTTCTCTACGCTTATTGCCAGCATGGTGCTAACTCTGACAATCATGTCAAGCGGCAACATAGGCCCACTACACTAATCGGCCGGTAAGTACCTGACATAAGCATTCACCACAGGATAGAGCCACTAAAACCGCTATTAATTTTCTCGACAAAAGGGACACCAGTAGCAACAGCGCTAGCAGCGCCAACATCGTCGCACCAACAGCAGCGCAGCCATCATCCACTTCAGCAGCTACATCACCAGCCACCATCCAGCATCAGTTCACCATAGTGACACGCCAACAAGAACAGCAACAGGACTAGCAACCACAGCGCACCGCTGGACACTTCAGCAGCAACAACAACAACATCACTAGCACCAGCAGCAACCATAACAAAAGCGCCAACAACAACGATGCGCCTTTGTGCTCCACAGTGCCACACCTTCGTCACCACTCAGCATAAGCACCCCATCTATCACACAGATCACTACCGTATAGCGCTCGACAGCAGTAGCAGCGTGTACACTAGCACCAACTAGCGTTTCGCTGCAGTGAGGCAGCGCGACCTTCGTTAATACCAATGCAGCACCAACACTGCCAACAACACACTATGCACACCACCATGCTGGGCAACATCACAAACAGTAGCTAAAATTTTTATAAATAGAAGAAAAACTTCGGTAAATATTGAAAATTAAATAAACTGAAAAAAACACCCAACAAAGTCAAAGTAGTGAAAAAAAACGAAAAAAAAAAATAAACGGAAAAGACAAGCAGTGTAAAATTTAAGAAGAGAATAGAAAAGTAAAAAAAAAATTGTAGAAAGAAGTGAAAACTAAAACAAAAAAATAATTGAAAAACTAAAGGGCTTATAGATAAAAAAAGTAAGACAATAGAAAAACTAAAAAAGAAATAAAAAAATTTTAGAAAATAAGAGAAAAAAATGCACATAAAGAAAATGGGTGAAACTTCTAAGAAAATATAGAAAAGTGTAAATAACTAAAAAAACTCGTGAAAAAATTTAAGAGTAAAAATAGGATAAAATTAGAACATCAAAAAGTACACCTAAAAGAAAATAATAAAAATCTAAATGCTCAAAAATAAATAAAAACTAATTTAAAAACGTGAAAACAAAAAAGAATGCAAGATTATAATACTAACTGTGACAAGTAAAATAGAAAAAGAAAAGTAAAAATGAGAAAAAAAAGAATAGAAAACTAAAAGAGCAGCGGAGTTGTGAAAAGAAAATAAAGAAAGTGAAAGCTAAACATATAGAAAACTAAAAATATAGAAAACAGAGTAAAAAGAAAGAGTTCACTAAAAGCAAAGAAATAGTGAAAGATTTTAAGAGAAAAATAAGAAAAATGAGAAAGAGAAAAATAGAAGAAAAGTCAGTAAACAAATAATACAAGGAAAGATATCAAAAGTGAAAGTTGAGAAGAAGTTGTTTCTTTTTTCTTTTCTTTTTTATTTTTGTTAACTATTGTTTTCATTATGTGTATTTTTGGTTTGCTCCTTTTTTTCCAGATTTTATCTATTAATCTTCTTTAAGTGTATTTTAGTTTTTTTTTTCATTTTCAGTTTTATATATTTTATTTCAGTTATTTTTGGTCCATTCTTCATTTCATCCAACCTTCATTTTTAAGTTTCAAAGTTTAACTATTCTCATTTTTTTCTCAGTCGAACTATTTTCTAATTTTTTTCATTTGCAGTTTAGTTTATTTAGTTTTCTATTTCTTTAATTGTTCTCTTAAATTTGCACTATTTTTTTCTACTGTCACGCACTTCTATGTTTCTTTAATAGTTTTTTTTTCAATTTTCGCTTCTCTTTTTCTCTTTTTAAATTTTCTTATTCTATTCTTTTAGTTCATATTTCAGTTTTCAAATTTTTCATTGTCTGTTTTATTTATTTTGCTGCTTTCTTTTTTTAAGCACTTCTGTTATGTTTATAGTTTTACTATTGTTTTTTTTTTGTTTGTTTCACTTTTTGCTTCTTATTTTTTCAATGTGTATTATTTTTTTTTCTTACACCTTTCTTAATTTTATATTCTCTACACACTGTTTTCTTTTCGTGTACATATATTGGTTTTGTTTAGTTTTTTCTCACATTTAAGCTTCTTTCAGTTTTAATATTTTTTCTTTCTTATTAACAATTTTCACTCATTCTAGTTTTCTCTACATTTTAGTATTTTTATTTCTTTTCCATTTACAATTTTACTTCTTTAATTTTGTTTTTTTTTTAATTTTTTCAATGTTTCAACGTTCCTAGGATTTTCAGTTTATTCATTTTTCTCAACTTTCACTTTTGGTATCTTTCCATGTATAATTTGTTTATTGACTTGTTTTCTATTTTTCTCTTTCTCATTTTTCTTATTCTTCTCTTAAAATCGTTCACTATTTCTTTGCTATTGTACTCTTTTTTGTTACTCTGTTTTCTATATTTTTAGTTTTCACTTTCTTTATTTTCTTTTCACAACTCCGCTGCTCTTTTTGTTTTCTATTCTTTCTTTTCTCATTTTTACTTTTCTTTTTCTATTTTAATTTTCACTGTTAGTTTTATTATCTTGCATTCTTTTTCGTTTTCATGTTTTTAATTTAGTTTTTTATTTCTTTTTGAGTATTTAAATTTTTATTGTTTTCTTTTAGGTGTACTTTTTGATGTTCTTATTTTATCCTATTTTTGCTCTTAAATTTCTTCACGTGTTTTTTTGTTACTTTTACTTTTCTATATTTTCTTAGAAACTTCACCCATTTTCTTTATGTGCATGTTTTTCACTTATTTTCAAAAATTTCTTTATTTCTCTTTTAGTTTTTCTATTCTCTTATCTTTCTTATCTATTAGCCCTTTAGTTTTTCAATTATTTTCCTTCTACATTTTTTTTACTTTTCTATTCTCTTCTTAAATTTTACACTGCTTGTCTTTTCCGTTACTTTTTTATTACTCTTTATATTTACCGAAGTTTTTCTTCTATTTTTGAAATTTTAGCTGCTGTTTGTGATTTTGCCCAGCATGCTGGTGTGCATAGTGTGTTGTTGGCAGTGTTGGTGCTGCATTGGTATTAACGAAGGTCGCGCTGCCTCACTGCAGCGAAACGCTAGTTGGTGCTAGTGTACACGCTGCTACTGCTGTCGAGCGCTATACGGTAGTGATCTGTGTGATAGATGGGGTGCTTATGCTGAGTGGTGAAGAAGGTGTGGCGCTGTGGAGCACAAAGGCACATCGTTGTTGTTGGCTTTATTGTTATGGTCGCTGCTGCTGCTAGTGATGTTGTTTTTGTCGCTGCTGAAGTATCCAGCGGTGCGCTAGCTATTTGCTAGCTGTGGTTGCTAGTCCTGTTGCTGTTCTTGTTGGCGTGTCACTATGGTGTACTGGGTGATGATCCGAGTGTCGATGCTGGGTGGTGACTCGGTGGCTGGTGATGTAGCTGCTGAAGTGAATGATGATGGCTGCGCTGCTGTTTGTGCGACGATGTTGGCGCTGCTAGCGCTGTTGCTATTGGTGTCCCTATTGTCGAGCAAATTATTAGCGGTTTTAGTGGCTTTAGCCTGCGGTGAATGGTTTTGTCAGGTACTTACCGGCCGATTAGGATAGTGGGCCTATGTTTCCGCTTGACACGATTGTCGGAGTTAGCACCACGCTGGCAATAAGCGTAGAGAACTGTTTTTGTTGCGGTTGCTGCGTGGCGACAGACGCTATTGGTGCGGCAGTTATACCAATACTGTCGAATGTCGTTGCTGGCTATAACGTTCGATTTGCGTGACCTGCAGATAATGAGATTAGTTGTCGTTGTTAGCGGTGCGCTAGTACAATTATGCGCTAGTATTCTTGTGCTTTGCTGTCATTGGCGCAGTTGTGTGCAGCGTAGCACTAGCTAGTACCGATGGTGCGTGACCAGTTTTTGCATCGCTGAGCACTAGCTGAATTTGTGGTTGTCGTGTGCACAGCACCGTTCCGTTGCTGAGTCACAATCCTGTAAAATCTTTCGCATCCTATGCAGGATGAACAGGAATGCCGGCCTTGATGTGTGTCGTTTCTCCTGGTATTAGTAAATGCATATATATCCACTTGTTTATATATACCACCAATGCCTTGCTTAATGCGAGATACGCTTCCAGTTCGGTGCGTCTCTGTTAAAAAACCCATTCAGTCTGTAAATCTCTTTGTTGTGTCTTTTAATTAGTTTTTTTTTTCTGCACTTACCTAAAGGTTGCTATTATGCCTCGTATATTGTGAAGGGTTCCGTTTATACTTGGAGTTGGAAAATTTATAGTCAAGACCGAAAAGAAAAAGAACTCCAGCTACCGGTGTGTATATTCGTTGAATCGCCGACCTCTCCTACTGCATCGTTTTCGTATATTTTTCGATGTGTCATTTTTCGTACTTTGGCAGTGCTGCCACTGTACTATGTTAGGGTGCGTTCGCATGGCTTTTTGGGGGTATTGACACCGTCAAACTCCAATGTTTGGCCAACTTTGCTCCTTTTCTCCAGTGGAACTGACCATCAATATGTATTAGGTACTGGTGGAGTTGGTACGACGCTATTTCCGCTGATACCATTGGCTGCGGGTTCAAGCGCGTATCAAATCTCACTATTTTCGAAACCGGCTTATGCGCGCCGAAAACAAGTTTTCTCTTGTTGTTGGTGTTTATCCCTCTCAAGCACGTGGATGCTTGTTTGAACGAATCTTCTCGACCAAACATAGATGCCACATCTGATTGTCCATTACTTTTCGCTCACTGCCACTACGCTAGAATATGCTAGAGCAAATACCAGGGGTGTTCATAAAAAATGTTATTTGTCAGATTCAGGTGCCCATGACAAAATTCATCCCAAGTCTGGTGCTGGTCCTCACTGAACTGTGCAATCATTGTTTTCTAAGTTTTGTTGGACCGTTCAGTCGGGTTTTCTTGTGGCGTGTAGAGCGCTGTTAATTGTTGCTTGGCGTTAATTTCCTGCATCAATTTGCCAAATGCGCGACCCGTAAATTGGGTGCCAATGTCGGTAATTATCGCCTTAGGTACTCTAAACCGCTCCAAAATGCGTTCTCTAAAGCCTTTGCGCAGACTTTCACTGGTGGCATTCCGTACTGACACTGCTTCTGTCCACTTGCTGAACTTGTCTACGAAGACCAAGAGCATCGTATTGCCATGTTTTGTTCTCGACAGCGGTCCTACGAAATCTGCACAGCTGGAGCCTGTTGATTTGTCTTATACTTCTGGCACACTTCACAGCACCTGACGTATTTGCTGACGTCACGGAAAAGACTTGGCCAGTAGTATCGGTTGGCCACACGCGCAATTGTCTTCCTAATGCCAAGGTGTCCAGCGCTTGGTTGGTTGTGGTTTTATTCCATCACACGCGTGCACAGGTAGGTTGCCACGCACAATTCCTATGGAACTATCTCTTCATTACCAATTTGATTTGGTATATGTCGATATAAATGCCCGTCGACTTCCAGGTAATCTGTATATTTTTCGGGTTCTTTATGAACTGCTGCCTTCCGTCGCTCAAGCCACTGGCAATGTTGAGAATTTTGATCTGTTTCGGTGGTCATTCGTAAATCTTCGAGTGGTTGTCGCGACAGCGCGTCTGCAACTATGTTTAATTTGCCTTTTCTGTATAGAATCTTGAATTTAATTGCTGGATTTCTAGGGCCCAACGTGCTATGCGTCCAAACGGGTTCTCTATTGAGTTTAGCCACTTTAAAGATAGATGGTCTGAAATAACTTTAAACTTATAGTCCTCCAAATAGCATCTCATCTTTCGGATGCCCCAGACTATGGCTTAACACTTTTCGGTGGGTGTGTAGTTCTTTTCTGCCTGGATGAGGCTGTGACTCGCATAGGCCACTACACGCTCTACTCCCATGATTTCCTGAGTTAAGACGGCTTTGAGCCCGTAATCACTTGCTTCTGTTTGCAATACAAAGGTTTGGTTGAAGTCGCGGCAGGCTAACACCGGTGCTTCGGTGAGTTTCAATTTTAGATTTTTAAACGCTGTCTGTTGGTCGGGTTCGCACTTCCAGTGCCTTCCCTTTTTCAATAGCAACGCTATTGGTTGGGCGATTGTAGAAAAATCGGGTATGAAGCGTCAGTACCAAGAGACAATTCCAAGAATGCGTCGCAGCTCTTTGAGGTTCAAAAGTGGTGTCAACATTTAAATCGCTGCGATCTTATCTGGATCGGTGTGGATTCCTTTTGCAACTACGACATGGCAAAGATACTTAGTTTCTGATTTGAGGAATTCGCATTTTTCTGGGTTTGGCTTCAGGTTTGGCTTCAGGTTTGCCGCCCTTAGACGTCGAAAGACCTCCTGTAGATTCCTGAAGTGTTCTTCTCTGGTACGGCCAGTGACAATAATGTCATCTAAATAGGCGAAGGCGTATTGTTCCAATTCGGGGCCTATAACTTGGTCGAGGGCCCTTTGTAATGTCGCCGGTGCCGAATGTAACCCAAATGGCATCAATAGCCATTGAAACAGTCCTCTTCTGGGTACCGCAAACGCAGTGTATTCTTTACTAGCAGAGTCCATCGGTATTTGCCAATAGCCATTTTTAAGGTCTAGGCTGCTTATGTAGCGTTCTTTCCTAAAACGGTCCAAAATATGATGGATACGGGGTAGCGGATACGCATCCGGTACCAATTTGGCATTAAGTTGGCGGTAATCTACACACAGCCGCCAATAACCTGTCTTCTTTTTGACCAACACGATTGGTGCACTATGTGGACTGCGAGAGGGTTCGATGCATCTTTTGAGGAGGAGATCGTCTACCTCCTTATTTACAATTTCTTGCATTGCAGGATTTTGTGGGAAGTAATTCTGCTTTAACGGTCGGTCATCCAGTATGACATTCTTATGTTTAGTTATCTTTTTTTTTAGTTCTTCTTGTAGGAATCTATCCACATCTGCTGTTGATAGTTGTGGCTCTGTTCTGATGGACATATAGGCTGAAGCTGGAATTAACCTGGTATTGGCGGGATTAAGCTAAATTGTGTGGCCACTTAAGCTCAGCCGAGCTTTAACTTTGAAAAGAAAGTCTATACCGAGCAAAAGGTCATCGGTTACTTCGGGAAGAATTAAAAATGGAAATTTGCAACGAGTTGAGCTCAGTAATAGTTCTGCACGTTGATTAAGGTTGGTAGGCTCTGCCCTCGTGGTTTTATGATTTCTGCCAGTGTCTGGCTCATGAAGTTCCGTGTGGTCCCCTAGTCAATAATGGCTTCTATCTGCACCTCCCCTATCTTCACCCTTGCAAAAATTCGTTGATGGTCGTGACTTACGTATAATGACTCGCCGGGGCTGAAGTGGCATCGTCTCCTCGGTTCTGAATGAGACCTAGGTCATTTCCCGAGGCCGGCCAACAGCATTCGTCTGTGCTTTTGTTGCGGCGGCCACATATCCAACAAAAGGCAATTTATTCATTCTTGCACTCTCGTTTAAAATGTCCGTTTTGCCCACAACGTCAGCACGCAGTCGCTGGATTTAGTGCTGCCTCTTCCTGTGGCATGATCATACGGTATTGTGGCAGCTACCTGGTCGTAGGCGTGCCAGTTCTTCACTTCCCCCTCGTATACTCTCGAAGTCTTCAGCCATGGCTAGAAGTTCGTCTAGCGTTGTAAAATCTTTCCTCTTGCTGCATAATTGATAGTCTAGGTGGCAATTCCTGAAGACGCGTTCCAGTTTCTGGGCTTTGGAATAGTTCGCGTGTCGCATAAGATCCAAAATTATTAATCAATAATTTTTGAACGATTCTCTTGGCTGCTGTGTCCGTCCTCGGATCTTATCTTCCAGTCTCTGGAAGTAGCGGGTAGGCAGAAAAAATGTTAAAAATGGTGCCTTGAATTCTTCCATGTGCTCCACAGTGCATGTAGACTTCACCACCACGTGAGACTTCGTTCCTGGAGGAGGTCTGGCATTACCCGTTGTAGATGGTCCTTGTCAAGACTGTAAACTGTTGCCAACTCTTCCACTCGCTCAATAAATTCTAGTGGCTCGTGGCCACCATCGCATCGTATAGCCCACCTACGGACCTGGTCGATGACACGGCTGTGTGTTTGTGGCTCTGGGCCTCCTCGGTCCTCTGATCCACTTTTTAGTTCGGTTAAAAATGTTGGCGGTCGTGAAGAGACAGGCCTTCGTTCGACGTATTTCGTTTCCAGCTTCTGTAGGCGTTGCTCGTACTTCGTACATCGCTTCGTTCTCGACTCTTGTAGCGAAAACTGCGAATCGCTTGCGTAAGTCTTCTACCGTTCCGTTTTCATCAGGCAAACTCCTGCGCATAATTAACGAGGTCATCTTTCCGCAGTCCAGGATGTTTTGACCAGCTTTGGTAACTTGTCGTTTTACTCTCAGCAGATTTACGACGAGGTGATTTATCAAAATTAGCCAAAGTGCTTGTTGCGACGATTTAAAGCTAGACCTAAAACAAAAATGTAAATTTTGCTGTAGGTGCTTTTACCCTTTTGTATAATTTTGTTTTTCTATTTATTATTATTATTTTTATATATATATATATATATACATATATTTTCTCATTTATTCTTGGGGTACTTTGGTAGCTATTTATTTTTTTTTTTTTTTTTGTATTAGCTTCTGTTAACACAAAACCCCTTTTTTGGTTGAAATATTTAACCTAAATACCGTACAAGCAATGGTTTGAATTAAGGTAGCTGGTGAGGAACCAAAGCTTTTTTGGCTTCCTTTTATATCGACTATTTAAATTAAAAATATACAAAAATATGGTTTAGAATTATAAGTTTTTATTTATTAGTATTCAATATGCAAACAATTTAAACTCTGAAGCTAATTGAAAAAGCAAGTGTTGCGCGCACCGATGTCGAAGAAGTTCTGCTTAAAAAAGACAGGATAATTTGCCTGTGACCTAAGTTAGAATTTTGTTGTAGAATGTCGCGCCTCAGATTACGTTTTTTATGCACGCACTTTCCTATGCTTAGTCGTTTAGCGGTTGGGGTGATTGTTGTTGTTGTTGTTTTGAATGCATTGCGGGCGAAACTAAGACATTTGTTGTTGTCGTTCTTGTTGTTGACAGTATAACGATGACAAACAGTATGTATGTTGGTATGAAATTGTTTTATCCATGCATGAAATCGACGATGATGAGTTGAACGGTGGTGGTGGTGTCAAAGAGTGTGGTGCATAAATCGAAGATGCTGTAAAGTGGCGTGATTTAATTTGTTGGTAGAAAATATGTGCACTAGGGCGGGTCAAATTCTGGCTCAGCGAAATTCGTAAAATACATGTAATTTCAAGACTTTTTCTCCACTACAGCATATACAAATTCTGAAAAAAAGCTGTGCGGACTTTCGTAAATAGATTCATACACATACATTCATACATTCATATTTTATAATTGAGAACAAAATCTATTTACGAAAGTCCGCACAGCTTTTTTTCAGAATTTGTATATGCTGTAGTGGAGAAAAAGTCTTGAAATTACATGTATTTTACGAATTTCGCTGAGCCAGACCTCCAAAAAATTCGTCCATACAAATTGACCCGCCCTAATGTGCACATTTGATTGAAGAATGATTGCAGCTGCAGCTAGGTCCGAAAACAAAATATAATATAAATATCCTCCCCCCTTGGGAGCGATGCTTCCAAATATTAATCCTTTTCTTATGCAGCTTCAATTGGCAACTTACATATTTTGGCTACTGCGCGTGTGAGTGTTCCGGTTGCAGTTTTAATAACGACGACTCTAGCTTTACCGTCTGAACCTTGAACGGCTTTTACTATGCGACCCATGGGCCATTTTAGTGGTGGTGTCCCTTCTTCTTTCAGCAGTACCAGATCGTTTTTCTGAAGATTTTCCCTTACAGTTCTCCATTTGGGTTCGATTTGAAGTTCCGTAAGGTACTCTGTGCTCCATCGCTCCCAAAATTGTTGCTGGATGATACTCTGGACAAGCTGGTATCTTTTGAGTAGGCCGATATTCAGATGCGATAACTTTGGTTCTGGAAATGTGGTGAGGTTGCGACCAACGAGAAAGTGTGCCGGTGTCAGCGAACGAAGATCGTCTGGGTCATTAGACAGAGGAGTCAGTGGTCGACTATTTACCATGGCTTTAGCTTGGCAGCAAACAGTGTGAAGTTCATTCTGCGACAAAATATGAGAACCAACTGTACGACAGAGATAGTATTTTGCCTGCTTAACTGCACTTTCCCAAAGGCCCCCGAAATGTGGTGATCTTGGAGGTATAAAGCTCCACTCGATGCCCAATTCGCTGCAGCTTTCTTGAACAGCTGATGTGTGTTGTTGTGATGTAAAATCTTTCAGTAGTTCATGCAGCTCTCTGTTTGCTCCAACAAAATTAGTCGCGTTGTCGGAATAGATTTTGCGACATTTTCCTCGACGTGCGATAAAGCGTTTAAGAGCAGAGATGAAAGAAGAAGTTGTTAAGTTGGGCACCAACTCAAGATGCACTGCTTTTGTAGTGACGCAGATGAAAACCGAAATGTAGATCTTGACTGGACCTTTTCCTTGAATTTTTTGAGTAAATAACAGGGGGCCGCAATAATCAACTCCGGTAACTTCGAATGGAAATGATGGCTCCACACGGTCTTTTGGCAATGATCCCATGACTTGTTCAGCTATAATTGGACGACAACGAAAATGGAAAAATTAGGTGAAGCAACAGCAGAAATTATGAACCTTAAAGCCTCGCTGTCGTCCTTCGAAAAAAGAGTTTCAGCCCTTGAGAATGTGTGTGGGGAATTTAAAGTAATTCAGTCTGAAATTAAAGATATTCGCAATAAGACTTTCAGCCAAATGACCAACTGTGCATCAAAAATCGAGACTGGTCTCTCGGATATGGAAACCATTAATGAACTGAGCATTTTGAAAGCACAACTTGCTAAACAGGAAAATTTAGCTGTTTCTTGTGATCTGAGATTGCATGGTATTCCTTATGATGACGGAGAAAATTTAATGTCTGTTTTTCATAATATATGTCACTCTATTTCCATCACACCACCCAACATAAAAAGTATTTTTCGAGTACGGGCTAACAGAAACACTACTGATGGCATCATAAAAGTTAAACTTGCGACTCCATATGATAAAAATTTTGTTTTGAGATCTGTGGCCAAATTTAAAAAAGCTAATCGATGTTCTCTGCGTTTGCATCACGCCGGAATGAATTCAGATGTTCCAATCTATGTGAACGAGAGTCTTACTAACAGCCCTATTCTGGCAAATTAACAAATTGTTAACAGCCCTATTCTGGCAAATTAACAAAATACTGGATTTTGAATATTTCTATGTATTTGTTGTTTTCAAAACAAAATTTAAAGCTCAAAAAACAAAATTTGTTAATGAAATTGTCAATAACTGAAAAGCAGTTGACAATTTTTATCAAATTTTTTATTTTTGAGCTTTAAATTTTGTTTTGAAATAAAAAAATTACAACAAACACATAGAAATATTCAGAATACTGGTTAACAATTTGTTAATTTGCCAGAATAGGGCTGTAAAGCTAATTATGATTTACATCAGGCGGCTGTAAGGTTAAAAAAGAGACAACAACTAACGGCAGCTTTTACTCTCCGTGGTCTTGTTTATGTGAAGCTCACTGAATCAGAAGCTGCAACACGTATTGATTGCATGGCTGAATTGCAAGAGATCATCATGTATCAAGCGACAGCTGAGCATAACAACAACAACATGGACTAAATTGGTACTTATTTTTTTCGTTCTGCTGGGGGGGCACAATAACTCACGTCAGCTCTCTCCACAATCTAAGCATACTGTGTATATTAGGCTGACCATATGCTTCAGGCTGACCATAAGTATAGGTTTTTTAAAATATTTAATTTTGGTCTTTTTCTGTTTATTGTTTTAAATAATTTTGTATTAACTTGTATGTACGAGTATATCTCACATTTCTATTTAAATTGTTTATGTATTAAAAAAAAGAACTCAATAAAAATTGCATGGGGTGATATATATATAATATTGATCATGAATTCTTTAAATAGCGTAAATAGTAGTTCCACTGACAACACAAATGCTTTAATTCGCGTGTTATGTAAACAAAAAAAAAGGTTTAAATGTCTGTCACATTAATGCACAAAGTCTTGTAAAGAAAATTGATGAATTTAGATATATTTTTGAAAACTCTGATGTTCACATTATATGTGTCTCGGAAACGTGGTTCGTGCCAGATATGCTGTATGAATTGTTTAAAGTTAACGGTTATAAAATAATCCGAGCTGATCGCCTTAGCCATGCTGGGGGTGCTGCTATTTATGTGAGAAGTGAAATTAAATGTAAATTAAATTGTAAATCCGAAATAGGCAGGTCTATTGAATATATGTTTGTTGATGTTATGTCTGGGACTGAAAAATTACTTGTTGGTTCCTTTTATACGCCCAATCGTTATATCGACATGTCCTCATTTATGGAATCTGTTCAGTGTTTGTCCTTGTCTTATACGAATATTTTAATAGCTGGTGACTTCAATAGTAACCTTTTGTCTGAAGATAATTTTATTAATGAGGTAATCTCCTATGGCTTATACTCTGCTAACATGACTGAACCTACACATTTTTCTAGTACTGCAAATACTCTATTAGACCTTTTTTTATTAAACGACATATCAAAACTTTTATTTTATAATCAACTTTCTTGTGCAATATTTTCTAAACATGACATAATTTACTTAACATACGACTTTCAATTGTGTAATAAACCGACTAGTTTTAGCTTTAGGGACATTAAAAATATTAATTATACACAACTATTACTTTTCTTTTTTTTCTACCTTTTCTATCGACGAGCAAGTTGCGATACTGAACAGTTGTTTAAGTTACTTGTACGACAAATTTATGCCAATTAAAACTAGGAAAGTTAAGCCAAGTTAAACCAAGGGCGATCGGTTTAACGGTACTATAAAACTACTAATTGAACAACGAAACTCTGCTTACAATCGCTGGAAGCGGTTCAAAACTTCTGAACTCCATAATCAATTTAAGCAAAAAAGAAACAAAGTTACTTGGGCTATTAAAACTGCTAAAACCAAATTTTATGAAAACAAATTCAGCAATGCTGTTGACAGTAAGCAGACTTGGAGTGTGATTCGCGACATTGGTGTCAGTAAGAAAACAATTTCATCAAGTGCAATAAATGTTGACGAGCTTAACCGCAGTTTCGTTAATATTCTTTTGCCTGTGGTACTAACAAATATTTATGAAAATTCCATCCGTGATAATAACTGTGATATTAGCTTTAGTTTTAGTTGTGTAGACCAATTCGATGTGTTAAAAAGTTTTTTGGCCATTAAATCAAGTAGCGTTGGTTTTGATGAAATTCATCCAATTTTTATAAAAGCTTTGCTACCAAGACTCTTACCAATATTTACTTTTATTTTCAATTCAATATTAACAAAATCGATCTACCCGTCTTGCTGGAAAAAAGCTAAAATAATTCCAATTGTGAAAACGGTTAATGAATATAGGCCAATTGCAATTTTACCATTTATTTCTAAAGTTTTCGAAGACTTGATGTGCAAGCAATTAAACAAGCATTTCTGCGATAACGGTCTTTTAACCGACCGACAATCCGGCTACAGGCCGAAACGAAGTTGTATAACGGCACTGATAGATGTAACCGAAGACATAAGAGTGCATTTTGATGCCGGCAAAGTAACTTTTTTAACCCTTCTTGACCACTCGAAAGCTTTCGACACAGTTGACCACGATATCTTGTCTTCTAAGTTAGTAAATACATATGTATAATTTTTCGATGCCTGCGTCTAATTTAGTTTCGTCATATTTACGAGATCGGTCTTAAGCGGTATTTGTGAATAATGTTACGTCTAATTTTATCTCAGTCACTAGAGGTGTCCCGCAAGGCTCACTGTTAGGACCATTATTGTTTTCTACTTATGTTAACGACCTGCCCAAAGTGTTGAACTTTTGTAAATTACACATGTACGCTGACGACGTTCAACTATATGCAAGCTGCGGCTTAGACTCTATGTATAACTGTGTCAAAAACATCAATGCTGACCTCGGCAAAATAAACGACTGGGCTCTTAAAAACGGATTGTGTTTAAATCCAAAAAAATCGAAATGCATTGTCATTTATAAAAAGAAAATTGATCACACTCTTATACCTTCACTGACTCTAAATGGATCGAACATTGGTTTTGTCGAAACCGCGAAAAACCTCGGAATTATTTTCAATAGACACTTGTCTTGGAACAATCACATAAACTGCACCATTGGTAAAATTTATGGCATGCTCCGTACACTTTGGGTTACACAATATTTCCCTCGTGACAATTGTGACTCGTTAAGCAGACATAAACTTAACGTTATTTATAATAACATCGCACGTTATATTTTCGGAATTAGGCACTCTGATTACATTTCCATGTTTTCTAGACAAATTTTCAGTATGACTTTCGACAATTTATTAAAATTTAAAACACTTGTGTTTTTACAGAAAATAATTGCTTACAAAGAACCTAAATATTTACATGACCGACTACGCTTTTCCAGATCTAATAGATCTACTCAATTAATACAATTAAGGCATACTCATCTGATTTCAGAGCGACAATTCTATATTAATTCTATTCGTCTGTAGAACTGTCTACATACTAATATTAAAACTCTTAATAATTCCGTGCAATTCAAAGCTAAACTTTATAATTATTTTTCTTTGTTGTAATATCTTTAATATTTTGATTATCACTTATAGATTCTTAAATACTTGTTTAATAATCAAAATCAGATTCGGCTTGCCGGACATGACATGAGCTTTTTCATTTTTTGTTTTAAGTTAATTTTTGTGAATTAATTAATTAATACTATATTATTTCGCCTGATCTTAAACCAATATATTACTAATACTATATTAAGATTATTATATCTTTTGTATTAGGAAACGAAAATAAATGAATAAACTAAACTAAACTAAAAAGAAACGATAACACAGAATGCATTCATGTAGTACCTTTTTAATTGAGTTGCTAGCGTTGATAATCCAGAAATGGTCTCGAAGAATACTTAAAAGAGTTTGGCTGCCAGCGTAAAGATTTTGACGATGAAAGTGGATGATGAGTGCGTGTGTGAACGGATGTGATTTTGGTAACAAGATTGGGTGCTTAGCTTCAAACGAAAGCGATGAATTTTTAATGCGTCCTCCGACTCGTAGTATTCCATCGTTCAAAAACGGTGAAAGCTGTGACAGTGACGATCGACGACTAACTGGAACATTCGCGTGTAAATTTTTCCATTCTTCTGCAAAGGAATGCTCAGTGGCGTAAAACGCGGGCCCGCAGAGCCCGCATTGCGGGCGGGCGCAACTAAGCCAGGGGCGCCCTCAAGTTCCTTGATGAAAATGATAAATTAAGTGGAGAACGACACACAGTGTAAAATAAGCGGCCGAAAGTATAGTATATCGATGTTTTAATTTTTTCCAATTTTTTATAGCTTTCAATAGAATATATCTTGGGTGAAAAAATCAAAATGAATTTCTTTTAATAGTTGCAATCGTTTCGTTATGACAAGCTGTTAAGGTTGCATTTAAAAAAAAATTTAATTTTTCTTGTTATTCACATTTTATTTAATCTAATTTTTTTTTGTATATCAAAATAAAGTTTAAAATTTCTTATGTCTGGCAAATTACTGTTTTTGCTTACATTTTTAACATATGGTTTGAATCTCATCATAAAAATTCCTTGCTGATTAAGGCCTGAAAAAGCTTACAAAATTAAACAAAAACGTTGTTAACTTGTGTTGGTAGTATTTTTCAAGGCTGAATTTCTAAAATATTATTAATGGGAGTGGCATTCGCCTATGAAATTTTCCATTTATCTATTATCACAAAAGAAATTGATGTAGTACTTCAAGACTTAATGAAGTTTCAGGCAAAAATGGGTTTGTATATGGGAGGTGGGTGTGGCAGAGGGCGGATTTGTATAACTTTTGTCATGTTTCCTCACCATTCAATTCTTTGAGGTTGATGCTGCCTGTGGCTAGGTAGCCCTTGCATTGCACCACTGTCGTTCCTCTGGCAGCGCTGGTACGCTGGCATATTGCGCGGCTAAGGCTCGCCGGATGGGGTGGTGTTCTTGCCAGTCCGGTCCGACAGCAGGAAACTACACATGAATAAAAATCGTACCAGCTGAAAAGAAAATTACCGCCTGGTAAAAAAACCCGGAAAAACCCATAACCAACGAAAAATCTCGAAAAACGATAAATAAAAAAACCCGCTTATTTTATGAACACGACGAAGGAATAAGACTCGGTTGCTTGCGGTTGCCACTTTGGCCCGTCTCGTGGGTCGATCTTTGATGTAGGTCGATCGCCCTAGGCTAGCGCGCCCTTTCTGGCCACAAAAGACCAGCCATGGTGACCCTGCGCCTTGTTCTAGGTCACCCCAAAACTTCCATACTTACGCCCTCCGTCTGTCCCTTACGCCACCTGCTCTTCTCAATTAATGACCCATCATTTTCACCTGTATACAAATTATATTTATTATAGTTATCAAAAATTACTCAACCACTTCTTTTTTTTTCTATAACTATGCTTATACTTAAACAGTGATATATTAAATCTAATAATAGAGTGTTACAGCCGAATATTGAAAAGTATGAAAAGAGATCATATTTCTAAGGATATGAAAAGAATACTTAAGATTTTTTTTTCTAGATTCCTGAAAAAGTTTAATCATTACTGCTATTTCAATATGCGATTTTTTTTTTGATTTATCAAATATTCCGGAAATTTTAAGATTTTTCATTATAAATGCATTTAAAGCTGTGTTTCTTTTTTTTTTTTTTTTTAAATAAAATTCTCTTGTATGGGCAGCTATTTCCATATATTAAGCATCTTAAACTATGAAACATTTACAAATACCATATAATGAAGCTTAGCCTTAAATGCTAAATGGTAGTTGAGAGTAAAAAAAATCTTTTCTTTTGTATCTATTAATGGATCCCGTTTTAGTTTAGTTTGTATTTGATTTTTAATTCGCGTTATTTTAAGTTACTTTTATTTTTATATTTTTTTTTACTATTCGTTGGTTCGATTTTAAATTCGCGTTATTTTAAGTTAATTTTATGTTTATATTGGTTTTACTATTCGTTAGTTCCATTTTAAATTCGCGTTATTTTAAGTTAATTTTATGTTTATATTGGTTTTACTATTCGTTAGTTCCGTTTTAAATTCGCGTTATTTTAAGTTAATTTTATGTTTATATTGGTTTTACTATTCGTTAGTTCCATTTTGAATTCGCGTTATTTTAAGTTAATTTTATTTTTATATTGGTTTTACTATTCTTCAGTTTTCTTTTGAATTTGCTTCATTTTAAGTTAATTCGCTTTTTATATTGGTTTTACTATTCTAGTATTGTAATTTTAAGTCGCGTTATTTTAAGTTAATTTTATTTTCATGTATTTTTATATTTTATCGCATTTACTGCCATACCTGGTAATCTTTAGAATAGTGTAGATAGTGGGTGTGTGTGTGTGTTAGAGATATAGAAACAAACAAATCAGATAAAAATAGCAATACTAATCATTTCAATATTTTCAAATTGGCATTAATTGCCTTAAAGTTTTGGGTGTATAAAAAAACTAAAATACTATCCAAACTTTGATACACTTTATTCGAATAAAAACTAAAAAATCAGGAATTAATGTGGATTTTCATGTTCAAGGATTTTTTTTGTTTTTAGGTAATTTTCACTTTAGCTTTTGGTTAGAGAATGTTATTGATAAGCTTAACGGCTAAACTAAGTTAAAAAAAAATCGCGCAAGCTAACGACGTTAAAAAGCATCTTTTGTTGAGATTTTAGTTTCTTATATTTTTTTTTTATATGTATGTATATGTAAAGGAAAGGGTTGAACAACATTTATTTACGCAGGTAAGTGTTTAAAATGGAAAATTATTGAGATGTTGCTTTGTCGTATAATCATAATTTAAATGTAAGTAATACGTAAGTTATTTTTGTTTTTTATTTTCTTTATGCTGTTAAATAGATATATTTTTAATACATCAATTTTACTAACTGCATTTTAGACAAAAAATTAGTTTTATTTAGCTAACATCAACAAGTTTTGTTGGCATTTTCCAAAATGTTTGCAACATCAAAGCCTCTCAATAATAAATGCATTTAATAAACGTTATTTTCTTCTTTCCTTTCTTTTTTTTTTTTTTTTGTATCGTTAGGCAATTACTGAAAACTAAAATAATAATTTCTATTATAATTATAAATATTTATAAGTTACTGTTTAAAAATTTTTTTTTTTTACAATTTAATAACTCAGCTGTATTTGAATTTTTAATTTTCAGCTGCAGCTGGTATTTCATCCAAGTGCATGAATATATCATTTTCCCCCGCCCGCCCTGCTACCTTCCTTTTTTTTTTTTTTATTTAATAAAAGACGCTTACCAACCCAGGCCACAGTTTAGCAAACCTGGGGTGAGTGCCGTAATGGTGGATGCAGTTGGTGTTGTATCTGGTGTTTTGTTGCTGTGTTTGTTGTCGGCGCTGGATCGGATGGTATGGTTGTTGATGATGCTGGATCGTCGTTTTTGTTGGTGCTGATGAATATGTTTTTTTTTTTTTTTACTGCTGCTTATGAGGCTGATGTTATTGGTGACGTTTATGGATGTTGGTAGTGTTGGTTTATGTGTCGTATTTCGTTGGTGTTACTTTTATTTCTGTAGTATCTAGTTGGTTCTGTTTTCTCTTCAATGCTACAGTTTTCTTGTTTTTGCTTTCAGTTCTTATTCTAATTTTTCATTTTTCTCATTTCCTTTAAACTTATAGTTTTTTTTTTCTTTCACTTCTCTTCTTTCTTATTGTTTATAGTATTTTTTTTTTTAGTTTGTTTCATCTTTTTTTTCTTCCATTACACTTCTCTCATTTGTTTATTTTTCAGTGTATTTAGTTTCTTTTAGTTTTATTTTATTTTTTTCTTAGTTCTACACGTCTTATGTTTTTTTTTTTCAATGTCTGTTTTCTACACTTTCACTTATTTTTCTTAATTTTTTTTTTTTTTAGTTTTACACTTCTTTTTCTCTTTTTTAAATCTTAGTTTTCTATGTTTTTACTTTTCTTATTGTTTTTTTTACTTTTTCATTAATCTAATTTTCTGTATTTTTCTACGTCTCATTTTTTTTCTAGTTTTACACTTCTTTTTCTCTTGTTCAATCTTAGTTTTCTTTTGACCTTTTTTTTCCAGTCTTAATAATTTTTCTTTCTTATTAACTATTTATCATATTTTTCTTCACTATTCTGTTTTCTTAAAAATTTTTGGATTTAGTTTTCCTATTTTTCTTATCTTTCGAATATCATGTTTTTTCTTTTAAACTGTCACCTCTTTTCTCATACTTACACCCTTTTTTTTTTAGTTTTCTGTATTCGATTATTATTTTCAAGCTTAAAGTTTTCTTTGACACTTTTAAAATTTTTCACCTCTTCGTTCTTTCAATTTTTCTATTTTTACTTTATTAATTCCTTATTATTTTCGATTTTTCTTTTAGTTTGGTTAATTTTTTTTTTCAATTACACTTCTTTCATTTGTTTTCTTTTCTTTTTGCTATTTTTAATTTCGGTATTTTTGCTTATTCTTTTAGTTTGTTTCACTTTACTTATTGTTTCTTTCTTTCACTTTGTTTTCTTTTCTTTTTGCTATTTTTAATTTCGATATTTTTGCTTATTCTTTTAGTTTGTTTCACTTTACTTATTGTTTCTTTCTTTCACTTTGATTTTTTTTTTGCTATTTTTAATTTCTCTTTTTTTTATTTTCGATTATTCTTTCAGCTTTTCTGCGGAATGTTGGATTTAACGCTGCTGTTGCTGGATAGTGCAAGATGGCTGTGGTGATCATGTCGTTGTTATTGTTGTTGTTGAGAACCGGTAGCTAAAGCACCACCCCGCCACCGAGTTGGTGTGTTGACGATGGTGCTTCTGCTGATAATGATGACGATGGTGTTGTTGATTTTGGTGGTAGAAAGGGCAACGTGGTGGTGTGTGGAGGTGGCCCAGTAGTGGTTGTGGTTTGGGTGGCAGTGTGGTTGTGATGACGATGGTGTGCTGCTGTATCACAGCCCCCTGCTAGCCGGTGCCAGCGACCGTAGCGCTCGTTGCTGACGTTAGCAATAGCCACTACATTGCTTAAGCTTACGCTGCTGCTTTTGATGTTGTTGGCTGTAGCCAATGTTAAGTTTGGTGCTTTTAGCGCTGCTGCTCCGAGGAGCGCTCGATGCTACTGATACTGGTGATGGTGCTGCACCGCTGGGTGATGTTGAGTCTGCCGTTGCTGCGCTGCAGCTAAACGTTAGCTGGTGGTGGCGAGCGCTACCGGTCGTGGTGGGTGCCGTAGATGTTTGCGCCCCGCCTTGCGCCAGCTTCAATGACCCGTGCTGCCTTTCTCGCACCGCAGAGCACTAGTTCTAGTAGTTTGTTGGTGTTGGTGGTGTGGAAGGTGCCTCCAAATGTTGCCACTTGTACTCAAAAATACGATTTTTTTCGATTTCTTGAAATTTTCCAAAGATACTTAGCTCACTGCCGCAAATAGAACTGGAGACTAGCTTGATATAGCCATATTTTTGCATCATGCTATAAGTATTGTGACTTTGCCCCAGAGCTTGGTAACAAACACCAAAGGGCTTATTCTCCAGTCAACTAAAAATAAGCGATTTATTGTTGATTTTAGACTTTCAATACCTATGCATGTTCGCTACTTACGCTGTGAGCAAGTATAAAAGATAGGCATTCAATCATTCTTGCACTGAGTAGCCATTTTCTGGCTGATGTCTTTGTTCCCGAAAACGTAATACCTGCACTTTAGCTTCAATGAAATTGGAGTTTTCAAACTCTCCCGGGAATTCAACTAATTTCCGAAATAAAACAATTTCTTAATGTTGACAACACTTATAATTGTATAGTAAAATATATACCACGTAAAATGAAAACCACAAAGATGCGTTCGTTCTGAAGTGCAACGAGACTTTTTCTTTGTCTTTTCATTACCGAATGGCCGAACTCAGCTGCATCATCGTTTACCCAGGGTTGTATTTTTTATCAGTTCGGTGCTTTTTGGTACTTTGGCAGTGTTGCCACCTGTACTTGGAAAGGGTGCGTTCGCATGCATCTTGATGGCATTTAGATGTGCAAACTAGCGATGTTTGTCCAACTTTACTACCTTTTTGGTGGAATCGCCCATAACCGATGGGAGTAGGTAATGGTTGGGTTGGACTTGCGGATGACACGTCGGCAAGATTCCGTTAACCGACGCTTGTTTCGGAATTCCGATTGGCTACCGATTCAAGCGCGTGTCGGATCACGCCATTTTCCCGACCGGTTTATGCCCGCTGAAACTAATGGTACCATTTTTGTTGGTATTTTTCCCTTTTAAGCCCGTGTATGGCCATTTGGTTTGCCCGAACGTTCTCGAACCTCACCGAGGTGCCACATCTAAATGCAAAAAAATTGTGTGCACTGACACACTAGAGGGCGCTTGACTCGATCTCGAGGGTATTCATGAACCTGAGTATTGCTGCAATTCAGGTGCCCATGACAAACCCAGGGACTCTCGACAAGCTTCTTGGCTTGAGAGATAAATGGGAAAAGATGGCACCATTTGCTCTCGCAACCTACATTCGAACTCGATTATTGTTTTAAGTCTTTCGCGTGAAAAATGCCTAACGTCTTACCACTTAAATCTTCTAACTCATACAGACTATTACCTACTGCCTTCACTATTCGTCACTTTAGAAAACGCTTTGAAAGTTTGGCGCTAATTTGCTTAGAGAAGTCACTAAGCTGAAAGTTTCGTCGGTAGACCTCCTGTCCAGGTTGAAACTTATTTTTTCGACTTTTCAAGTCATACCTTTTAACATTCTGTTCGTGACTCTTATGTAGCTGTTCGCGGATTTTGTTGCGAATCAGGTCTTGCCGAACCGGCTTCGGTATCACTAACGTCTCAGGATCGCTAAGCACATTTAGTTTCTTTGCTACTTTATATGCGCTGGCATGCGTGATCATGTTGTGACCGAAGAGCGCAAAATAAGTAGTCATTCCTATCGAGGAGTGCACCGAAGAACGCAAGGCACATTCAATGTCTGACAAATGCTGGTCCCAGTTGGTTTGGTCTTGGTCAAAATAGGAGCGAATAGCGGCTAGAATTGACTGATTTACCCTCTCTGAAGCGTTGGCTTGCGGAGCGTAATTTGCGCTACGAGTATGTTTAATACCAATATTTTTGACCATTTCCGCGAATTCTTTGCCTACGAACTGTACGCCGTTGTCGGACATGAGTATTTCGGGTGTGCCGAATTTATGAAAAACTTCTGTAATTAGAAACTGGATTACGTTGCGCGCGGTGGCTTTCGTCATTGCCTTTAGCAAGGTGAATTTGGTAAAGTAGTCTAAGACTATGAAAATGTAGGTGTTTTTCTTATTCGAACGCACGTATGGACCGAGGAAATCCACATAGATTTTTTGAAACGGCCTCACTATTTGCGACTCTTGCCCCATAGGCGATCTTAAAACCATTTGAGCTGGTTTGCATTCTTTGCAGACTTGACAGTCATTAACGAAACTGAGGACTTGTTGGTTCATATTTGGCCAGTAGAAATATACTTTTATACGTTTTAGAGTTTTGGTGAAAACACCATGCGCGACTTGAGGAGGTTGGTGTGCGTTAGCAATAATTGAATGCGTCAAAGGCGCTGGAACCCATAGTTTCCATGCGAAATCTTCAACATCGGGTGTGCCATCATACGAGACCGTACGCTTGTAGGCAAAGCCATCAATAACTTTGAGGTCAGGCAACTGAGAGTGATTTTCGGTGATGGTTTTTAACAAATCCTTATATTCTTCGCTTAAAAATTCAGGTGACTCGAGGTCAATTAAAGCCTTTACCTCATAACTTACTTCGTCCATGTCGTAGCGTGATAACGTGTCGGGAACGATGTTCTGAGCCCCTTTACGGTGAGCTATCTCGAAGCTAAAGCTTTGCAGATACCATCTCCATCTCGCTAATCGACTAGTTAAGTCTTTATGCGACATTAGCCACTTTAGGCTGGAGTGATCCGTTATCACTGTAAAAGGCATTAGCTCGATATAGGCTCTGAACTTCGTTATCCCCATTACCACAGCTAGACATTCGCGCTCGGTTACCGAATAATTTTTCTGTGCAGGCGTGAGTTTCTTTGAATAGTAGGCGATCGGATGTTCACCACCTTCTTCGTCCTTTTGAAACAAAACGCCGCCAATTCCAATGTTAGATGCATCTGTTTGCACATAAAAATGTTTCGAAAAATCTGGATGTACCAGGACTGGACTAGAAATAAGAGCTGTTTTTAATTTATCGAAGGCACTCTTAGCCTCCTCACCGAACTCAAAAGTTTTCGCTTTTTTCAGCGTATCGAAAATAGGTGCTGCTATAGTAGCATAATCGCGAATAAAGCGACGGTACCATCCCGTGGCTCCCATAAAACTGCGTACCTGCTTCGGAGTTTTTGGATAGGTATATCGGTCAATGGCATGAACCTTGTCGGGGTCTGGTCTTAATTTACCCTCGCCTACAATATAACCTAAATATCTTAGCTCGCTACAACAAAATTTTGACTTGGCCACATTTATGGTTAAGTTGGCCGAACTTAACAACTGCGCTACCTGCTCTAACTTTTTGAGGTGACTATCGAAATCGGAAGACACAACAAGGAGATCATCCAAATAAATGAAAACGCTTTCACGAAGATTGGCTGGCACGACTTTGTCCATCAACCGACATAACCTTTGGGCTGCGTTACATAGCCCAAACGGCATGACGGTAAATTGACAAAGCGGACGACCTGGCACTGTAAACGCGGTTTTCTCCCTACTACTTACGGCAAGTGGAATTTGCCAGAAGGCGTCCTTAAGATCCACACTTGAGATAAAGTGTGTGTCGCCGAGACGACTGAGCAACCCCTCTATGTGTGGAAGTGGGTAGGCGTCCTTCACTGTGAGTGCATTGAGCTTGCGAGCGTCCAGGCACAGTCGACATTTCTCGCCTTTTCGCACGAAGGCCACTCGATTGTTCCATGGACTTTCGCTCGGCTCAATGACTCCCAGTGAAAGCATTCTATCCAGCTCCGCAAACATGAGACCCTGAACAGCCGGTGAGACTGGGTAGTGCTTATCTTTCACAGGCACTGCGTCGCCGGTATCAATATAGTGCTCTTCTAAAGACGTCTTGCCTAGACCTTTCTTCGTAAAGCAGGGAAATTTTTCTATTACTGCGTTAAGCCTGTGTTGTTGCTGCGCTGTCAAAACTTTCATTTTAGGTGTTGCCTGACCTTGGACTTCTTCCTCCAAAGCAATGTTGTTGGTCGTTATACTATCAACTTTGAGCTGCATGAGATTGAATTTCTTAATGAAATCTACACCTAGAAACAATTCTCGTTTTAGAGAAGGTGTTAAATAAAAAATAATCTCCTGCTTTTGTTATCGAATTTAATTTTAACTTTAATGCGACCTATGATTGAATGCATTCGCCCATCGGCAGTTTTGACGAAAGATTTAAACTTAAAAATTGGCTACTTGCACTTTTCTACAAAACTCAAGCAGTTATTCCCTAAACACGACACTGTTGCTCCACTGTCTAATAATCCCTCAATTCGCTGTCCATTGATTTCGATGTTCGTATAAAATCTACAGTCTTCGCCCTCATAAAATTCTGATGCTGAAATTTCTTTATAATTGTTTTTCCTCAAACGATATCTAATTCTTGTCTTTTCGATTCTTGTTGCAAATATTCTTTTTCGAACTTCCTCATAGTTTTTGAGCCTAACGTGGAATGGTATAATTCCCTTTACTTTTACCTCAACAGTTTTTATGGCTTGGTGACCACTAATTTTATGACTACCACCCCTCGATTTTAAAACTACAACTTTATTTTCACTTTCAGTCTGTATGGATGATGTCAGTCAGTCTGTCTTTTCCTGAGTCTGCGTCTGAGTTTGAGCTGATCTAGACTCCATATGAACATTTCTATTTGGCCTAGCGGTTCCCTGACATTTCGGACACTTTGGGGTAACTACGCCCTCCGTTCCGCATCTATAACAAAAAATTCGCCTTACGGCTGCAGTACACTCAACAAAGTTATGCCCTGGCTGTTTGCAGTTCCAACATGGAAATACTCGAGAGGAATTTATGGCGTCTAAATCGAAAGCTTGAGCGGAAAGGTCTGGCTCTATATTTAACTCGTGCACTTGCTCATTGCGAGGGACATATTGACGCGGAGGCGGTTGATAAGCCTGGCGTTGGTAGTTTATATGAGTTTCAGCCTTTTTGCAGAACTCGGTCAAACCCTTTATGCGCATGGCAAATAACAACTGTGACATTTCCTTCCTCAGGTTGCTCCTCATTATTTCGACTAAATCCTGTTCCGCCAGTGGATTACGTTGTTGGTTCCTCAGTGTCAAAACAGATTGATAAAAGTCGTTGAAAGCTTCATCCCGTTGTTGTCTTCGATCCATTATTTGTCTTTGGATTTCGAAGTCGCTTTCGTGTCGCTTGAACTGAGTCACAAGCGCTTCTCGAAGTGCGTACCAACTTGGTATTCGGTTTAAGCGGCGAAATCCCCAGAACCATTGAGCTGCGTTTCCAGTTAGCAAACTATGAAAATTCCTAATTACTTCAGGCCATGGATACCGGTAGTCATTGCATAAGGTTTCTACTCGAAAAACGAATTCGTCCACGCTGATTGATTTATTTGTACCGTCGAACTTAAATCCCCATTTGTCCATTTCTACACGCCGCGGCTGTTCTGGTTGCTGGTAAGGCGCAAGAGGCGCTTGTGCCGGCCCTGTATAGGCAAAGGCACTGGGCTGACGTACTGATGGTCCAGCTCGTTGCTCTTGGTGTCGATTCCTATTCTCAACTTGGTAAGTCTGAGAATGTGCAAATATCTGAGGCTGCGGCACATTTGTCGGTTGCGGCCTATGTGGTGGTGGTTGTAAAGTCACTAACTTCGTAACCGCTGGTCTGCTCTCTGAATACTGAGGCGTCATCGACCCTAAGCTTTCGGCTATTAATTGTGGGACTAACACCCGCAAACGCTCCTCCATTCCCGACATCAGATCCACTTGGGCTAAACCTACCGCTGACTTGACGTAATCCCTGATATTGATGCTAGAGTTGACAACACCCTGGGACGCTGGTGCTCTTCCCGACGACCTGTCTCTTATGCTCCCCATCTGCGAATGTTGTTGAAATTGCTTGCGCACGTTTAAAGCGGTTAGGCTGCTAAACTCTGGAGACGTGATGCTGCTATTAGAGAAGTTAAGCTCTTCCGAGGTACGTCTAGGTGCTGGTGGTAGTACACTCTGCATTGCCATGGGTGTTGTAATAGTTGTCGTAGCTGTGGTAAAAATCGGTATGGTGGTTCTCATCGTGCCTGTTTTTGGAATTGCCCCTGTACTCGTGGTTGTTGTGGGTACTAGACTTCCACTTTCGGCTGGATTCGGATTGGTTTCACTATTATCCATTTTGCTTTGTTGCCTAGTGTGAACCATGCCCCAAGGAATCGTTATTCAAAAGAACCAAAAAATATCAAGAAAATTGCAAATACTTCAAACACCTAGGTTGTTCAAATCGACAAACAAGACTTCGCTGAATCAAACGCAGCGTCCGTTAGGACCTGAGAACCAATTTATTCATAAACGAGAAACTTTAATTATTTTGTTCGAACCGATGGTTTCAATGCGACACAGTCTACTTACCTGTTGTACGCCAAATGCCAAAACGAAAGGAAAAAAATAAAAAAAAATTAAGATCAAAATAAATGTCCTTTAAGGATGGTGGTTGCAAAACTTAGCAAAAAAAAATTCTTAAATAATAATAGTAATATAAGAAATGTTGATAATAATTATAGAAATAATAGGTGAAGGAAATAAATATAATATTCGAAATATATTCGAAAAGTTGATAAGATGTAAGTATATTAATTAATGGTAAGCATAATAATAAATGAACTCCATAGAGGTCAAAGAGATTTTATCGTAGTATGTAGTAATATAGAAATGTAGGAACGTGATATTAAAAGAAAGAATTTTTGTAACTATTTTAGAGTTACAATCTTAGCTGTCTAAAATTTCGCAACTTATCAAGAATTTAAAAGTTTAGGTTGATTTTTATCTGAATACATATATATATTTAAAAAAAAATTTATTTTTTTATTTATATTTATCCCTACTCAAGAGTGCTTGGCAACTCTATACCCCCCTTAAATCAGCAGCGCCTAACTCCAAATCGAGGTATTTTTTTTTTAACTTAGCTAGCCTGTCACATTGATGACCCCACTGACCTGAGGTCCTACTCTGCAACGCGACTCGAAAAGCAAATGCGATTCGAAAACAAAATCACACCATGTAAATACATGGCTTAAGATTTCTAAACGGCAGTAAATTCTACCTCTGCTCTAAAATCCCGTTTTTGTCTGCATTGAATTTGAACACATCAAACATTTTCAAAAAACATGTAAATCCATGGCACGCTCTTCCCGATAAGGAGCGATTTTCAAAAAAACAAAAACAATTTATATTTTAATTTAACCTTCCTCTAAGCCCGCACCCAGTGAAGCACATGAGCCGCACTGTGCGCAAAAACCAAACTGCAAAATAAACGCTTGCGAAGAAACGAGATGCACTCGATGTTCGCTGTTGCACTCATAAGCAAAACGCCTTGCTCACAGTCCAGCCCATATGCTTCACTGTGTACGCTGCCTAAGAGTGCCGTTACCCCCCTTTTTGTACACTAGGTGCACCCTCCGAGTCGAGGTATTTTTGTTCGTAACTAGCCTGTCCCGTTTATGACCCCTCTGGTCAGGCTGCTCTTCTCGGTCAGGAGTATTTTTCAAAACTAGATTTATATAATTTTCAACTGGTTTACATGCCGACAATCCCCGTCATGTTCGGGTTTTTCACCTTACGGTGTAAAAAAAAACAGCCGCCCAATCTGGGAACAGACGCTGGCCAACACGCCGCCCAATCTGGGAACAGACGCGTGTTGGGCTCGCTGGGGTACGCGGGTGCGCTACTCCCGTCATCCTACATTTTCCACGCAGGATGCCCCTGCGGGTTTGAATATAAAAAAAAAGATTATAAAACTAACAAAAATATTTTAATTAACACGCATCGGCCTCCAGTATCCGTCGCAACTGCAGTCGCGGTTCAACGACCTTCACGCTGCAGGACTTACGGAAACTGCAAACGCGATGTGAATTACAGACAAAAAAAAAATCCTAAAATTATTTCTAACTCTTAGCACTAGCAGTAAAAATCCTACTGTTAAGAACCACGTCGCAACTGCAGTCGAGGCGCTGTGGCCTAAACGCTGCAGGCCTTACGTGGTCTTACGTATTCGGACCTGCTTGGTGTCTAACCAAAATATTTTTATTTTTCACCCTAGCAGTAAAAAAAATCCCACTGAAAAGGAAAAAAACCACGTCGCAACTACAGTCGAGGCGCTGTAGCCTAAACGCTGCAGGACTTACGAGTTCTCAACCTACCAGGACATGCTTGGGGTCTAACCAAAAACTATACAAAAAAAAACTTACTCTACGGCCCGAAACGAGATTATATTGATTTCCTGATTGGCTCCTTTTGCCATAGACCACATCGCAACTGCAGTCGAGGTTCAAAGACCCAAACGCTGCAGGACTTACGTGGCTAGACGCCAGGAGACCAAACAAAAAAACAATCAAAATCCTAACCTTTGTCGGGCCCTACGTTGGGCGCCAATTCTGTCATGTTTCCTCACCATTCAATTCTTTGAGGTTGATGCTGCCTGTGGCTAGGTAGCCCTTGCATTTCACCACTGTCGTTCCTCTGGCAGCGCTGGTACGCTGGCATATTGCGCGGCTAAGGCTCGCCGGATGGGGTGGTGTTCTTGCCAGTCCGGTCCGACAGCAGGAAACTACACATGAATAAAAATCGTACCAGCTGAAAAGAAAATTACCGCCTGGTAAAAAAACCCGGAAAAACCCATAACCAACGAAAAATCTCGAAAAACGATAAATAAAAAAACCCGCTTATTTTATGAACACGACGAAGGAATAAGACTCGGTTGCTTGCGGTTGCCACTTTGGCCCGTCTCGTGGGTCGATCTTTGATGTAGGTCGATCGCCCTAGGCTAGCCCGCCCTTTCTGGCCACAAAAGACCAGCCATGGTGACCCTGCGCCTTGTTCTAGGTCACCCCAAAACTTCCATACTTACGCCCTCCGTCTGTCCCTTACGCCACCTGCTCTTCTCAATTAATGACCCATCATTTTCACCTGTATACAAATTATATTTATTATAGTTATCAAAAATTACTCAACCACTTCTTTTTTTTTCTATAACTATGCTTATACTTAAACAGTGATATATTAAATCTAATAATAGAGTGTTACAGCCGAATATTGAAAAGTATGAAAAGAGATCATATTTCTAAGGATATGAAAAGAATACTTAAGATTTTTTTTTCTAGATTCCTGAAAAAGTTTAATCATTACTGCTATTTCAATATGCGATTTTTTTTTTGATTTATCAAATATTCCGGAAATTTTAAGATTTTTCATTATAAATGCATTTAAAGCTGTGTTTCTTTTTTTTTTTTTTTTTAAATAAAATTCTCTTGTATGGGCAGCTATTTCCATATATTAAGCATCTTAAACTATGAAACATTTACAAATACCATATAATGAAGCTTAGCCTTAAATGCTAAATGGTAGTTGAGAGTAAAAAAAATCTTTTCTTTTGTATCTATTAATGGATCCCGTTTTAGTTTAGTTTGTATTTGATTTTTAATTCGCGTTATTTTAAGTTACTTTTATTTTTATATTTTTTTTTACTATTCGTTGGTTCGATTTTAAATTCGCGTTATTTTAAGTTAATTTTATGTTTATATTGGTTTTACTATTCGTTAGTTCCATTTTAAATTCGCGTTATTTTAAGTTAATTTTATGTTTATATTGGTTTTACTATTCGTTAGTTCCGTTTTAAATTCGCGTTATTTTAAGTTAATTTTATGTTTATATTGGTTTTACTATTCGTTAGTTCCATTTTGAATTCGCGTTATTTTAAGTTAATTTTATTTTTATATTGGTTTTACTATTCTTCAGTTTTCTTTTGAATTTGCTTCATTTTAAGTTAATTCGCTTTTTATATTGGTTTTACTATTCTAGTATTGTAATTTTAAGTCGCGTTATTTTAAGTTAATTTTATTTTCATGTATTTTTATATTTTATCGCATTTACTGCCATACCTGGTAATCTTTAGAATAGTGTAGATAGTGGGTGTGTGTGTGTGTTAGAGATATAGAAACAAACAAATCAGATAAAAATAGCAATACTAATCATTTCAATATTTTCAAATTGGCATTAATTGCCTTAAAGTTTTGGGTGTATAAAAAAACTAAAATACTATCCAAACTTTGATACACTTTATTCGAATAAAAACTAAAAAATCAGGAATTAATGTGGATTTTCATGTTCAAGGATTTTTTTTGTTTTTAGGTAATTTTCACTTTAGCTTTTGGTTAGAGAATGTTATTGATAAGCTTAACGGCTAAACTAAGTTAAAAAAAAATCGCGCAAGCTAACGACGTTAAAAAGCATCTTTTGTTGAGATTTTAGTTTCTTATATTTTTTTTTTATATGTATGTATATGTAAAGGAAAGGGTTGAACAACATTTATTTACGCAGGTAAGTGTTTAAAATGGAAAATTATTGAGATGTTGCTTTGTCGTATAATCATAATTTAAATGTAAGTAATACGTAAGTTATTTTTGTTTTTTATTTTCTTTATGCTGTTAAATAGATATATTTTTAATACATCAATTTTACTAACTGCATTTTAGACAAAAAATTAGTTTTATTTAGCTAACATCAACAAGTTTTGTTGGCATTTTCCAAAATGTTTGCAACATCAAAGCCTCTCAATAATAAATGCATTTAATAAACGTTATTTTCTTCTTTCCTTTCTTTTTTTTTTTTTTTTGTATCGTTAGGCAATTACTGAAAACTAAAATAATAATTTCTATTATAATTATAAATATTTATAAGTTACTGTTTAAAAATTTTTTTTTTTTACAATTTAATAACTCAGCTGTATTTGAATTTTTAATTTTCAGCTGCAGCTGGTATTTCATCCAAGTGCATGAATATATCATTTTCCCCCGCCCGCCCTGCTACCTTCCTTTTTTTTTTTTTTATTTAATAAAAGACGCTTACCAACCCAGGCCACAGTTTAGCAAACCTGGGGTGAGTGCCGTAATGGTGGATGCAGTTGGTGTTGTATCTGGTGTTTTGTTGCTGTGTTTGTTGTCGGCGCTGGATCGGATGGTATGGTTGTTGATGATGCTGGATCGTCGTTTTTGTTGGTGCTGATGAATATGTTTTTTTTTTTACTGCTGCTTATGAGGCTGATGTTATTGGTGACGTTTATGGATGTTGGTAGTGTTGGTTTATGTGTCGTATTTCGTTGGTGTTACTTTTATTTCTGTAGTATCTAGTTGGTTCTGTTTTCTCTTCAATGCTACAGTTTTCTTGTTTTTGCTTTCAGTTCTTATTCTAATTTTTCATTTTTCTCATTTCCTTTAAACTTATAGTTTTTTTTTTCTTTCACTTCTCTTCTTTCTTATTGTTTATAGTATTTTTTTTTTTAGTTTGTTTCATCTTTTTTTTCTTCCATTACACTTCTCTCATTTGTTTATTTTTCAGTGTATTTAGTTTCTTTTAGTTTTATTTTATTTTTTTCTTAGTTCTACACGTCTTATGTTTTTTTTTTTCAATGTCTGTTTTCTACACTTTCACTTATTTTTCTTAATTTTTTTTTTTTTTAGTTTTACACTTCTTTTTCTCTTTTTTAAATCTTAGTTTTCTATGTTTTTACTTTTCTTATTGTTTTTTTTACTTTTTCATTAATCTAATTTTCTGTATTTTTCTACGTCTCATTTTTTTTCTAGTTTTACACTTCTTTTTCTCTTGTTCAATCTTAGTTTTCTTTTGACCTTTTTTTTCCAGTCTTAATAATTTTTCTTTCTTATTAACTATTTATCATATTTTTCTTCACTATTCTGTTTTCTTAAAAATTTTTGGATTTAGTTTTCCTATTTTTCTTATCTTTCGAATATCATGTTTTTTCTTTTAAACTGTCACCTCTTTTCTCATACTTACACCCTTTTTTTTTTAGTTTTCTGTATTCGATTATTATTTTCAAGCTTAAAGTTTTCTTTGACACTTTTAAAATTTTTCACCTCTTCGTTCTTTCAATTTTTCTATTTTTACTTTATTAATTCCTTATTATTTTCGATTTTTCTTTTAGTTTGGTTAATTTTTTTTTTCAATTACACTTCTTTCATTTGTTTTCTTTTCTTTTTGCTATTTTTAATTTCGGTATTTTTGCTTATTCTTTTAGTTTGTTTCACTTTACTTATTGTTTCTTTCTTTCACTTTGTTTTCTTTTCTTTTTGCTATTTTTAATTTCGATATTTTTGCTTATTCTTTTAGTTTGTTTCACTTTACTTATTGTTTCTTTCTTTCACTTTGATTTTTTTTTTGCTATTTTTAATTTCTCTTTTTTTTATTTTCGATTATTCTTTCAGCTTTTCTGCGGAATGTTGGATTTAACGCTGCTGTTGCTGGATAGTGCAAGATGGCTGTGGTGATCATGTCGTTGTTATTGTTGTTGTTGAGAACCGGTAGCTAAAGCACCACCCCGCCACCGAGTTGGTGTGTTGACGATGGTGCTTCTGCTGATAATGATGACGATGGTGTTGTTGATTTTGGTGGTAGAAAGGGCAACGTGGTGGTGTGTGGAGGTGGCCCAGTAGTGGTTGTGGTTTGGGTGGCAGTGTGGTTGTGATGACGATGGTGTGCTGCTGTACCACAGCCCCCTGCTAGCCGGTGCCAGCGACCGTAGCGCTCGTTGCTGACGTTAGCAATAGCCACTACATTGCTTAAGCTTACGCTGCTGCTTTTGATGTTGTTGGCTGTAGCCAATGTTAAGTTTGGTGCTTTTAGCGCTGCTGCTCCGAGGAGCGCTCGATGCTACTGATACTGGTGATGGTGCTGCACCGCTGGGTGATGTTGAGTCTGCCGTTGCTGCGCTGCAGCTAAACGTTAGCTGGTGGTGGCGAGCGCTACCGGTCGTGGTGGGTGCCGTAGATGTTTGCGCCCCGCCTTGCGCCAGCTTCAATGACCCGTGCTGCCTTTCTCGCACCGCAGAGCACTAGTTCTAGTAGTTTGTTGGTGTTGGTGGTGTGGAAGGTGCCTCCAAATGTTGCCACTTGTACTCAAAAATACGATTTTTTTCGATTTCTTGAAATTTTCCAAAGATACTTAGCTCACTGCCGCAAATAGAACTGGAGACTAGCTTGATATAGCCATATTTTTGCATCATGCTATAAGTATTGTGACTTTGCCCCAGAGCTTGGTAACAAACACCAAAGGGCGTGTTCTCCAGTCAACTAAAAATAAGCGATTTATTGTTAATTTTAGACTTTCAATACCTATGCATGTTCGCTACTTACGCTGTGAGCAAGTATAAAAGATAGGCATTCAATCATTCTTGCACTGAGTAGCCATTTTCTGGCTGATGTCTTTGTTCCCGAAAACGTAATACCTACACTTTAGCTTCAATGAAATTGGAGTTTTCAAACTCTCCCGGGAATTCAACTAATTTCCGAAATAAAACAATTTCTTAATGTTGACAACACTTATAATTGTATAGTAAAATATATACCACGTAAAATGAAAACCACAAAGATGCGTTCGTTCTGAAGTGCAACGAGACTTTTTCTTTGTCTTTTCATTACCGAATGGCCGAACTCAGCTGCATCATCGTTTACCCAGGGTTGTATTTTTTATCAGTTCGGTGCTTTTTGGTACTTTGGCAGTGTTGCCACCTGTACTTGGAAAGGGTGCGTTCGCATGCATCTTGATGGCATTTAGATGTGCAAACTAGCGATGTTTGTTCAACTTTACTACCTTTTCGGTGGAATCGCCCATAACCGATGGGAGTAGGTAATGGTTGGGTTGGACTTGCGGATGACACGTCGGCAAGATTCCGTTAACCGACGCTTGTTTCGGAATTCCGATTGGCTACCGATTCAAGCGCGTGTCGGATCACGCCATTTTCCCGACCGGTTTATGCCCGCTGAAACTAATGGTACCATTTTTGTTGGTATTTTTCCCTTTCAAGCCCGTGTGTGGCCATTTTGTTTGCCCGAACGTTCTCGAACCTCACCGAGGTGCCACATCTAAATGCAAAAAAATTGTGTGCACTGACACACTAGAGGGCGCTTGACTCGATCTCGAGGGTATTCATGAACCTGAGTATTGCTGCAATTCAGGTGCCCATGACACTTTCTCAACATTTCTTAATTTTGCCAAGCAAGATATTCGTGCTAATTCTCATAGCTCTACGATCACTCCTTCTCTTTTTGGCCAAGAATGGGGACGTTACACTCTGCGACGTTTGTTTCCAAAAAAATTAAGATATACCAAGGAATTTATTTCCTTCGCAAATTATTATTGTTAAAAATTAACGACAATAAATAAAAAATAATTTAATAATATGTCCTTAAATAAAATTTAAGTCACGTAACTACGATTTCTCAAGGTAAAATAATCGACGTGAAAAATTCGATTTTTTTGAGCAAAAGTTTTTTGAGTCACCTTTGTTTGGCAAAACTCGATTATGGTCGAATTCGATTTACCCGTTAGCTTTCATATTTTCAGCAAGTCAGCTACTGATGTTATTTTAATCATTCAGGTGGTCATATTTTGTGACGTAAGTCAAAATCTTTAGTTAACAGGTAACGTCAAATACAAAACATTTAAGGTACTATTACAGTGTGTAAAAAATTAAAAATCAATTTTAGTTTTTCGTTAGAATATGGTTCTGTAAGGTCTTAAGAACCCGTATACAAAATTTTAGAAAAAAATATCAAAGAGAAAAAAGTTTTAACATACATTATATTCGCATATAGCGTAATATTCAAGAACCTTTAAATCTTTAATCGCGTTTTTCTCGAAACAAGGTTTTTCGAATTGGCTTCTTACTAAGATATCTGGAGTTCTACATGATCGATTTCGATGAATCTTGATTCATTGTGATCTTTATAGACTCTGTTAAGGCACTAAACCTATAAAAAGCCAAAAAAACTCATTTTTTATGGCAAAAAAGGAGGTTTTTTGTACATTTTTTTCAACGCGTGCCATTTTTTATTTTTATTTTTTTTTTTGCGCACTTTGAGTGCTCAACGACAACCCTTAACTCAGGAATGCTCTTTGATTTTTTACTTTCAGACGCTTTTTAAATGCTGGAGACGAGAAGTCAATTGCAACAATTTTTTAAACACGATAACTTCACCGCGCAGTAGGAAATTAACAACAACTATGAAGACAAAAATTTTTTTTTCCTCATGAATAGTTTTTATTATGTAAGAAATTTGATTCATTAAAATTAATAATACTAGGTAACAAAAATTAATAAAAAAAGTGTTTTTTTATAGCTACATACTGTAATTGTACCTTAAATTTAACATCTTAAAATTATCATTTCACCAAAGGGAATTATTGATCTAATTTTTCAAACTTTAAGTTAGTTTAACGTTTTTAAATAATTAATACCAAAATGTTTTCTTTTACCTAATTTGTGATAAAATCTTATAATATTTTATTATATAAATTGTATTATATTTGATATTATAAAAAGTATTTTAAAAAAGTTATTGCTATTTTTTAACAAATTCCATTAAAATAAAATATAAATTTATTTATAAAATAAGATATTTTTAATATACAACTGTTGCAGTAAACGATTACTAGAGAGGATAAAAATATGCATTTGCATCGTAATGTAGGATTTAAAGTCTTCGAAAAAATTTTGTTTAAAAACAAACAAGTTTTTAGTGAGTATGCGAGTAAACTTTCGCCGAAGAATTATCAAACTTAAGATATTGGCCGGCAACATCTTGCGATACTAAACGTAGTTTCTCTGCATATTCATCGTTTTTAACTGAAAAACGTAGAAATTTTTCAATGGAGAATTTATAGCAACACTTGGTAGTTTATTATCATTCTAATATTTGAAAAATATTTAACTGCATTTTATATTGTTTTTTTTTTAAGTTAATTCAATAGTAACAAAGAGACTGAAAACGAAGTTGCTCAGTATACATTAATATTATTTTTAAGTTTTTACGTTTATTTAAAAAACAGTTTTTTTTTTTACTTTATATAGGTATACGTAAGAAATTCGACATATTAAAACGCTTAAAGCAAATGTTATTCCAAACATTTATAAGATTGGAAATATATGTTCCGTTCCAAAATATGTACTTTTTATTTTATTTTTTTCTTAAAGTATTTTTATCGAGCATATTTTTAAATTCATCGGGCATATTTTCAATTTTTCGTGCTTTTGAATGCGCATAAATCAAGTTTTATCGTGAATATTTTTATCTTCTCTAATGATGACTATTGAATTAAAAAAGTCTCTTCTTGTTCTCTTTTTTTTTGTCAAGAGTTCTCTTGTTTTCCCCTACGCTTCTAGTAACCATAGTAAGCATAGTGTTACTAATAACATAGTTTTACTCTTAAAGTAAATAGCAGGGCGCTATTAGAAAACTGCGGGCGGGCGCACAAAATATAGTTACGCTACTGGGAATGCTGTTGGACTATGCGACTAATAGTATGAAGTGATGTATTCATTTCTTCTGCTGTTATAGACCCAACTTGAAAATTGTTGGCGTTTTTTCGACACGATGTTATAAAACGTTTTACATATGCGAAGATGTGAAGAAGTTTGCTATAATTCTTGATGAATTTGTGCTGTGCGACGAAGTCTGTAGTTTTATCAGTTACAAGAACAAGATGCTGTCACCGTTGTTCTGGTACCTCTGAGATAATATCATCTGTGTTGTGTGGCCAGCTGGATCTTGGTTGTAGTAAAAACTCTGGGCCATTGAACCAAAGTTTGTTATCGATGAGATTTTGAACGGTTGAACCTCTGGACACGATATCTGCTGGGTTTAACAATGTTGGAACGTGATGCCATTGGTATTCGGCCGAACTGCTTGAGACTGTTGCACAAATCATAGCACCTAGTTCCCAAAATGTTCACTGCTGGTCCGACTCTAGTCATAATGCTGTGCAAAGCTCAAACCGAGGTAGACGGACTTCTTTGGTTGGTGCGACTCGGGACTTCGCACAGAAGAGTGATGATCGCTTAGCACCTCCAAACTCTGTTACTGCGTATATGCATACACCGTATGCCTTAGTACTAGCATCTGCAAAAGCGTGAAGATTAGAATCGCAATAAAACGGAACAAACCTGGGAATTCGGATTTTGTCAATTTCTGAAAACTGGTAGCAAAGCATCTCCCATTGACTGTGAACATCTGGTGGTACACTTTCATCCCAGTCTATATGTAGCTTCCATAACTACTGTAGTCCGATAGGATTAAAAAAACTTGCGATGTTAGACAAAATAGTTCTTTTGCTCACTTTCGATGATGAAGATTGAAGAGAGTAAGTGAATAAGAAAGTATCATCATCAGGTGACCATTTTAAGCCTAACGTCTTGATGTACTCAACATCATTTAAATTGACAATTTCTTCTTTATCCGATGGTGAAATGTCTGATAATTTGTTGGTTGTTGGATGCAAATTTTCGTAAAGGGAAACCACAAGAATTTAGCAATCCAATTACTTGTTTGAACAGTGGATCCACCTGTCATTAAATTGTCGACGTAAAAGTCTCTGAAGGTCACCTCTGCGCCAATTGGAAACAATGAAGAGTTGTCGTAAGCAATCTGCTGAAGGCATTTTGTGGCCAAGAAAGGCGCGCAGCTGGTACCATATGTGATCGTTTGCAATTGATATACACTAATGGGCTCCCTTGGTGAATCTCGCCATAAAATGCACTGCCACTTTGCATCCTCTTGATCGACGATAACTTGGCGATACATTTTTGTTATGTCTGCCATCAGTACAAATGGGTGGGTTCTGAATCTGGTTAAAATTGTAAAAATGTCATCCTGGATTGTCGGGTCCACACGAAGAAGATTGTTAAGAGATTTTCCATTTGAAGTTCTACACGAGGCGTCAAACACAACACTAAGTCTTGTTGTTGAGCTGTCGGTTTTTGTGACGCAGTGATGTGGAATTAAATTCAGGGCTCTTTTCGATACTTCTTCAGGAGGAACTAGAACCATATGTTTTAAGGCAATATACTCACCCATGAAACCGCCATAATCTTTGTGCAATTCACTTTTTCGTTGCATCTTGTTTTCTATTGATTTTCTATTGAGCGTGCGATTTCATAGGATTGCCCAAGACCGCTGGGATGCGATTTCCTTGAAGGGCAGACGAACGATGAATTTGTTGGTAATAGGGCACCTGCGTGTTGGTTGCTCAAAATACCTTTGACATTCTTCCTCATCTGGTGTGAGTAGCAAAGAAGGTTGGTGGTAGTTGGTTTCATGTTTCCAAAACCTTTCAAGAAGACTATCGGTGATCGGCATATCGTTTGATGTTGTTACAAACGGTATCGAAGGCGAAGATAGTAATGAGCATTTGCTTTGGTGCGATGATGATTTTGAAGGTGACAGCGACGACAAAGACGGTGATGTATTTTTGGTGACAGGTCCAGCGACGATCCAGCCAAGCTTGGTTTTTTGTAGCACGGGTAAGCTCTCTTGTAAAATGATTTGGTCTACAAGTAGTAGCTCGTAAAACATGCCAGCACCTAGCAGCAGGTCTATTGGTCCGGGCTTGTTAAAATTTGAGTCCGCTAGATTTATATTTTGTGGGATCTTCCATTCCTGAATATCTAACTGACTTTGTGGTTGACATGAAGTGATTGTTGGCATGATGACTGCCTCAATTGTTGAAGAAAAGGTGTAGTGAAAGGATCTGACTCCAACATTACATACCTGTTGCGCATTTGTTGCACATGCGCCAATGCCATTGATTTCCATTTGAACCTTTTTACGCGAAATTCGAAGAAGTTGAGCTGTGCGCTCAGTCATAATGTGGAGTTGTGATGCTGAATTCAGCAATGCACGTGCAACGATTGAAATGCCTGATGGGTTGAACAACTGAACTAGTGCAGTTGCAAGAACAACCTCACTTTGGTTTTGTTGTACTTGAAGAACTGACGATGTCATTGGTTGCTTGTTGATATTCGATGAATCTGATGATTGTTGCCCTCGATGCAATAGGGTGTGATGGCTTACACGGCTATGCTGGCACCTGTTTGTAAACGGGCATGAACTAGACGAATGATTTGTGCATAGGGAGCTTAAACACAAGCCCTTGCGTTTGACTAAATTGTACCTCTCCATTGGATTAAGTTCCATAAACGTAGAACATTTGAAAACATTATGCGAAGTGAGATCGTCACACAAATTTCAATGCGACTGATTTGTGGTAACGAAGGACGATTTGCTTTGGATAATACGCCCCTTAGATGACGACGATGATGAATGCGAGATGCTTGATTGCTGTGATTTATTATATTTTCTATTGCCCTCAATTATATCAATGGTCTTGCAACGACGATCGATAAAAATTGATAAGTCCTCCCATGAAGGTAGTGCCAGTGCAGTCGATGACGAATTTCGGTCCCAGTTTGACGATATTTCTTCCTCCCATTTCGACTGGGTATCAGGATCAAGCTTGGACACGACCAAGTGAAGAACGATGCCTTCAGCTATCTGAGTTTTTGATGCCAAGGATTTCATTACACGCATGTTGGCATTTACAGTGTCGATAAAATCACGCAGCGATGAGACATTTGTGTTAGTGAGCCCTTGTGTATCGAAAATATGTTGCAAATGTGACTGGAAAATATATCGCTTGTTATCGTACCGCGCCACTAGAAGATCTATAGCTTTGTTGTAATTGGAGTCTGTAACCTCCAGAGATTGAATAAGCCTGGCTGCGTTTCCGGCCAAGCTTGAGGAAGGTATTGAAATCTTTCAATATTGGTCAAATCAGAATTTCTGTGAACCAATACTAAAAACATATTGTAAAAATCGAGCCATTCTCTATGAAGTCCAGTGAATGTGCTGAGTTGCAGTTTTGGCAAGTTGACTCGCGGACGTCTTTGCGAAATTTGTTCTTGCTGTACTTGTGTGCTGCTAAAGCTGTCTTCAAAATCATTTGTCCGAAGTTGTGCTAATTTATCAACCATTAATGATTTTACAGCACAATAAGTTTCATCGAACCCATTGCGATGATCTACCTGTAACTGCGTTTCGTCTAAAAATTCAAGTTGCGTCTGCAGCTGCTCAAAGGACTGGTAATGATGCTCCAATATCGTCAGCTTTATTTCCAATGAAGTGGCTGATAGTGAATTAAGCTGCGAAGGATCGAGCAACTGTGCCTTAAGGCGATCAAAAATCTGCTGCCGTTGCACTAATACGAACGTCGCGTTCAACTTCGTCGCGGTGTGAAGGAATTTGCACCTCCACATCTTCACTAACTTCACGATCTGAGCAAGACATCGCAAAACTTAATTGTGATTTGATATAGGTTTAATCGAAAATATTTGCAAAAATTGACCGAAAATAAAGATTTGTTTTATATTAAAATTGAACTAAAATCTCGAAATTAAACCATCCGGCTCGAAGGACCAAAATGGTGAGGAACCAAAGCTTTTTTGGCTTCCTTTTATGTCGACTATTTAAATTAAAAATATACAAAAGGATGGTTTAGAATTATAAGTTTTTATTTATTAGTATTCAATATGCAAACAATTTAAACTCTGAAGCTAATTGAAAAAGCAAGTGTTGTGCGCACCGATGTCGAAGAAGTTCTGCTTAAAAAAGACAGCATAATTTGCCTGCGACCTAAGTTAGAATTTTGTTGTAGAAAGTCGCGCCTCAGATTACGTTTTTTATGCACGCACTTTCCTATGCTTAGTCGTTTAGCGGTTGGGGTGATTGTTGTTGTTTTGAGTGTATTGTGGGCGAAACTAAGACATTTGTTGTTGTCGTTCTTGTTGTTGACAGTATAGCGATGACAAAGAGTAGGTGGGTGGTGGTGATGATGGTATTGTTGTTGTTGGTATGAAATTGTTTTATCCATGCATGGAATCGACGATGATGAGTTGAATGGTGGTGGTGGTATTCTTTATTTTAACCACTAGTGTTGCACGATAAATTAAATAAAATATTCTGTTAAACTTTATCCACAAAAGTTGCACAAGAAACTATATTTAATGAACTTTAATTTAATTAATTTATTTACTTTACTTTTAGTTTAATTTAATGAAAATTACTAGTATTGCACGATAAATTTGTGTACCGAGAAGCGGTGGCACTTTATTTTAACTAATTGGACGTTTTATGAAATTATTTATTTAAACAAAACTGATCGAATTTAATTACACGTACGTTTGTCTGACCGATATTGACAAATAATTTTAATTACCGAGAAGCGGCCTAATTTATTTAATAAAATTTGCCAAATTATGAATTTCGTAATGCCAATTACTTTTCACTGATTCGCCGATTTATTAATTAAGTTTTATTTCCACTTTGGTAAGATTCACCAATTTGAATTAAAATTGCTTTACACTTCGTAAATTTTTAATTAAATTCCTTACACTTTAGTGCTATTACTAACGTTAATGAAATCTTTTCCAAATTATGGAAATTTAAGATTGACCATGAGTAAATTTATTAAGATGGTTTATAATGGCTTTAAGGGTTAAATAATATGTAATCTTAAATTTATTGCAAAAATATAAAATAATAAAGGAGAATATATAAAAAAGAATAATAAATAAATCAAATGGATGTCACCGAATCCTGTTTAGGTGGCTTGATTGATGTTATTGTTATTTTATTGTTTTGTCCTTAATGTGTCCTGGCCAGTGCATGAATCTAGCGTGCGCTTTGTCCTTCGATAACGTATTTATGAGTGGAATCGCCAGGTCAAGGCTAGGATAATTGTGGGAATTTTCCAGGTTTCGGCAATCATTAAGGCGAGTAAACAAACGTGCACCAAACCGGATAGAAAAGTCCGAAGCCTTGAAAAGTTTTGTGTTTGTTTGGGAGTTTAGGAAGGGCTGCTCAGGGTCCGGAGTTCAAGAAGTCGAGTAGACAAACAACGACGAACTGACTACTGTCCGGGACCATGAGTGAAAGTATTGAGCAGGTATCCTTAACCTGGTGTTCTCCATATACTGTAGCTGGTTATGAATCGAAGGCAAAACTTTGGATATGTTCGATTCGTTAGTGCACTTAGTCGCCCAGAAATTCTATTCTAGAATTTGTACGTTTCCAGATCCTGATGAAATAAACGGTTGTACCACTGATGGTCACTGGATGAAGTGGTGCTGCGGTCCTGATGGTGACAAAGTTCCATGTCGCAGCTTTACTTATATGACTCAATGACTTGGTGCAGATTTTATGTTAGATGATGGCTGCACATTCAACTTATGAATTACTATCCGACTGTTTATGACTCACTATTAAAAATTGACTGTTCACTCTGGACTCTTTCTACGGACTGTCCAGATTTGTCTTTCTCTCTGCCTTTTATAGGCAGTAGCCTGATGTTGTTGACAACACAAAATGGTCTGTTTAACTTTCCGCTGTGCTTTCAAGTTTGTAGTTGCTATGTACTGCAGCTGGTTATCGCTGTCTCGTTCCCTCCTTCACTAAATACCAATACCAATAAATAGTACCATGCCCGTCGCTCAGAGAATGATGTTTTTATGATGCTCTGTAGGCGATATATGTTGACCGGGTGCACCCACTGGTGATTGAATGTGCGACCTGGTTGATAAATGTCGCTCGGAGTAATATGCGTTGTATGTCGTTCTGTAGCTGCCATATGTTGACTGGGTATACCCACTCGTGATTAGGTGTGAATCTGGTTGATGACTAGATGGCTCCGCCCATTTGGTTCTGTTGTATAAATGTTGTCACTCATACTCTCGCTGTGAGTATGCGGTATTTTGGCACTCATGGTGTCTATGTATGTGAGCGTGAATTGCCCGATGTCTCTTTCTATGGAGTTATGTATCAGCCAGCCTGACGTGATTCTCCCGGTATGGCTCCATCCTAAGTCTATATGAAAGTAAAAGAATGTTCGTGAATATCGCGTGTATGTATGTAAATGCTCTTGTTAAGTGTTTATTTCAAACTTTAACCCTTTTACGAGCCATTCTTAACCCCTATTAAGGTTAACGGTGTGTTTTGAGGTTTTCATACTTAATGTAATATTTAAATTTCCGATTTCCACCCATGTTTCAGCCTATTTTGGATTATTTCTAATCTTGTAGCCCTTTTTAATTCCTGCAAATCTTTCTATATTGTCTAACGGGAGATCCTAACATGGCACCTGTATTGGGATGTCAAAAGGAAGTTTGAACTATTTCCATGAATACACAACGCATTTCAAATTTTTTTTGATAAATGCATTCTTATATTATGCTCGCCACAAAGTGTCTTAGCGACTAATTGAATGTGATGCATTCAAATAATAAACAAATCTGCAGTAAGATACCAAACTTCGATATAATGACGCACGTATCTGATGATCTTATAAGAGTAGAGTCCATTTACAAAACAAATAACTCGGAAATCTCAATTGTTTCCAAAAACATGAGAAAATTATCTGAGGTAGTCAAAGATAATGAAAAAAATTTATTTTGGAATACGGCCATAAACGAGCTTAAATCAGAAGTAAAAAAGCTTTGATGTTTTAAGAAATGACGATTCAGCCAAAAATATACTGAGTATTCTTACATCTTTGCGATATGATGTGGATATTGCACTTCAATCAGGTAAACCCCAATTATCATCTCCGCAATCAGATCCGATGCTGGAAATATTATATCAAAAAATTAATGATATCAGTGACGATCTTGAAGTCTTTCGAGTGGCGCTTGCAAATGTAGCGGATGAAGTAAGATCTGTGCTTAATAGAGCTGAAACAAAGTCTCCACAAGCCCACCATCATAGCTCTTCTTCTATTTTCGAGGAGATAATTGAAGCATCCAATCGCTTACTACAGGTTTGCTCTTTACCAGCTAATCAATCTATAAATCTGGACCCTTCAACTGCCTCTGACACCACAAAACGAATTATACCGATTGCTGCTCCTCAAAATGTTATTGAAAGGTTTGGAACATCGTGGACCACATCAGAATGGGAAAGTCGCCTTAAAAAACGTAAAGCATTCAACCCAATAGAAAGTATCTCAATATTAATAAAAGGATTGTCTTCAAAAGCTAATGAAACTTGGGTGCGTAAATACTTTTTAAATAAGTTTCGCTTTACAATATCCGAAAGCAACAAAATATCTTCAACTCGGGCCAAGTTAAGCAGTTTTAAACTTAATATACCATCAGAATACGCGTGGTAGGTCCTGAGTGCTTCTGGTGCTATACAAGATCATGGAACTGTTGTAGTATCCAAGTGGAACGATAAACCCAAAAAAATTTCGATCCCATCTGAGATAAGTAATGCACCTAACACGTCTACACAAACTATTAATTTAACTAATAATAAATCTAGATTAAGTATTGTGCCTAAGGCTAATATAAAAACTCCTAGTAAAACTAATTATAATCTTAACTCTTATTATAACATTGATCGTAATTCTTATTCTCATTATAATTCTGATAACCCGTTGTACAAAGATACCCATATGCAACCAGTTAGCCAGCCCAGACATAATTCAAAGTCCTATCATAGGTCAGAACCTAATTGGAGCCTCAAAACTAATATTTTTCCCATGTTCCCAAGATAACCTTCAAATCCTTCCCGCTTTACAAAACTAGTAGGTTCACAAGACACACAGAGCCAAACTAAGTCAACGTATTCAAAGCGCAACCGTGTCTCATTTAATCTTTCAACAGTACATAATTCTACACCTAGTCAAAATATCGTTAAAGTAAATAATTCCACAGTCAAATATCCAAACTTCATACGTTCTTACATTTTAAATCCGTCACCGCCTTCTTCAACTGTAAGTATTAAAACATTTCCCACTATAGTGATAGATTCTCCTACTTCATGCAGTTCAGCGAATTCCTCTCAAAAAATCACTGATACACCGTCTGCGCCTATATCTATTGCAACTCAAACCTTCTCTACGCACCATCTGGTTTTCTTGGTCCTCTTCTCCCATCTACAACTAAGCTAACAAAAAATCTTTCTGATATAAGTAGTGACGGCCGCGCTTTGTCATGTCTCGCCCTAGAGACCGTAGATTATTTGATAATGTACGCCTGTGCCTCGCATACTTGCACAATAAAGCAGATTCAGTTTGCATTGACGGTCTAACAAAAACAAGCGTCATGGTTTCGATAGAGCAAGAATGCCTTCCAACGAATCCTTTAGATCTGAAGAAATCTTCATTCGATATCACAAAAGCTTTAACATCTCGCAAACTGAAGTTGAAAATGGCCTCTCTGCATTCGCCTCACACTCAAAAAGATCCCGCTCTAGCTTCAAAAGCTATTATTGTTCCTAACTCTAATCCTAAAACAAAACATTATTCTAAAAATAAATATTCTTTATATTACCAAAATGTTGTTGGAATCAGAACAAAGCTTCAAGAATTGTTCTTAATGACTGTTTCACTTGAGTTCGATATCATTGTTTTTACTGAAACTTGGCTATCTGACTGTCACTTATTATCTGAATTGTTTAGTGGTACTGCGTATAGTATTTTTCGCAAAGATCATTTCTTGAATTCCTCAGGATTAACTCGTGGTGGAGGTATACTAATTGCAGTTCGTAATGACTTAACTACTGATCAAATAATTCTGCCATCTATTAACCCTCAAAGGCCTGTTAATTTTGATATCGATCAATTAATTGTGAAAATTTCGTTTCAATCAGAATTTGATCCTTTCGTTATAGTAAGCTGCATACCACCGAGGAGTACCTCGGAACTGTATTAAATTCATGTGGAAAATTGCATCAATTTGCTTGATAACTTAAGTCCTTCCCAACATATCGCATTCACTGGTGATTTTAATCTTGGCAATCTTAGATGGAAAATTGATTATGATGAAATAAATCTTATGCCTACTAATATAAGCAAAGATATTGAATCTTCCCTCGTAGACTTTTTCTATCAATACGATCTAATACAGATAAATAATATTCCTAACGATTTGGGTAGAATACTAGACTTAATTTTTATCGATAAAGAACTTAGCGTTTACATTGAAGTACCTATGGTACCTATTTTTAAGAAAACACTACACCATGTTTCTTTATTGGATGAATTTTCAATTTTTCATTATCAAAATCTCGTACAAGGAATCAGGTACTATAATTATTATAGTAAAACCAACTTTGATGCAATGAATAATTATCTTCAGCTTGTCGCATGGAACGACATCCTATCTGGAATATACTTAAAATCAATGTATGATAAGTTTGTAAAAATTTTTAATAAAGCTATAAACTTATTTGTTCCAAAAAGATTTGTAAATTCAAATAGGAATCCACCTTGGTTTAATAGAAGACTTTGAAACATAAAAAACATAAAAAAATAAAGCATATAAGCGTTTTAGAGAAGCCAAAACTGATCCTCAGTTAAAATTAAATTACCTTCAGCATCAAAGACAATTCGACACACTCAATAAATTTTTATATAATTCATACTTATTAAATACTGAATCTAAAATTAAAAATGACAGTAAACATTTTTGGGCTTACATAAATACTAAAAGAAAAACAAATGGCCTACCTAGTACTATGTTTCTTTTGGACTGCTCATCTGATGACACTCAAACCATCTGCAATCTTTTTGCTAACTATTTTAAATCTGTGTACTCGAACAGTGACATTTGTTCCACTTACGAAGTATCATCTGCTTCAGTTAATCTAGATATTGGAGATTCGCAATTCAATGAACTCGACGTAGAAAGAGCCCTTAATGATCTAAAAAGTAAAAAGACGGGAGGTCCCGATGGTATTGCACCCATTATACTTATAAACTGCGCGGCATCCTTATGTTCCCCTTTTTAAATCTTCAGAGAATCATTAGACAGCGGCACCTTCCTCGAAAGTTGGAAATTGTCTCTTATCGATCCAATCCACAAAGCGGGTCCCAAACAAAATATAAGCAACTATAGACCGATCTGCAAAATCTCTTCCATCCCTAAATTATTCGAAAAAATTATTTATGACAAGATTTCGACTCAACTTAACTCTGAGCTATCTGATCAACAACATGGTTTTAGAGCCGGTAGGTCTACTTCAACAAAGTTGGTCAATTTTTGTAACTATGTTATGAAAAACTTTGAAAATCATTTGCAAACCGATGCTATTTTTACTGACTTTGCAAAGGCATTTGATAAAGTAAACCATAACAAATTACTGAAAAAGCTGCGTAGCCAAGGTTTTCATTCCAACTTGCTAAATTGGATTGAATCTTACTTAAAAAACCAATATCAAATCGTTAAAATTAATAACATCAAATCAGAACTCATAAAAGTAACCTCTGGTGTACCGCAGGGTAGTCACTTAGGACCTCTACTATTTTTGTTATTCATAAACAATTTACCTTCAGTCATCAAACATTCACAATGTCTCTTATTTGCGGATGATTTAAAAATATATCGGTCCATAAAATCTTATAATGATTGTGTGCTCATGCAATCTGATATAGATTCCGTCTCTAATTGGTGCAATGATAATAGCCTGCCCTTAAATATTTAAATGCGAGTGTTTTTCTTTATTTAGGACTAATATACCTTTAATTAGCACTTATTCCATCAAACTGTCTGCCCTAGAACATGTCACATCTAAAAAGGATCTCGGGATCGGCGCCTAAATTTCACAGAGCATCTTAACTTCGAAAGCTTGGTAAAATTCGAAAGCTTCGAATGCTCGGTTTCCTTAAAAGAAATTATACTGCTTTTTCAGACCCTTATGCACTCAAAACTTTATATAATGCTTTGGTAAGGTCTCAGTTGGAGTACTGTTGCATAATCTGGAATCCTTCTTACGAGGTGCACTCTATCAGAATCGAAAGAGTCCAAAAAAACTTCACAAGGTAAGTAGTTCGCCAATTAAATTGGCGCATTGAAATGCCTTCTTATACAACAAGATATGCGTTAATAAATACTCAATCCCTTGAATGTCGTCGAAAGCTCTTTTCTGTTATGTTTGTAATAGGTAATCTTGGTTATCTTTTGTAGTTTAAAATATAACCATTGGTGATGACACACTCAATATTTTTCTTAACTAGTTTAAAAAAATAACGAAAAATATAGAAGCAATGGGCGAGCGAACAACACTATAATCGTAAAATTTCAGAGTGTGTGGTTGAGAGAGAACACAGTAGCTATCAACGAAAGTGTAGAAAGAAGAATATCAAAATCAGCTGTTAAAACTCGTTTAGCTATAAACTACTTTCGGAAACTAGTTTCTAAACATAGTTTATCAGAAAATTAAACTAGAAAAGCGATTTAAACAAGTTTAAGTCTGCCAAGGCGTCGCAGGTATAAGGGACTTAATACAAAATCACATAAACTGCCCTAGACTACTCGTTATGCTTAATTTCTATGCTCCTACTCGACATCTTCGAGAACAATTTTATTTTCGTGATAGTCACCACCGATCTAATTATGCCCAGAATGAGCCAATTGCTCGTTGCATCAAAGAAACAAATTTAATTTTGCCTTCTATTGATATCTTCAAATTTATTTCTCGTTATACCTTTAAGAATAATGTCATTATAGTTCTAAGTCAACTTAATAAGACCTGAAATACCCGTATAGACATAAGTCCCTCTATATTTTTTCCTCTTTTCCTTTTTTGACATGATTTTTGAAATTTTGTCAATCCTGTGGGTGGAATATGCCTACGTCGACGTAAACACAAAAAGTAAAAAAACAAAACAAGGAAAGGGGAGAAAAGAAAATAAAACATAAATCCTGTTAAGTTAAGCAGAACCTGTTTAGAATAAGTTCGTTAAGCAAACCTGTTAGAATAATTTATATAATAGTAAATTATAGTAGTCTGCCAGAGTATTTACTCTATTGATGATGAATGAATAAATAAATAAACGTTGTGGGTCGATTTGACCATGTCAAAGGCAATTTAGGAATGAAATCCTCGTTAATTTTCAGAATAAAGAAAACTTAAATTGTATGTCATTGTTTAGATTTTATTGTACAAAATCATTCTGATGGCAAGTTTATTAGCCAAAGTTAAATATTTTTAGTTATTTTTTGCTAAGCAATTTTTACGATAATGTTTTTGAATCATTATCATTTGCTTATTACTTTCGTGTATTTCTTAGGTGTTATTTTGGAATTAACATTTTCAGCTAAATACAATATTTATAGCTTTTCTTTTGTTGTTTAAATTGTTCCCGGTTGACTATAATATTTTGCGACAGTTATGTTTCACAATTCGATTTATATTATTTTATTTTGACTTTTAGCCTGAACAACGTTTGTTGACCATAATTTAGCTATTGGTTATAAAAGAATTTCATACATAATTTATAATTTTAATTCGATCATTTATTCAACGTTAGGATAAACACAAATGCTTATGACTTTGACAAAAATTCCTAATTTTGTTAGAGTTTTGGCTAACAGCCTTTCCCTGATGGCTTGGTCTCTGACCTTGCTTCTGACGATTTCCTTCTGGCTGTGGGTATATTTTACCCTGCGCACGTCTGGCGTTTTCGGTATGATGCGCCTTCGCACCAACTGATCCTGATGGCCCATTGCTCGCTCATTATAACAGGTGATTTTGGTGTCAGACCTTTTCAGGTCGGTGTAAAATTCCCAGCAGGATTCTCGTTTGCTCTTGTTTTGTCTTAAAAACTTGGCTCGCACTAAAACAAAAATTTACAATTTTGAATTAAAATATGGAGGCCAAATTTGCACTACAATTTTGTTTCCTTAGAGTGTGATGAAATGCCAGTCGGTTCCCACATTGGCCAATGATTGCTGATTATGCTTACTTTGCCAGGAATGGAGATCCTGCTGTAGTAATCGATTGGCGCCCACGATTACGATAACGATGCAGTGCCGTTATTGCTATACAAATGAGAACATGGCCATCGGTGGCTGATAAATCGGGTAAAGGCATCCAGAAAGGCCTGCGATGATAGGTCGTCCACAACATCGATGTGCACTGCCTTTGTAAACATGCAAACAAAAAATGTACTCCACGAAGTTTTCATAACAGTGCGCAGAATGAATCGGCCGCAGTTATCTTCTCCAGATGATGAGAATGGCCTGGACGCTGTAACCCTCTGCCCGGGTAACGAGGCCATTTGTTGAGTGAGCGTTGCGCCACGATGCCTAAGACAAATAACACACTTGTTGATGTAACTTTTGGCGGCTTGTCTCGCGTGCAGAATCCAATAGCGACTGCGAAGTGTCTGTCCCTCCATGCATCATTTTATTGTGTACTTGATGGATCCAAAGATGAACCAGGGAACCGTACTTCGGTAAAATGATTGGAAATCGATAATCATGTCGCAGCGCAGCTTTCTTGAGACGTCCACCGCCACGTAGCAGTCCCTTGTCATCCAGATACGGGTTCAAAGGTAACAGCCGGCTATCAGCTGGTAACCTGGTATCAGTTTTTAATTGTTTGATCTAAGCGTAGAAAATATTGCTCTGCTCCATCAGGATGAGCACGTCTAAAGCATCCTCCAGTTCTCTAGCTCCTATAACCGACTGGCGCAGATGTTTGCGTGATGGTGTCCAACGTAAAATGATTGATACCGTATGTAAAAGCTTTATAAGTTCACTATAGCGGTTTAGCAGTGGAATGACCAAGCCATCAAGTCGCCGCGTCATGAGTGACCGTTGACTGTATAGAACTGCTGTGCCGGAAAAAATGTTCTCTTCGCTCTGCATGATTTCAGATTCTTGTTTGCTCAAATCGATTGTGTTTTCCATGACAAGAGAGTCTTCCTGTAGTCACTTAGATGCTGTAACAAATCGTGTGGCAAAATGCCTCTGCTAGCGCAATCTTCCTGGTTCTGAGCCGACCTCACGTGATGCCAACGATGCGGTGAAGTAATATCCTGGATTTCGCTTACCCTGTTGGAGATGTACGGATTGAGGACTGTTGGTTGCTTTTTCAGCCAACACAGCGCCATGGCAGAGTCAAACCACAGGTAATAGGGGGCCTCTGTCAAACCCAAGGCTACTCTCACGTTCTGAAGTGTCACGGCTAATAGGTGCGCTGCACAGAGCTCGAGACGGGGAATAGTGGCGCCCTTCAACAGTGCCACCTTCGTGCAGTAACCAAAGATACGTAAAAGCAACCTTCCTTATCAATTATATTTGTATATATGACCGTGGCATAGGCATGCGCACTAGCATCGCCAAAGCCATGCAAAGTTGTTGACCCTTGATCCGTCATATACAGCCAGCAGGGCACGCGGACCTGGTTAAGTATCTCCAGTGTTGCACGCTAGGTAAGCCAATCATCGCAAATGTCCTGAGGCAAGGGTACATCCCAACTAAGGCCAGCGGACCACAACCGTTGTATGAACACCTTACCAGCAATAACCACAGGCGCCAATATGCCAGTGCTCACTCAGCACTCGTCTCTTCGTTGGTGCAGGCGACCCGAGGCTTACACGAAAAAAGAGCTCATCAATAGCAGAGTCCCATCGTAAGCCAAGAACTGAGGCCGTAGGTGACTCGATGCCGAACTCTGTAGATGAGAAAATATTACCGGTTAGGTCTGTCATTACCTTTACACTATTGGAGTTCCATTTTAGTAGTTTGAATTTTTCAGTGGACAAAATTGTGTTAACTCGGCTAGCCAAACTGACAGCCACATGGTCACTGTTGCAGCTCGTTAAGAAGTCGTCGTGGTAGAAAGAAGCGAGTGTAGAGTCTCATGCAGAAACTGCTTACTTATCATCGGCGATGATTTCGTAGTTATCGAACGCACACTGGTGAAGTGCACGCACCGCGTTGTATGGGCTGCACGCTATGCCATGTGAAATCGTTGTTAGGCGATAGATACTAATGTCTTCGGAGGGCGATTCTCGACATAGTATACATTGATAGCTGCTATGTATTGGTGCGACCAAAACTTGCCTGGATATTTTTTCGATGTCAGCGGTGATTGCTACTCGAAAGCGCCTGAGCCGAAAAATAATGTTTATAAGCGAATCCTGAATTGTTGGACCCACCAACTGAATGTCATTGAGGGAAATCCTTGAGCTCGTTCGCGCCGATGCATTGAACACAACTCGAAACTTCGACGTAACGGCATGGTGCAGAATATAGTAGCAGTCGGTGTGGTCGCCAGGTTCATGCACGAGCTTCATGTGTCCGAGGTCTACGTATTCACGAATAAAACTTATGTATTTTTCTCTTAACTCAGTATCAGCACTGAGACGACGCTCTAGCCAGTAAAACTGCCGAATTGTGTGCGTGTACGAATCGTCTAGCTCACGAGCATCACACCTGAGTGTCAACTGAACGACGTAGCGCCCATCCGACGTACGGGAAAAAGTCTACATTGTATTCGACTGGAACCTCCTCGAACGTCCAAAAGCTGCAAACCAGATACTCCAAGCGTACCTCATCCTCACAAAATCTAGCATTGAACGCTATCGATGGCAGCGTTGATGGCATTGTAGTGGCAGCAGGTCCAAAAACCACCCAGCCAAAACGGGTGCGCAGGGCGTAGGGTTAATCTGGTCTTCCACCGATGATGTCACCCTACATGATACGTCCCCATTGGTCAGCACCAATGAGCACCTTAATAGGTCCAAGCAGGGCCGCCGAGAGTGGGAAGGAACGGGGTGTTTTTCCCTGGGGCCCGGAGTCTTAAAGGTGCCCAGATTTTCGGGAAAGTAAAGTAACAAAAAGCTTATTTATAGTTGTGGAAGAGAAGTGGTGTTTGTTTCCATGAAAATTATTATTTTTGATAATGCTCACCTTGATTTGTATTGACAATACCTAAAATTATAATAATGATATTCACTACATTTGTTAAATCCTTGTAGTGAGTTAAGTATAGGGTTCTTTGTTTGCACTATCACGAACTGTTCGTGATGAGTGTTTGGTGTTTTTGGAGCGCACCAACGCTCAGATACTATGGCTACAAGCCGCGCTTATGAGAAGATTAAAAGAATTTAGTTAAGCTTGTGAGCTCAGTTAATGTCAGATAATCTCTGCCTTTATTTTCAAATTCAAATTCTTAAATACTAAAAAAAACCAGTATTTTCTTAAAACTAATTTACAATTATATTGACACAATTTCGAAGTCTCCTCCTATAATACAAAAATCTATAATTGGATTGGTTAACAAGTAATCATATTGATTTGGGTTGCATAGGCATTTTTGTCCTGTTCTATTTATGTTTAAAAATGCTTAAGGCGTGTAGAAATGAAAGAGATGTGTAGAATAATGCTGTCGCTTGGTCAGTCTGTCGTCATCGTCAGCTACGCTGCTACGAAGCGTCAGTCACACTTCTGTTGGTGTAACATGATGCGTTTGTTTTGCTGTTAGTTGTAGAGTGCAGTTATGAGTTCAAGGTGAATTGTTTACTCTGCTGGTCAGCATGTTTGAAATATGAAAGTGAGTGTGTAATTTATTTGGGTTTAATTATTGTCATGTGTTAACTAGTTGTTCTAACTGGTGGTCTTTATGTTTATAGGAGATTATTGTCTAAGTACACTACATCCTGCTAACTTGATAAACTTAACAAATTTGTTAAGTTCTGTCAAAATTTTGTATGGGAAAAGACTTAGTAGCTTGTTGGAAAGTTAACAAGCTCAGCACCGTGTTTAAGTTTAGCAGATATCATTTGTTAAGTTGGAAACGTAAAACTAATTCAGCCCTATCATAAATAATTTTTCGCTCGTAATCGGAAAAACGAATTTTCATTTTTAAGATAAAGCTCAAGAACATTTTGGAAATTTTTTTTAAAATTTTAATTTTATTCAACAACGGTTGATAAACAAAGTTGCAATAAAAATTGTAAAAATGTCATAACTTTGAATAACATTTAGTTTTAACCAACAAAACAAATGAACAAGAACAACAAATTCATCACCAAAAATATGAAACGAAAACTTTTTATAAAACAAAACAAATTTTTACATGAATTTAATTGTGAGCTTTTTAAATCAGGTAAGTTTGAAGAAGGACAACAACAACAAATTTGTTTATGAATAATTTTTATATAGAAAATGAAATGCTATAAAATAGTTTTGAAAAATATAAATAAAAAAAAACAAAATTTATCTCTATTAATGTATAAAAAGGAATTCTAAGTCTATACTTACGATTCTGTCGAAACTGTGTCTTTTTTTTTATCAGAAATAAAAGTTATTTCTTAGTCATTATTTTTTCGATCAGAAATAAAAGTTATTTTTGATCGATTTTTTCGAACAGAGGAAAAAAAAATAATTTTTATCAAAAAACTAATATATAAATTAGAGAAATTATGAGCAAATTTGATATTGGCTGCATTCTATCCGAAAAAGCGCTCAGGTAGCGAAGTAACATGTTGCGGAACTTTTGGGCTGAATGGTATACGCTCACAGAACATGTTCCTTGAGCTGTCACAATTTATAAAGCGAAAATATTTTATGCTACTTCACTTCATGAGCGCTTTTTTCGGATAGAATGCGGCCACTGTGAGAGTGCTGAGAGCTAATCTGAATTTGAATATTAAAAAAGTGGCAACAAAAATGATGAATAACACTTAAAGTTGGAAAATGGTGACAAAAGTTGAAAAATTTGAATGAAAGTTTGAATTTTATAAGTGTGTTATCTTAAACAAGAACATTATAATAAGATGTATAAATTACCTTATAATTATATATATCGGGTTAACAACACTTATTTAGAACTTGGTATACTACAAAGTAACGCTAGCTCTCTCTCTCTCTCTCTATGTACTTATTTGAATCTTTATAGCCGATACAAATTGACTGCAATAGTCGTCCACCTACAAAATGAAAACTTGCCGTCAGAGAGAAATGTCGCAGTATTCTCGACGACTTGATTATAATGAACGCAACAGCGGCAATCTTTATTTCATACAAAACATAAACAAACTCTGCTATGTTCGCTCTTGTCGTCTATCAAATTAGAAATAAATTGCAGTCTGCGGCAGCAACAATTGTGGTCGTGGTCTCTCTTTGTCGTGCCGTCTTTAAAAAATACATCTTCATAAGAAAACATACGTTCTATTTTTTGACAATTGGCGTTCGTCGCTAGTCGCAGTCAATGTGTATCGGCTATTACTCATAGATTAACTATTTTATAAATCACTTAAGTCACTTCAAAGACAACTGTTCGCCTGAATAAAACTTGAACTGCAAACCGCGTGTTTTACTTAGTCATCACAGTGGCGACGAGGAAAAATAAAAATATTACTTTTAAGTAAAAACGAAAAAAGATGTCAATAATTAGCGCAGCACCCCGGTTTGATTATGTAGAGAATTCATGGCAGGTATTTAAGGCACAGTTGGATAAATTTTTATTGCAAACGGCGTAAGTGATGAGAAAAAGAAAAAGGCCATTCTTCTGACGTCGATGACGGAAAAAACGTACGTGTTGCTGCAAAACTTAGTTAATCCGAGCGAAGTTCAAGATGACACCACAAAATTCGACGTATGTATTAATGCAGACGTATTTTAATCCAATGACAGCAGGGTTTGCTAAGCGGTTTAAATTTTATAGTGCCAGCAAACAACCATCGGATTATAAAATGACTTTGGAATCTGGCTCTGAATATAGTGTTATATCGTTATATACTTATAAGCGTTATTTCAGAGCATACAAACTTAATGCAACGCATTTAATATTGCAAACGTATGAAGTTGCATTAGAATATAAAAAATCATGTAGGTTAATATCAGTTCTCGTAATAAATGGTGGAGGCCCTCCACTGCTGCTCCTGCTTTGTTCCAAAAGATAATGGATAGTTTATTTATGAATCTTAAAGGAGTTGTAGTTTTCCTTGATGATATCTTGATTGCGGCCGCGAGCACAATGTTGAGCGAGATGAAAATGTGTTAACATTATTAAAGAATGCGGGTTTTAAGTTAGCCCCTGAAAAATGCCAGTTTTTTTGCAAAAAAATTAATTACATTGGTCACGTTATAGACAAGAATGGACTGCACACTAGCCCTGAAAAAGTAAAAGAAATTAACAATATGCCGTATCCTACAAATTTGAAAGAATTGCAGGCTTTTCTGGGTGTAATTAACTTCTAGAGAAAGTTTTTACCTTACTTATTTACTTGTCTGCCGCTACAACCGTATGTCGGTTTTGGTCTCATCTAAGAATTTACGCCAGCCATTTCTGTCTTTCGCTTGCTGGCGCCAGTTGGAAATTCCAAGCTTCGTCAGATTGTCCTCTACATGGTCTTTTCAACGAAGATGCGGACGTCCTCTTCTGCGTTGACCGCCGCTGGGTATCGAATCGAATGTTTTCTTCACTGGAGCATCATCTTTCATGCGCTGAACATGACCAAGCCAGCGAAACCGCTCGATTTTAATGCGCTTGACTATGTCGATTTCAGAGTACAGCTCATACAGTTCATCATTCCACCGTATTCGGTACTTGCCATTGCGCAGATTGGTCCGTAGATCTTACGAAGAATCTTTCTCTCGAATGCTCCAAAATTCTTTTCATCTGAACTGCTCAGCGTCCAGGTTTGTGATGCATAAAGTAGGACGGGCAGAATGAGCGATTTATAGAGCGTGATTTTCGTTCGTCGAGAGAGGGCTCTGCTTCTCAATTGCCTACTGAGCCCAAAGTAACACCTGTTGGCAAGAGTTATTCTTCGTCTGATCTCAATGCTGATGTCGTTGGTTGAATTAATGCTGGATCCCAGATAAACGAAGTTCTTCACAACCTCGAATGAGGTATTGTCAACGGTAACGTGGGTTCCAAGACGCTGGGACTGTTTGTTTGTTGACAATAAGTATTTCGTCTTATCTGCATTCACTGACAGACCCATTCGACTTGACTCTCTTTCTAATCCGGAAAATGCTGCACTGACTTCACGCGTATTATGACCAATGATATCGATGTCATCAGCATACGCAAGCAGCATAACACTCTTATAGAATATTGTGCCACTACGTCTCAGATCAGCAGCTCGGATGATCTTTTCCATCATTAGGTTGAAAAAGTCGCACGATAAGGAATCACCTTGTCTGAAACCTCGTTTGGTAACAAATGGTGGGGAGAGGTTCTTCCCGATTTTACCTGCGCTGCTGATGTTGCTCAGTGTCATCCTGCAAAGTCGTATTAGGTTTGCAGAAATACCAAATTCAGACATGGTATAGCCCTTATTGGGCTATCGAAGGCGGCTTTGTAGCCGACAAAAAGATGGTGGGTTTCGACTTGTTTTTCTTGAGTCTTCTCCAAGATTTATCGTAGCGTGAAAATCTGGTCGATAATGGACTTTCTAGGTCTGAAGCCACACTGATAAGGTCCGATCAGTTCGTTTACAATGGGCTTCAATCTTTCACATAAAACGCTCGACAGGACCTTATATGCGATATTAAGAAGGCTTATCCCACGGTAATTGGCACAGATAGTGGGATCGCCTTTCTTGTGGATTGTGCAGAGCACACTGAGATTTCTATCATTCGGAATGCATTCTTCCGACCATATTCTGCATAGAAGCTCGTGAATGCATTTAAGTAGAGCTTCGCCTCCGTTCTTGAACAGCTCAGCAGGTAAGCCATCAGTTCCCGCGGCTTTGTTATTTGTAAGCCGAGCTATAGCTGTCAGAACTTCATCATAGTCGGGCAGCGGAACCTCGACACTGTCATCCGAAATTGGGGTTTCCGGAATATCATCTCTATTGGCGGGATTGTTGTCAGCGTCGCCATTTAGAAGCTTAGAGAAGTGTTCCCTCCATAACGTCAGTGTACTCTGAACATCTGTCACAAGATTCCCGTTTTCATCCTTTTTTAGGTTTTTACCTAATGTTTCAAATATGTGCGCACCATTGTATGAGTTGTTGCAAAAAGATAATAAATTTATGTGGTCCAAAGGTTGTACAGAGACAGTGGATAAATTTAAAAAAAGTTTAAAAGCTAGTACGTGCCTAACATACTTTAACCCAAATTATAAAATGAAGCTCACTGATGCGAGCCCAATAGGTGTAGGAGCCATTTTGTCACAAATATCACCAAAAGGCGATGAGAGTCCGATAGAGTTCGCTTCTCGAAAGTTATCTAAAGTAGAGCAAAGATATTCGCAGTTAGACCGAGAAGCTGTAGCAATATTATTTGGTGTTCAAAAATTTCACCACAACTTATATAGTCGGGAGTTCACTTTGGTTACAGATAACAAACCATTACATCACATTTTCAATCCAAAAAAGGGTATTCCTGTAATGGCAGCAAATAGATTGCAACGTTTAGCTTTGATGCTTACAGCTTATAATTTCAATATTGCGTTGACAAAATCTGAGACAAATATCGCAGATTACTTTTCTAGGTTCCCTTCAGATGACGACATAGACTCTGAGAATGATCCTGAAAATATTCAAATTAATTACATTCAAAATGTTAACAGGGTACCACTCGATAAAGATCTTGTAAGAAAAGTAATAGCTGTAGATGCTGAGCTATGTAAAGTGTTTAATTACGTCAAAACGGAGTGGCTTAAAAATGTATTGATCCAAATTTGCGACAGTTTTTTTACGCGAAAATTAAAGTTTTCCGAGGAATCAGAATGTTTGTTTTGGGGACATAGATTAGTGATTCCGAAATCGTTGCAAGCAGAGATGGTGAAATTTTTACATGCTTCACACATGGGTATAAGTTGTTGGTGGCCATCTCAAACTCATGACTTGGAAACTGCAACACCATCAAGACAACAGTTAAAAAATTGGAACTGGCCAGAAAAACCTTGGTCTAGAATTCATATAGATTTCTTTGGTCCATTTGTTAATCCATTTGTTGGTAGCTGACAGTTACAGTAAATGGGTAGAATGCCTGGATATGGGGAAGGACACTACATCCAGGACAACAATAGGGAAGCTAGGGGAATTATTCACACGTTTGGTTTGCCAGATAAAATAGTTTCCGATATTGGTACTGCTTTTGTGCCAAAGGAGTTTGTCACAACTCCTGTGGGTCACCCAGCTACAAACAGACAAGCAGAAAATTCGGTTAAAACTATTAAAAACGCAGGTAAAGGTGAGTCACTTTTTAACTTCCTACTAAATACTAAATTAAATATAATGAACAAGGGCAATGAGCCAACTTTTATTATCAAAAATCGAGAAGAAGTTCTGGATATCACCCTAGTATCAGAAAACTTCTCGGAAGAAATTAATTCTTGGAAGGTCTTAAAAGAACACTCGTTCTCGGACCATAGGTATATAAAATTCGGCTGGAAGATAATCAATCCATGCCTCTAAAAATAAGAAATCTCCGTAAGACAAATTGGAGATGGTATAATAAACTAATTAAAACATCACTGAATTCAGTCACTTCTCCCCCCGTTGCTAACAAAGAAGAGTTGGACCTTCTGGTTCTAGACTTCACAAAAAAATGCTCGGATGCACTAAACAGAGCATGTCCGAAAAAAGTTTTCAAAAAATCCCATAAACCCGTATGGTGGTCTCGGGAGATTGAAATTTTTAGAAAGGACTGTCGTAGAGACTTTAACTACGCAAGGCGTAGCAATAGTGAGGACTCATGGAATAGCTATAAGTCTAAACTAGGCATTTACAAAACAGCAATCAGGAAAGCAAAGAGGGCCTCTTGGTCCTCCTTCTGCACAGAAATAGAGGGTACTTCCGAGGCTTCAAGGCTCAGGAAAATACTATCGAAATCCCCTACAGTACCAAGCTTTCTTCAAAAGGAAGATGGCACCTGGACGGATTCATGCATCGAAACCCTAGATATACTCATGGATGCGCATTTTCCTGGTAATGTTTACTCTGACATTTCCAGCTTTCAAACACTTCCCTGCGACCTTATGCCTCAACAGATTGAGCAACTGACCAGCAAGGAGAAGTTAAAATGGGCGATCTATTCATTCCAACCTTATAAATCTCCAGGTCCCGATGGCATTATACCAGCTCAACTCCACTATAGCTTTAATGCAATAGTACCCTGGCTTCAGACAATCTACTATGGTTGCCTACGCCTTAACTATATTCCAACAGCTTGGAGAGAGACAAAAGTTATCTTTATACCGAAAGCGGGTAAGTCCTCTCACACTAAATCGAATGACTTCAGACCTATAAGCCTCTCTTCCTTTCTGGTTAAAATTCTAGAGCGACTTATTGGGCTTCTTCTCAAGCTGAAACTTGATAGGCTTCTAAAATCCCAACATGCCTACATTAAAGGCAAATCTACAGAGACAGCTCAGCACTCTCTTGTGTCTACCATCGAAAAATCACTTGAGAACAAAGAATACGCACTTGCTGCTTTTCTAGATATAGCAGGAGCATTCAATAACGTCCTTCCATGTGCAGTCACCTCGGCCTTGGAGGTGGAGGATTTTCTCGTGAGTTTCATACACCAGATGCTCTTAGGCAGGGTGGTGAACTCAGAACTGGGAGGATCCTCCACTCGTAGGTTTGTAAGCAGAGGCACTCCGCAGGGAGGAGTTTTGTCTCCACTTCTGTGGTCCGTGACGGTTGACCAGCTGTTGCGCATCATGGAGGGGGAAGGCTACAGGGTTGTTGCTTACGCAGACGATATTGCAATCATTTTTAACGGAAAGTTTCCCCAGACTCTCAGTCAACTCATGGAGAGAGCACTCTTAATTCTCTCGAGATGGGCATCCACGTGTGGTTTAAGTGTAAACCCCGAGAAAACAGATCTCATTCTTTTCACTAGGAAATATAAAACCCCCAACTTAGAACCTCCGCGTCTGAACGGCACGAGGTTGCTCTTTAGCGATAGCACGAAATACCTAGGAGTTATCCTGGATAAGAAGCTTATATGGAATGTTAACATTACGGAACGTGTTAAAAAGGCAAACATAGCACTATATGCCTGTAAAAAAGCTATAGGTAAAAAGTGGGGTTTTTCTTCAGAAGTTTGCAAAGGTGCAAAGAAGCGCAGGTCTTTGTATTACGGGGGCACTGTCCTCTACACCAACTAGCGCCCTCAATGTCATGCTTCACCTTCCTCCTCTCGATATCTTTGCCAGGGAATGTGCCAACACAGCAGCCCAGAGACTGAGAGAATCTGGTAATTGGATAGGTAACAACTGCGGCCACACAATTATTCTGATCTCGTCTGCACCCGACAAAACAGACTACTGTGTGTCGTGCTTAAATTTTGAAAAGAACTATGCAGTTTTCATCCCTTCACGGCTAGACTGGGCAAACAAAAGCCCCCTTAAAACCTCCGCCATAAAAATCTTTACAGATGGATCCAAACTTCGAGAACAAGTAGGGGGAGGTATCTACTCCCAGGATCTCGAAATCGAAGCGTCCTTTAGACTTCCTAACTATTGTAGTGTCTACCAAGCGGAAATGATGGCTATTCACGAAACCACTGGGATTCTAGGTCAAAAAGACCTTAAAGGAAAAAGTATTTCCATCTTTTCAGATAGCCAAGCTGCACTGAAAGCACTGAACTTAAATATTGACAACTCTAAAACTCTCACTGAGTGCCGCAAATCTCTTAACGAGATGGCAAGGCTACTCAGGATTCACCTCATATGGGTACCCGGACACAGGGATATCGAGGGCAACAATTTGGCCGACGAATTGGCAAGGAAGAGTACGACCTCTAAAACCCTCTTAAATGAGGACTTTATTGGTATACCAATTTCCTCCTATAAACTCCAGTGCAAGAACAGATCCCTAGGTCTTGCACAAGATCGCTGGGAACGCCTTGATACATGTAGGATAACTAAGCTAACATGGCCTACCTACGATTTAAAACGCACCAACTCACTGCTTGAGTTAAGCAGGGTAAACCTGTCAAAAATAGTACGAATCATAACGGGTCACTGCCTGATCGGAGTGCATCCCCTTCGGTTGGGAGTTGCATCAAACGATTTCTGCAGAAGCTGCAGATATGAGGAGGAGGTAGAAAACGTTCAGCACCTCCTCTGCGAATGTCCGGCTCTAGCTAAAAGGAGAATGGCAACTCTGGGCCTTCCCTTTTTAAACGGACTTGCCGAAGTCTCATGCCTGGAAATCAAGCATATACTCAATTTCATTATCCGCTCGAACTGGTTTGAGGAGGGAAATCTCTATTAGGTTTTTAAAGAGATCATGTGGTATCACAACGGGCCTGCACTGGACTAAGTGTACGAGTCGTCTATCGGCTCAGCCACCGTTACCTAGCCTAACCTATTAAAAACGCATTGAAAAGAAGTTTATATAACACCGATGTATCGCAATTTACTAATACTCTTATTAAATTTTTAAGTGATTATCGCAACAGAAAACATTGCTGCATTGGTGTCTCACCGGCTAAACTTATGTTTAATAGACAATTTCGAGCTCGACTTGATTTGTTAAATCCCAAAATAACAATCGAAAATAAAAGCGAAAGTTCAATAAAAAAAATTGTAAAACAACAACAATATAATCAAACAAAATATCACGGAACAAAATCAAATAAATTTTTGAAAATGATTTAGTTATAGTTAAAGATTACGCGACACCAGGCAAAGTTTTGTGGACTAAAGCTGCGATAATAAAAAAAATTGGTATACAAACATATATTGTAGGAACTTGTAATAATAAGGTATGGAAAAGGCACGCAAATCAAATAATTTTATGTAAGCATGATTCACCTAAAGGTGAATTTGTTCCAAATACTAACACAAAAAATTTCAATTAATAAAATAGAAGATAATGATATGTTAAAAAGTCAGAATATAGAAAAAAAACATTGGAGGTAAAAAATTCAGAGGATATTATACAAAATGATATTACCAAAATAGAAACAATGAAAATACCAAAATATAATTTAGGGGAAAGGAATAAAAAATCCTAAGTATTAAAATAATATTTAATTTAATGAATCATCAGATGTATAAATTACCTTATAATTATAAATATCGGGTTAACAACACTTATTTAGAACTTGGTATACTACAAAGTAATGCTCGCTCTCTCTCTCTCTCTCTCTTTGTGCTTATTTGAATCTTTACACCTAGATAAACTGTTTTATAAATCACTTAAGTCACTTCAAAAACAAGTGTTCGCCTAAATAAGACTTGAACTGCAAACCGCGTGTTTTACTTAGTCATCACAATAAGTATAATAAATACTCGTATAATACAAAATTTAATTCGATTATTTCTTTTTTTTCGGTCCTGCATTACAGTTTACATTTTTTCTAGTTCAATAATATAAAAAAACTTAAAATAAGTTGTACTTTGTTTGTATACAAAAAACCAAAAAAAGATTTTTCAACAAAACAATTATGAATGTGCGACAGTATCCCAGATTTAACAAGTTTTAAAAAAAATCATATATTGTGGGGGTTTACTCGCGTTTTAACCTTACACAAAAAATGGCTATGGTGCTTGATTTGTTTTAACAGCAGTTTGGCTCTTTGCTTGTTTATATTTCGTTTGTTTCCCAATAAGACAATTAGATTCATTTGCTTTTTTTCGTTGCCCCGGCTTCATTGCAATTTTGCTAATAGAGATTATGTTGCATGTAGAGTTGAGTTGAGAAAAGCCATGAATCTGATCGAAAAAATTACGATCAAGATATACTTTTATTTCTGATTGAAAAAAAACGACCAGGAAATATCTCTTATTTCTGATCGAAAAAAATAACGGTCAAAAATAACTTTTATTTCTGATAGAAAAAATAACGATCAAGAAAAAACTTTTCTCTCTGATAGAAAAAATAACGATCAAGAAAAACTTTTAATTTTGATTAAAAAAATAACGACCAAGAAATAACTTTTATTTCCGATTAAAAAAATAACGACCAAGAAATAACTTTTATTTCTGATCGAAAAAAATAATGGTCAAAAAATAACTTTTATTTCAGATCGAAAAAATATCAATAAAAAAATAATTGGTTTGATGTGATTTTTATCTTTAAAATCATAAAAAATCATGTAAAAAAATGGAATATCTTGCTCCCTAGCGTCACATTGCTATATTTAAAAGCATTATACAACTTTTTATACGTTATCTTTTGATCTAAAATTTTAAAAATAATCGCTATTTTCGGTCCCTTATCAAAAGTGTTAACGCACTTTAATATAAAAATTAAAATGCATTTTTGGCTACACGAGTTATTAAAACCACAGATCTATTGCAGTAGAAAATTTGTCTTATAGTAAACAACATAGAAAAAAGCATGATTGTTTTACAGTGCATATCTGGACAAACATTGTGCTGCTATGTTATGTTATATTATGTACGTTTATAATTCTCAAAACACTCATAAGAACTTAGTATCATATTAGAAATAACAAATAATTTGATTACATTTTATAAGTGAAAGTTAAAAGTTCTAATACAACAAATAAAGTTTATTATAAACTAATATAATATATCAACTATCATAAATAATTCATATCAAATCGCTGAAATTTGGCATATATAACCCAAATTTGTAGTTTTTATACAAAAAAATTCTTAAAATATTTCGTTGCTATGATAATAATGTGTATGTTAGGTTATTCTTATTGAATTAAACATAAAAAAGTATTAAAGTTTTTTCCTAAATGACCTTGTTATTTATTACGTTGACTTTATATGATTTATATACAAATTCTAAATGTTTGATAGTTTAAATCATACTTGATTTTAAACACAAATTCTAGTTGTTTGATAGTTTAAAATCGTTTATTGAGCTTAAGGTCAAAGTTAAAACAATTAATTGTTCTAACGAATATTTCCAAAGAAACAACAACAAAGTTTTTTTCAATATGAAAAGGAAAAAATCACTAGCTGATCTTATTGCAATTTCGGCCGTGCTAAAGGCTTCATCAGAAATCTTTGTGATACCCGTGCAAGCACGCACTAACGCACTGCACCACAGAGGTGATGAGATTTGAAGTGTCAATATCTCAGTTTTCTCAAATTTCATATATTCACATTTGTTGTTGTATTTTTGTTTTACTTTAGTCTTTATGCTTATGTTATTATTTATGGAGTCCAACAGTCTGCTGGAAGTCTTCCACTAACAAAGCATGTTTACTGAAGTTGTTTTTTTAGATTTTTGCTGATTTTGTTTTCAGCTGTTTCTGTTTGGTCGAGCTCTACCATTTGATTAAAGTTTTTTCCTAAATGACCTTGTTATTTATTATGTTGACTTTATATGATTTAAATACAAATTCTAAATGTTTGATAGTTTAAATCATACTTGATTTTAAATACAAATTCTAGTTGTTTGATAGTTTAAAATCGTTTATTGAGCTTGAGGTCAAAGTATGTTAACATTTTTTCAATTATGGAAATGACATTTAATTTTTGTACATTTAATTTATATATCTACTCGTATCTGTATGTTTGAAACATTTCCTCTTTTACTTTCGAATACAATAAAAATTTTATTGATAAAAAAAATATATGTTATTTAGAAGAGAAGAAGAGAAAAAATAGCACAATAAAAGAAATTGATTCTTTGTAGTCATTTGTAAGTCTGCTGTTGATGCAATAATTTTTTTTCAAAGTGGCTAATTCTTCAAAAAATTGTTTCCAAAATTTTTCTCTTATATCTTGTTGATCTATCCACCTTATCTAATAATTACTTAACTAAAAATAATCGTCTTTGTTTTGGCCTTAAAACATAAGTCCTGCTTGTTTTATTATTGACTTCAGCTTTATGTTTCACTAGGGTCTTAATTTCTGCTGGGTATGTAATATTGCGAGTGAATATGCAAAAATGCAAGAAAACAAAGATTGCCTTGAGTAAAAAAAAAATCGGAAATGTTCGAAAAAAGAAACTAGTTAATATTTAATCTAGAGGTGCTTGGAAAATCGACGACCTATTTATTTTATAGTTGTACTATTCGTTCTGTCAAATAAACTCGTTACAAAACCACTTTTCGTTTATTCAAATTTATTTTCGATATAATACAAGTTAGGTTGTTTTCTTAACTTATTTGAAGACGTCCAATAATATTCTTCATGCTATAAAGTTTTTTGAAAAATCCTTGAATAATTCTGACTGTAAAATGTTGCTTAAATTCCTTTGAAAGTAATAAAGATATTCATGATTATAATCAGTTAAATTTTGTAATAATGATAATTTACTTTCAAATGATGCTAGTCTAAATTTGACACTATTTGTAAAAAGTTGTAAAAATGCTTGTGTCTCTTTTATATATGTTTAAAGTCTCTTCAGTGTAAAAAGCAAGTTTAAATTTTTTGTTGACAAAAGAAAATCCTAATAAATGTCAAAAATTCCAAACTGCAATTATGCGCCAAATTGGACCTTTCACTTTAAAAATTTCATCGTATATTTTACTAAATATATAAAAATATGAAATTTGCGCAGAATTTTAAATACCAGTAGTTATATGAATCTCTTAAAATTCGGGGTTTTTCAATGAATAAATATAATTTAAAAAAAGAATAAAAAGGAAGTCATAATAATACGAATCATCAGTACATTTTAGTTCTTCGGAGAATCACAAAAAAATTCGTTAGGTAGAGACAACTAACACAGACAACAAGGATAAAAGAATATATTTAATTTGTCATGGCGCATGACTTAAAGATCACTATGTACTATATATAATAACTAAGAACTAAATAATAATTTTCACATAGATCTCGCAATAGCTTGCACTGGTCTATACTTTTCTTATTGCATTTTTTTAAGAGTTTATCGGCCAGTTGTAGGCCCTTCAAGTGTTTCCACTGGTCAACATCAATCTGCACAGCAGGTGTCAGTGAGGAAATCGATAGTACAACCAGGGCTTCTATTTTAACTTCAAAATCCGAATATGTCAATTTTATTGTGAGCATTACGCTGCCTTTTGTTCGGGTGTTGGTAAAGGCACCAATCCCTTCCACATTAATTTCAAATTTGTTTCTCTGTAATTGTAGAGAGTTTGCTAAGCGATCACATAAGACACGATCTGATCGTTTAGAGTGTCCAGATGCTATAACACGCGCTGTTGCAAGAAAAACAGTTTTCTTGGCATCAGAAACGCAGGCGACCGCGGCGGGGTCTAGTCACAAAGATGGAGACATCAAGGCTGTCGCCGGAGCTGACCTCGAGTCCGGTGTTGATGATGCAGCAAGAGTTGGCATGGTCGATGATGACGTCACGTGTACGGCATTGTTTTTACAAAACATTGTATTGTGCTTACGGCCACAGTTCCTGCATCCGCCTGAAGAACACTTGTCAGCATTGTGTCCAGCTCACAAGCAGTTGTAGCAAAGCTTTGATTTTTTGATAACTTCAAACCGCTGCTCTGGTCCCATGGCCAGCAAAAGAGGGCACCTTGTTACACGATGAGCTTCTTGGCAATGAGCATATTTGCCACCACCTACAGCCGTGACGTGCGCCTTAACCACACTTTCTTGTTGTCGTATCGGCGCTGCAGATCAAGGCACCAAGTCTGTGCTTTTCTAAAAATGTGAGCAGATCTTTCAAGAGCGGTATCTCATTGGAGGAGCAGTTCATGCACCAGTCACGCTTAGTCACAGCTGGAAGCTTTGCCACTACTACGGCAAGATCATCTCACTTGTCAACAGGCACTTCCATCACACGAAGTGCTCGCAAAGACTCTTGCACGGTGTCAACAATGGCGAGCAATGATTTTGTTGTTTCTACTGGGGCCACATTAAGGTTAAGAAACCGCGACACATGAATCTTTGCCAGCTGTTTTTTGTTGTCAAAGCACTGCTTTAATGCCTCCCATACCTCTTCATACCCACCAGAATATATGCTCCCGATCAGTGTCACCACCTGCAGAAGTTTTCGTAACTTGAATGCTTCTGGGTACGTAGAATTGTGCAACTGTGTTTCAAAGGCATCTTTGAAATCCAACCAATTGTATGTTGCCGTCAAAGGATGGAATAACCAGCAGGTCGAGCTTGAGCTCAAAAGCACGTGTGTCCGAGTCCACATGACCGGAGCGCATGCTGGTATCTTGCTCTTTCGCAACTGTCTGCCGGGCGTCCGCAATGAGACGGTTGATGGTGTTACACGCCGCATCATAGAGATCCCCTATTAGTTCCCAAAGCAAGTCATGGGAATCCAACTCTTCCTTCTTGGCAGCACCCATGAGCATATCGTGGTTGGACGCGAAGCGCTCAAAATGCAATGATAATAATTTGAGCTCCTGATCCAACTGAAACACGTCAAAGGCTTTGCTCTCATTCGGGTTAGTAATCCGTATGTGGATGCGCTTAATCGCCCTAACCGCTGATGTCAGTAGGATAAGCTGCACCATGTGTCCAGTTTGAGGTTATAGTTCGCGGAACTTTTTGTAAGTCACAAACGAAATTTCAATTAATAGTAATTAGTAGCAAGTTGGTAGCAAACTACCACAAATGGTAGTGAATTTTTATTAAGAAAAGAATTTATTAATTTTATTAACTAAAACTTATTGCTCAAAAGATTTAATGAGAATGAATGTACAAAATAAAGAAAACAAAGAAGAAGCAACTTAAAGCAAAAATATATGAGAGTGTATGCATGTTCAACAAAAGAAAGATATAAAGAGAAATGTCAAAATAAAAAGTGTTGTCGCTGCATTGCAAACGTAGAATTAAATCCTAAACAGAAACCAAAGATTAAAAACTTTTTAAACATTTTACTTGGTCTAACATTTAAAAACAAAATTATGTTTAACGAAACAAAGTGATTCTTATTTGCGTTTACTAGTATTTAAGTATTCAAGTTTTCAAAATTGATGATTATAATTAAGCAGTTTTCTGAGCCAAATATTCTGGCGAATTATTTTTTAATATTGATATAATGAAACATATTTAAATATTATCTCTTTTCTTTTTTTTCTTTTCTTTTTTTTCTTTTCTTTTTTTTTCTTTTCGTTTCCTTTTAGACAGCGTCAACAATAGCGATTTATTTGATAGTTTTGTTGCAGTTCAAGCTGAGCATCGTTGCAGAAAAAGCTCTTCAGACATCAATTTAAAATATCTTTTTCATATTATGTTGAACTGTTTCAGGTTTTTGAAAAGAATGATATAAAAAAATATTCTTTTGAGTTAAGAACTAAGTGTTTATTTATTTTCTAGTACGTTTTTTAGTTTGCGCGGGGAAACGCCTGGTCCTTGTTATTGAATTAAATCACTAAAAAAATTTTTTCCATTAACATTGGTCCATCCTCTTCGAACTAACCCTATATAGAAAAAACTAAATATATATTTAATACAATTTTAAAAACTATTTTTTTTTAAAGAATTGTAATAAATGTTATTACAATAAAAATGTGTACTTTGTTGTGTGTACAACCCAGAAGAAAATAAAAACAAACAAATAATAATAACAATCAGACCACCTAGTCACAAGCAAGGTCATCAACGTAAACAAACCTTGAAACACTGAGCATATGTGAGTGCAATATGATCAAGCTGAGAAGTGCAATATGATCAAGCTGAGAAGTGCAATATAAGTTAAAACAATAAAACGGCATGAACGTAAACAATAAAAGAAATAATGATTATGAATGAATCACGAATTTTAGCCAAGCGCAAGCAGCCACTAGCGGTGTTGACAAAGAGCTGATGATACTGTATTTAGAACATGTGGATCATTATGTAGACAAATGTTTGGTATTGCATTTTTGCCGAAGTCACAAATGCAAGTCAACGCATTTGATTCACAACAATCTTAAATGATTGGTTAAATTAAATATATTGGAAATGTGACTGAAAAATGGGTGTGTCCTAGGTTAAGAAAATACTGTAACCAATTATTATAAAAGAAAATTTAATTTAGAATAAAACACAGTTATTTTATGAATGACATACTGGCAGCATTGCCTTTCTTTTATTTATATAAATCAGCCTTGTAGCCTTCACATACAGCGTGGCACGCTTAAAGCCAAAACCATTGCTTAAAATATTTAGCTAGGATTTTAAATATTTTTAAATAAAGCACCAAACATAACAATTTTATTGGAAAGTGCATTCGAAGGCCGATAAGTTAAAGAATATTTGAACAGAATATCAAGTAATCGGTTCATTAATTAATTGAATTATATTCCCAAACGCGAAAGATTTACATTTTGAAAAAAAACGCTGTTCAAATTATCAGTCTGCTTTTGATATATTACATTAGATACGTAGCCCATTCATCCCCCATTCCATCCCCCTTAGAAATTAATGTAAACATATAAGTGGGACAGAGGGGCTTAATGCTCCTCGCTTGTTTGGCGACACTTTGTTGCAACCCACTTAATCAAATATCGCATTTGTCATAAGTGCCGTGGCTGAACGATCAACGCTTAGCCAAGCACATTCCTCAGCATGGCGACGCTGTTATCGCTGTGAATAGCACAGTGGTCGTGCTATTGTAATTGACAGTCATGAGAATGGGATTAAACCCTACAGTTCGTGATCGCGCTGTAAATGAATAATTGTAAATATTCTGTAAATACAAATAACAGCGTCTTTCATTTAACTGCAGATACATTCTTTTACAACATATACAACAATACATTGGCCTCCTAGGCTTAAAACTGGTTATGCGTCGGGTGTTAAGCCCACCCGTAAAAACAGTTTCAATGAAACAAACAAAGAATATAAGAAAAATGATCTCCAAATCTGATGACGACTACTGCAATCGAGCCCTTTTTTCTCGAAAAAGTGGATATTTTCACATAAAGCATTATTTCCTCAAGCGGCGATATGTATACATGCGCAATCTCTGATAGAAGACAAGAACGATGAGACCAAATAAACTTTCTATGAGCGCCTTGAAAAAGCCAACCAGCTCTGCCTCCGTAACGACGTAAAAATCGTGCTTGGCAATTTCAACGCTAAGGTGGGCAAGAAAAATATATTTGGTCCGGCTGTCGAAAAGTTCGACGAGAACACCTCCGACAACGGAATGAACAAAACATGGTCGTAAGTAGCACTAGCTTCAAGCATCTTAATATTCATAACGCCATCTGAATGTCCCCTGATCAAAAAAGTCGAAACCAAATTGATCACGTTTTGATCGACGGAAAGCACTCTTGCGTCTATATTCCAGTGTATTGGATTTACGCACGATCCGTGGTGCAAACATTGAACCTGATCACTATAATATCCCAGCCAAGACCCGTAAACGACAGTGCGCAATGCACACAAACCTACACAGAGAACGCTAGATGTCGACAAGCTGCAATCAAAACAGGTGGCCGAAGCTTTCGCTACTCGACTCTCACTTCAGCTTTAAAAACTTCTCCAATCACTGCTTAAGAGTTAATTGGCTACCACCGCCCTCGTCGAAACCAGTGGTATGACGATACAGCAGCGATTGGAGAAGTTTTTGAAGCAGGAGTGAGAGTCGAGTAGCGAATGCTTCGGCCGTTTAAATGAATAGTTGTCGAATGCTTAGGCCGTTTAAATGTTCGACGCCACGACTTATGAAATTGCTAAACAAGACGAGACAAACTTTAGATTGAACGTATTTATTAAAGTGCATCTTAAGACTGATTTCCCCATTTTAAATTTTTCTTTTGCTTAATGTATTCTTATGGACAATGCTAACGTCAGCCAACGTTTTTGTTCTCTTTCTTTTCAGCGGTATCAAAAAATGTATACGTTGTTATTCTAAACTACTTAATGCATTCCAAGGACTCTGTCTTATATGTAAACATTATATCTAAATTTGTAAGTTGTTGTTTTTTTAATCGAACTTAATTCGTTATTTACTAAACAGTTTTATTTTCTTCAGGCTCCTGGTCTTAGTTTTTATTTAAAAAAAAAACATTTTTTTGTATTTTATAAATTGCTTTTTATTACAACACAATATTTCAAACACATTTGGTGTCCATCTTCAAGAAAACTTAATAATAAAGTCATCCACTTGTAGTGGATTTCAAGTTATTACTATTCTAAATAAATAAATAATTAAACATTATTGTTAACATTAATTTTCATTTCGGTCATTGACCGTCAAGAGTCAATGGGACGTATCAATAAAAACTGAGTGAACGAGTGGAGTGAAGTGTCTGAGTGTGCGATGTTAGTTAAGTAGAGTGTAAAATCCGTGTTAAATAAACTCCACTCCACTCTGAGGCCAAAAAAAAAAGTCGTTTGAGTGTTCACTCATGTCAGCAGCAGCTGTCAGACAGCCAAATTTGTTTTTCAATAATAAATTCTTTTGTATCGTTCGTAGTTTTCGAAGACATTCAAGGTAAGTAATAAATAAACTGTAAAGTATGTGTGTATACAAACAAATATATCTTCATATAAATATAAACAAAACAATTTTTCTATTGTTCAAACTGCATGTAAGAATAAAGTTTGTCAACATAAGCATAATTTCAGACCAACAAGATATAATTCAGTATTGCTATCGCTATTATAAAAACAGCTTAAATGTACACAAAACAAAAGTTGGGCAAATTTAAGTCAACAAACTACGGTCATGAACCTCATTCTTATGTGCAGTTAGTTTATCACTTGAGCAGTTTTTGTTAATTTGTAAAATGTTCTTATGTGCAGTTTAGCACTTCAGCATTTTTTGTTATTTTGCAAAATGTTCTTATATGCACTTGTGTGCAGTTTGGTTTAGTTTTAATTGAATTATTAATGTAAGCCAAATTTGTGTGTAAATATTTTGTAATTTTGATCAATAAATTTAGTATTGTTTTCTAGATAAAGGTTTTAAAGTGTTTTGGTTACTAGTTAAATTAAAGTGCTGGGAATCCTCTTCAAATCAATCCTCAACTCAACAACAGGTTACTGGTAAAAGTACTTGTAATCTGTATACAATTGAATAGGTTTGTACCTAGTCAATCAACAAATCATTCATTTGTGACCCCGACGTGATCTTCTGTGCAGGATCAGAAATTCACGACAAACAGTATTCAGGATCAGAAGTTTACGACAATTTAATACAAACACAATTAAAGGGATAATGGAGGAGTTATTCATCGCACAATTTCAGCTTGGAGACGAGATTGAAAGAATCATTCGCAACTTCAAAAAGTACCCAGAAGTTCGGAGAGATTTGAAATATTACAAATTGCGGTTAAGACAGTTGCAAGACATACATGCTACATTGAAGGCAAACAATGTAGAGCTTAGTCAATACAAAGATCGCAGTCACTATAACTTTATTAAGGACTATGCAGCTAACACTGCCTTGCGAAAAATATATGAAGCACTTTCAGCAAGAAATCCAAACGTGCAGGATCGCATCAGATTAACCCAAAAACACAGAATATGCCTGAATTGTCTAAAGTCAGGTCATGCAGCTGGACAATGTGCATGGCGACACTGTCCCATGTGTTCGAAAAAACACAATTCATTGCTTCATCTCAAGCAACAAGAATCATCACTTGGAACAAGAAATGAGGTAAAGGAAGATTTGCCTGCGACTGTGACAACAACAAATCGGGCAATTAAAAATAACAAATATGTACTTTTGGCAACTGCAAGAATTCGAGTTGTGGCAAAAAATGGTCAGGTCTGCAAAGTACGTGCAATACTTAATTCTAGCTCACAGATCAACATGGTGCCACAGCGACTCGTCAACAAGTAACCACTAGCCACTACAAAATCCCAATTATCCATCGAAGGAATTGGTCAAAAAGCTAGAATCTCAACTTATTTAAGCTTTATTTAAGCTACTCGAAATAACAATCCAATCAAAATCAATCCAAAACACTATACTCATCTTAACTCGTTTCAACTTCACCCAGAGCAGCAAACATTACAAGGAAACCTACCACTCCTACAAAACACGGTTTTTGGATGGATTGTCATTGGGAAAACTGAATAGTCAACAGTAGCAACTGCATCATGCGCCGTAGCCACTATGAAAGATTATAACTTAAACGCCATTCTTGAAAAATTTTGGCGCCAGTTGAAAAATGGTGTGAAAATAATTTTGTCAATAACATTAGAAGAGATAATGGTGGTCAGTTCATAACACGTCTACTCTTTGCTGAAAGTCCAACGGCTCTTGGAAAATCAAAGGACATGGCTATTCACAGATTTCTCTCCCTCGAAAAAAGTTTGCAAAGAGATTCTATATTGCAAGCTCAATACATAAAATTCATGGACGAGTATGAAACTTTGAATCACATGGAAAAAATATGGCCAACAGATGTTCCCGATGCTCATTACTTTATACCTCATCACTACGTTTTAAAGCCAGATAACAGTACTACAAAGCTCAGAGTCGTATTTGACGCATCAGCAAAAACGTCGAGTGGCCTGGCTTTAAACGATATATTGCATAAGGGTCCTACAGTCCAAAGTGATCTATTTTCAATGCTGTTGCGTTTTAGAACAAATAGATATGTGATCACGGCCGACATTGAAAAGATGTATCGACAGATTGGCATGCATGAGGAAGGCACAGCTCAACAGCTAATTGTATGGCGGAAGGACCCGAGTCAAGTCATTCAGTACTATCGTCTTAAAACAGTCACTTACGGAACAACATCAGCACCATATCTTGCTACAAAATATCTTCAATATCTAGCAAAACAAAACATGATTAAATTCCCACAAGGTGCACAAACTTTGCTTGAAGATTTCTACGTGGACGACTGTCTCAGTGGTGTCAATGATATCGCAACAGCTCTGGAATCTCAGAAACAACTTTCACGAATGCTTCAAGAAGCTGGCTTTAAACTCCGCAAGTGGTGTTCTAAAAACTCAAGGTTACTAGCAAATATACCGGTAGAGGATCAAGAAGTTAATCTGGATCAGAATGATAAGGCTACAAAAACATTAGGTCTAATTTGGCTACCAAACTCTGATCAATTGTGCGAACGAGCACACTTATCACCAGTTCAACCGATTACAAAGCGAGTAATAGCTTCAGATTTAGCACGAATATTCGACCCATTAGGAATATTTGGACCTGTAATCGTTTCCGCAAAAATATTCATGCAAGAACTATGGAAGCAAGATTATGAATGGGATGAAAAATTACCAAACTCAACAAGAATGGCATCAATTCAGAGAAAATATACTGGAACTCAATAAGTTAAAGGTACTTCGACACATCTTTCATTTAAAACCCCAAGTAAGGGTTCAACTACACACTTTTGCCGATGCCTCATAACGAGCGTACGGAGCAGCCATTTATGTGAGAACACCGTACAAGGATCGAACCATAATCAAGGGTAGCACCCGTAAAACTACAAACGCTTCCTCGATTGGAATTGTGTGCGGCCGTTTTAGAAGTCGAGCTTACAGAAAAAGTGAAACAGTATATTAAGTATCAGGATTTACCTACATTTTTTTGGTCAGACTCAGAAATAGTCCTATCATGGATTAAATCATCAGCAACCTCTCTTCACACATTTGTCGCCAACCGAGTCAGCAAGGTTCAAGAGATGTCACACACCTATCAATGGCATCATGTCTCATCAAAGAATAATCCAGCAGACAAAATGTCAAGAGGAATCAGTCCTGGAAAATTGGGCTGGTGTTCCAAGTGGTTTTCTGGACCGTTATTTCTATATGACTGTCAAGAATCATCGCTCAAACCAACAGCAAAACCTGTTGACACACCCAATGATATCGAAAGAAGATAAATTACCACTGTAGCAACAATAGCTCCAACATCAGCTCCATCGTCAGCATCATCTGAGGTTTTAACTTATGGAATCAACCACAAAAACTCTTTCCGCTTTTTGCAGTGCACACTTGCCTACATATTGCGCTTTATTGAACATTTAAAAGGACCAACACCAGCACGCCAAAATCATCTATCCATATGTGCATCGGAAATGTACAAGTCCTTGGTAGTTATAATCAGGACTATTCAAATGGCTGATTTCAAAACCGAAGTTAAAGATTTTAAAAAATATAAGCAACTAAGCAAATTAATTCAACTTGCAAGCCTATATCCATTCCTAGACGATCAAAATATCATGCGTGTGGGAGGTCGTTTAGAAGCATCCTCATTAGCCTTTGATGCCAAACATCCAATTCTGTTACTATACAATGACTCAATAGTAAAACTGTTATTTAAGACGGGGCATGAAGACAAAAAACCTATTAGCAACCTCAAGGCAAACATTTTGGATTTTGAAAGGAAAAACTATGGCAAGCAATATTGAAAAAAACTGTGTGCGCTGTGTCAGAGCGAAACCAAAGCTATACAGTCAAATTATGGGTAACTTACCAGCAGATAGAGTGACAGAATCACGTCCATTTTTTACATCGGGTGTGGATTATTGTTACAAGATTCACGAGAAAAGACCGCTAAAGACATATATTGTAGTATTTTGCTGTTTTACTACAAAGGCAATACACATGGAAGTTGTTTCAGATCTAACTACTGAAGCATTCATTGGAGCACTGAAACGGTTCATCAGCCGCCTTGGGAGGTGCCAAAAATTATACTCCGACAATGCAACAAATTTCGTCGGTGTAGAAAATCAATTAACTGAATTGCGTCAAGCTATTTTTTCTAACTCTGCTCAAGAAAAGATCATAAAATCATGCAGTGACAAAGGAATCGAATTTAAATTCATTCCTCCTAAGACTCCACATTTTGGTGGCTTCTGGGAAGCAGCAGTCATATCTGCTACGTATCATTTATATCGAAGTGTCTCAACCGCTTCTCTTACATATGAAGAGTTAGAGACTGTCGTGGTGGAAATAGAGGCAATTCTAAACTCTTCATTGTCCTCAGATCCAAATGATGTCGGAGCAATAACACCAGGCCATTTCATTATAGGAGAGCCACTTACCACACCAGTTGACTCAAGGGCGTCAGAGAACAGAAGGTCATGAACAACAAATCGGAAATATGTATCAGACATAAAACACAAATTCTGTACACGGTGACATCACGAATGAGCTTCTGCATGAGCTTCAGCAAAGATCTAAATGGAAGCATCCAACACTAAATGTAAAGGAAAGCATATTAGTCATCATCAAAAAAGACAACGTTCCAGTCCTCCAATGGACAATGGGACGAATTGTTCGAACCTATAAAGAAGTTGACGGTTTTATTCGGGTCGTTGATGTCAAAACAGCTTCAAGCATATCGAAACGACCTATACATGAACTAGCTCCATAATTCACCGAAGAAGATACAGAAAAATGGAACCTTCAACAAGAACTCTGACAAAGAAGCAAAAGCGGAAAAATTCACATCAACATAAAGATATACCAAAACCCAAGTCATCGTCAAAGGGTTTTGCTCTCTCTGTAATATTAGTTGCAATTCTGATATTACCATTAGCAATGAGTTCTCCAATTCACGTATCAAAATTTTGTAACAAGCCTTGTATTTACTTCGAAAGAATGGGCACTGCACAACTATCAACAAGCATCTGGAAAATCATCGTTTACTATAACTTAAGACCGTTGCATTACAAAATTAACTCACTATTAGACGAAATTGTAACCCTCAGAAAACTCTGCTTACACCCAACATCTGACATCTCATGCAGTTGACTCATAGATTATTTCGAAGTTGCTCTTAACAATCTACACCAGGAGGAAACTTTATTATCAAGTCAGCCCAAAAGAGGTGCATTTAATATCATCGGAAACGTGACTCATACTTTGTTTGGTGTTCTCGACTCAGATAATGCCAACCCATAAATAATTTTTGCGTTAAATAATTTTTATCGCAGCTTCAATTGGAAATTATGTTTCGCTGATAGAAATGTGAATGCCGCGGCTATTATGGTACAAGAAATTATTTTATTGGGTATGCGGTCTTTCATTCCCAATAAGATGAGAAGCATTAAACCAAAATATCACTCATAGTTTAATGAGACTTGCAGGATTGCAGTCAGGTCCAAAGAGGAAGCCTTTCAGAACTGACGCTTTAACAAGAATACTTATACAAAAATACTTAACATTGAGGCAAGGAATCACTATAATGCAATTTTAAAAAGCGAAAAGTTTCTTCACGAAGCTCGCATTCGAGAACAGGTTCTCTCTGCCCCAAAGGGAGAAAAAATTTTTGGTCATTTGTTAAAAGAGTGAAGAATCAGACATCATCATCGATTCCAACTCTTTTAAAAGATGACCAAATCTTCACTGACTCGGCTGATAAAGCGAACCTATTAGCTAATTTGTTTGCTCAAAATTCCACTCTCTCAGATAGCAATCAGCCACTGCCCTTTATTGAGAGTGGATCTTCTGCAATACAGGAGATCTACTTTCGAACGAGAGCAGTTAAAAGAATCCTTAAAAATCTGAACGCAAACAAAGCCTCTGGCCCTGATGGCATACCGCCAATTGTGCTTAAAATGTGTGCTTCTTCGCTGGCTCGGCCTTTGCGCAACCTTTTCAACATCTCCTACAGAACAGAAGTATTTTCATCTTGTTGGAAGGGTGCAAATGTCCAGCCGGTACCTAAGAAGGGCGATGCCACGAACCCTGCAAACTACCGACCCGTTGCGATATGCTCTACGCTTTCCAAAGTTATGGAAAGCATAATAAACTTTAACATCATGAACTATCTAGAGCAGTGTCGGGCAACTTTGAACACCTATACTTGCTCATCTTGAGTATGTATTAATGAGTGCTTTAAAGCTCACACTGAAAAGAAATAAGTGCTAAACACTTTTTGCAGAAATCTTACTAGGCATTATGGGATATTTTTATGCTCGGATTTGTATTGCCAAATTAAATGAATACGTAGTGGATGGAATGTCAAAAGTAAACAGACCGGCAGACGGATAATGTAAAATACAGATAAGAAGACAGAAATATAAAAAGGTAGGCTAATAGTAAAAAATAAATAGTTTTTTTTATTGTGCTTATGATGCTTATTATGTTTTGCCAAGGCCAAACTGACACCGTAAGATGCTTTCATTATACGTACTTGGAACTGATCACTATATAATATGACATGCGGACATGCCTCTTTTAAATAATTAATTAATTTATCCATCGCATGCCCCACAACTACCTTATATTGGCCATGCAAATTATCGTTATGCCTTGTAATACATAATTTTTATTAATTTTACCTCTTTGATGCCGCGCCATGCCATATTTTCTAAAAATAAAAATAAAAATTTTTGTTCATATATACTTTTAAAAATTTTGCATACATAAAATTTTATACAGTGTAATCTTACGTTATATCTGTGTCGATGAGCAATAACCGCCTAAGTCTTATTTCAAAGTTTCCAGAAATCATGCTTCAAAGTTTTCAATCGCCATAAAAAGGGTCTTTTATTTTTGCGTCATATCTTTGGCTAAGGTCATGCTAGAAGTTTTAGATTTTGTGTGTTCATAATAATAAATACGTGGATCGCAACTATATCAATAACTCAGTTCTGTCTTAAATCGACTTAAGCTATTGTTACTTATTGATACAGATATAATATAATATATTCAAGGTACACGCAAGCGCAGATCTTATCTGCTTGACATTCGCTTGTACACTGAAGCTTTGATCATTATGTAGGTGAGATGAATACATATTTTACTGCACAAACACAATCTCAAGTGTGCAAAGCTGCCCGACACTGATCTAGAGCTCAACCAACTGCTCAGTGATCGTCAATATGGTTTCAGTACGGCTCGCTCTACTGGTGATCTCATGGCGTTCTTAACTGAAGAACGGAATCAATGCGTTCACTTTTTCGGCAAGAGCAGGGTTGTTGCTCTTGATATTTCAAAAGCATTTGACCGAGTGTGGCATAAGCGATTTAGGCGTCTACAATTCCGATCGAAATAACAGCAGTGTGTAATCACGAAACCATCCAACACTTACAGGGCCACGAATACTCACGATTGAACAACACTGCAGTTTAAAAAATGATGGCATTCAAATCCAAGGTGATGTTGAATCATCCACTCGTGTATACATATCGTTTGCTGCTGTTGGAAACATCTCATCCATCAGTCAATCTAGCGCATTAAAGGTTTTATTAAAACCAAACTTCGAGCATTTTGAAACAAAATTGGAACAACTAACCGATCTTCAAACGAAATTATTAAGAGAGGAGTTTGACAATTTGCCATATCAAATCAAGAAAATCAGTACTCATCATCATGTGGTCAGTTATCTTGCTCTAGTGTTGTCCGTATTGTCCATTGCACCCTGCATCGTTTGGAAACTGAATAAAAACTACCAACAAAAATCTTCAACAATGACAACCGCATCTCCTCAACCGAGGCCACGTCGGCATAAACCATTTGAAATAGAAACATAGTCATACACTCAACGGGGGGGAATGTTTATACAAACAAACATATCTTCATATAAATATAAACATAACAATTTTTGTATTATTCAAATTGCACGTAATACCATGTTCTCACTATCGTAATTTACGGCTCATTCTTAATTTATGCATAAATCATGGTCAAATTAAGTAATTTCGTCGTGGAAAAACTGTCAATGAAATTACTTCGAAATTAAGTAATTTATCATAAATTACCATTTAAATTAAGATGCAATCGGTGTCAGCACAAGTTTTTTCGATAAATAATCGAATAAATCGCATCACAGGCTGTTATTTTTGTAAATAACCAAAACTGGCCAAAACTAAAAGTTCACAAAAATATGTTGTTGTTCTGTCCGACATGCGGTAATATTTTAATGGTAGAGGAAGACACTACAGTTCATCACTTATCATGCAACATGTTTCAACACGTATCTTTCCACGGCTAAAGGTGATTAGTGCTCTAAGTATTTGAGACGAACTATTATTAAGATTCCTGCAATGTTATAGGAAGTGGATCATGTCATGGGCGGTGCAGCTGCTTGGGAGAACGTAGATTCAACTGATGCTGATTGTACGGCTTGTGCTCAAAACAAGCTTATTTCATGCAGATGCAAACTCGCTCTGCTGATGAACCTATGACCACATTTTACAAATGCTGTAATAAAGCACGAAGTTTCTTACAATCGGGCGAAGTTATAGCTGTACCAACCGACACTGTTTATGGTCTATCCTGCAATGCCAACTATGAGAAGGCCATACAAAAGTTGTATGAAGTCAAAGGACAAGACTGTCATAAACCTGCGACAATTTGTGTGAAAGACTTTGCTGCTCTTCGTTGCTATGGTAAAGCTGAGCATATACACGATGCGTTGTTGATACGTTTGCACGATAAGTTTGCTTCTGGGACCCAGAACGATAGTTATCAAACGTTCACATAACTTAAGCAATCGTTTCCTCAATCCAAGTACTAGAATATGAGCTATGAGCATCCATTAGCTCTGACTAGCGCAAATCCTTCAGCCGAACCAAGCAGTCTAAATGTTGAAGAGTTTTCGTCGTTGTGGCGTAAGCTAGGGGGTGTCTATGATGCTGGGCAGCTGGGACTAACCAAAGAGTGTCGATCTGCATCAACGGTTATTGACTTGTCACAACCGGGAATATTAAAAGAGTATGTGCAGAATAAGCGGTTAAACAAACGCTCAAAGTTATGTCTGAATTCGGTATTAGAAACCTTGAACTGCTAAGAAGGTCAAAGCAGTTTACTTTTTGGTTTTTTTTTTCCATCGTAAAACACTGATTCCCATATTTATTTCTGCTGGCTTACAAAGTGCTCCCATTTCGTCTAACTTTAATCATCTTTATTTCTTTGGAAAGACAATAACATAACCAACATGTTACAGTATAAAATTTTGAAAATTATTGTGTATAAATTTGTGTAGAAATATTTTGTAATTTTGATCAATAAATTTAGTATTGTTTTGTAGATAAAGCTTAAAAGTGTTTTGGTTACTAGTTAAATTAAAGTGCTTGGAATCTTCCTCAAATCAATCCTCAACTCAACAACATGTTACCGGTAAAATTACTTGTAATCTGTGCACGATTGAATAGGTTTGTGCCTAGTCAATCAACAAATCATTCAGTATGCAAAATTTTCGTTCATATGTGTTTATTTGCAATTTCAATTTAGTACTTGATACAGCGCTAGAACTTGGTGAAGTTCAAGATAACGAAATGTTTGAAGAAGATGGTTAAGATTCTTTCATTTTAATAAGTAAACTTTAAAACCATAACTGGGTCAACTTATTGCAATTTTTTTAAAAGTTTAAAATTTTTCCATTCAAATAGACGAATTAACATTTTGAATGATACACAGAGCCAAAAACCACCAAATAAAATCAATGAGATTACCTAATTACACTCTTTTATTAGGTTTTCTTATTAATACTACCAAATAATAAGATAACGGTGAAAATGCTATTTATTCTTTGCTTTAGCTTTCAGTCGCAATTGTGAAGTGAATTCATGAAGTTTATGTGCATTTTATGGATTTAAAGTTTTAAAGTAAACGCGTTTTATATATATTCAATTTTTAAATTCCACTGAAAAGCTAATTAATGTGCTTAGTGGAAATATCCTAATTGCCAATAGGGGGTATGTTTTAGTACGTAGGTGCATTCTGTCTGTCCCGGCTGATCCAGGCAGGATCTAGAATGTAAATCGTACATGCGTATAGGACGGGAATACGTATCTTTGGAAGATTTTATGCCTCCGAGCGAATAAAAAAAAAATGAGTCATTAAAAAAAAAGTAAAAGAAAAATATGTGATAATAGATGATACCCGAACTTGTTTTCGACTAGGCTGAAATTCTGGAAACTCAAGCCATATTTCAGTCGTAGGGCTTGAGTGACTCAATTTCGACTTTACTAAAATTTATGGAGTAAACTCAAAGGAGGTTTTTCAAAGAATGGAGATTGAGGATGTCACCACTTTCTTTTAAGGCCTCGACAGCGCCAGGTATTTTGGTATTTTTTAAAACTGTCTTGCTTGTTAAGTGAAAAAAACTTTTATGCATCAACTTTGAATTTGTTTTTTTTTTCCTTTTTGTGAAATTATATTTTAAAAGATGTATTTTATGTATACATATACAAGTTTTATTTCCTAATAAATTGTAATAAACCAACAAAATGTCTTTTTATTTAATATTACAGGCAATTAAAAGTATATTTCTAGGTAAAGGTTAATAAGATTCCGTTTTGATTTAAAAATATTTCCTTATTAAAATTTTAAAAGAAATCCTATTAAATCAATAACATGTCCTTATTAAATTTCAAAATAAATCTTATTAAGTCTATAAGATTTGTTATTAAAAACCAAGAAGTTTTGATAAGATTTTCTTATTGTTCTGAAAAGGTTGTTTGATAACTTGGTTGCGAAAATTTTTTAAGTTATTCCAGTGTTTATTTGGAAGTTATTCCAACTTTTGTGTAAACTTGTGCTTTTTGGGACATTTGAGGACGTTTTTACGTCAGGTTTTTATAATTTTTATTTACTTTTCCAATAATTCTATCAAAGAAGAAAAATACAATTTGTTTATGACAAATTTTTCGTAAGCTGTGGAAGCAAAGTTTTTGAGTTTTGTTTTAAAATTCACTTGTTTCTGTTGTTTTTGTTCTTCGTTTGATTATTTCTCATTCTTACATTAGTAGTTGTACTTCAATTGTATTTTAAATTTTAGCTGCAGTCTTTTGGTAATCGCTGTATACTTTTAGGAACTTTTAGTACAGGGTGGTTACAACGCTAATTTTTCTTTTTTTTCTCATTGAAAAAACTTTTAAAATTTTTGCTTGTCAATTAAGTGCAGTGTTTTTTGCCTTATTTTCGTCCTTTCATCTTGCATTATTTTAATATGATTTGTGCTATGCCTGGATGCTCTGCAAGGGGTGAAACTGAGCAGTTTTTATCATGTTGGTTATGTGATAATGCTGTTCATACCAAATTTGCAGGCGTGACAGGTCGAGTTGCGGATTGTATTGAGGAAGGTTAAGGATTGCGTTGGTCTTGCGAGAAATTTAGATTGGCTGACATCAACTTCTACAAGCTTTTCAAGCAGACGAAGCAAGGCTTCTCTGAAATAAATAAGGAACTTTCTTCGCTTTCTGCAAAATTTTATAAATACTCTCTTTTCGAAGATTTCAAATATATTGAAGAGTCAATTCTTTCACCCAAGCGGGGGAAAAAACACATGTCTTTGCGTAGTAAGCAAAAAACGAATTCAACTCTAACTCTGCATTCTTCTATACATGACATTACTGATGACATGGACATTTGTGGTATAACATTTTAACTTATACTTCGAATACAGCTCCTTTGAAGATTTCTGCTCCTTTGCCAGTGCTGGCACCTCCATCTTCATTTCCAGTCATGTCTTATGCCCAAACTGTTTCTCTTTCACCAACTCTGGTCGATTCCCAGGTTTTTCCTCTTACTTCTCAGGTTTCTGTTCCACCTAAGCCATTAATTGCAATACCACCAACTAAATCAATCTTTGTTTCCTGCTTAGCTGCGGATACAATAGAGGCTGATATTGATTTTTTCATTAAATCAAAGTTGAAGTGTTCCTTGCATCTTTCGGTTCATAAATTCAAATATTCAAATGTAAGATCGATTACTTCTTTTAGATTACTTCTTTTCTAAGGCAATTTTCAGGAACTGTTAAATTTATTTAATTCGATAGTTGATGTAAACTTTTGGCCGCCAAACACAATTGTACGCGAATTTTAATTTAAAAGCAATCCAAGAGTTTTTTAAAAGCAATCCAAACCAAAAACAGTTTTGATTTCGAATATAACATTATAATTTTTACAGAGACTTGGCTTCGCTCTAATATCTTAAATTCTGAAATAATGTGTAATAAATATCAAATTTTTCGTAAAGATCGTCATGATAAAATCGGTAGTGGTGTTTTGATAGCTGTTCAAAACTCGCTTGTATCTGAAGAATTGACAATTCTTGATACCAGAGACATTGAGTTCATTTGTGTTGCAGTTAAATTAAATAATAGTATTATTTATGTTACCTGCTCTTACATTCCTCCTAAATGTGACTTAACAATTTATTTAAAACATGTACACCCCATCAAAAAAGTTCATAAGTTGTTAAAAAATAAAGACGTTCTTTTTGTGCTGGGTGATTTTAACCTACCTTTTGTGACTTGGAGATCGTCTGACGATTCTTCATTTCTTGCACCTGTTTCCAATAGTGATTGGATAAATGATTTCTTATATAAGCTATCTGATCTGTGTCTTCAACAAGTCAATGATATTTTAACGTATCTCTTCCAGAAGATGTACATCATCCAACTCTCGAAATAGAGTTTTACTCTCCCACGAAAAAGAAGATAAAGTAACTGCTGATGCGCGAAATAAAAAAGTTTATAATTTTAAAAAAACGGAATATGTAAAACTTTATTCCTCACTTTCACAGACTGATTGGTCTCCAATTTTAACTAGCGGAACATCATATTCATATTATGATGTCGAATCTCCGGAACAGTTTTTCAATGAAACTCTGCAAAGGTGTTTCTTACTGTTCGTCCCAAAAAACAGCTCTTGCTCTAATCCTTTAAATCCACCCTGGCTAACAAATGATCTAAAGGCACTAAAAAATTTAAAAAATCGTTTATTTAAAATATATAAAATATCTGGTCCTAGTTTAGACTTTGCTTCCTATTCTTCTTGTAGTTATAGATATCAACTATTAAATAAACAGTGCTATTCTGCTTATATAATTAACATAAAATCTCAATTAAAAGATAATCCAAAACTTTTCTATAGTTTTGTTAACTCAAAACGTAAGGCCTCCAGCTTTCCACCCCTTATGAAATTCAATCAGGAAGAATCATCTTGTAACAATGTAATTTCTAACATGTTTGCAAACTTCTTTAAATCAACTTACTCCGATATACCATTTAATAATAGCACGGTGTATCCTTTTCTCCCGCTAGTTTGACTCTCTTTTGAAAGTCAATAGACCTTTTTGACCTGTAATAGACCCAAATATTGTTATGTGTTATCTTCGACAAGTAAAATCGTCTTTTACGAAATTCCAAGCTGTATTTAAAAGCAATATACTACAAACCTGTGTACTCCTCTAGCAAACATTTTTAATATTTCCTTGCATAGTGGTTATTTTCCTATTATATGGACGGTTTCTTATATTATACCCCTTCATAAATCTGGCTCCAAGATAGATGTTTCTAACTATCGAGGTGTTGCAAAATTAAGTGCAATCCCTAAGTTATTTGAGAAAATCATAACTAATCAATTAACCCACTCCGTGTCTTCCACCATTAATTATTAATTAATTCGTGATTAATTCGGAATATCTCATCTCAGCTCTAAATTTTAACATCCCAGGGAGAGGAACTAGAAATTTTCTGTTTTTCAAGTTGAGTCCGTGCAATTCTAATTACGCTCTTCATGAACCTTTACGATGTATGTGCAGTGATTTCAATAATAACTTCAACATGATTCATTTTTCTGATTCGGTAGACGTTTTAAAACGGAAAATTATATTGCATTTAAATAATTAAATCAATTTAACTTCATCCTATTATACCTAACGCAGTTTTATAACAATGTAATATCGGTAATTGAGATTGCTCTGTTTCTCCTTTTTGTCTCGATATTATGTTTTATAAAGTAAGCACCATCAAATGTGAATCGTTTTTAAAACTTGCTTTTAAATTATTCAATATTTTAATTTTAAATCGAATTGTGATTTACGTGCTCACGTGGCTTCCTGATTTGAAATTAGACTGAACTCACAATATCACCTAGATTGGTGTGCCAGAGTATATCTCTTTTCCACACAAGTTTATGCCTGCATTGGCCCAAATGCATATCCAACTTATTGGGATTTTGATTTGGCGTATATGAGATTTATCTCATTTCCACGTAGGTCCTTGGGTCGGACCTACCTATTAAAATTAGTGTAGTGTTTTGGATTGTTTTTGAAATCAGGATTGTTTTTCGAGTACCTTAAATTGATAATCACTTTAATTTAATTCGATGTTGCTTATTTATATAGAATTAAATATACTTAAACACACGTTTTATATATTAAATTTTTAAATTCCGCTGAAAATCCTAATTTCCAATAGGGGTATATTTTAGTACGTAGGTGCATTCTCTCTGTTCCGGCTGATCCGGGCAGGATCTAGAAAATAAATCGTGCATGCGTATAGGTCGGATATACACATCTTTGGAAGATTCATACCTCCGGGCAAATCCAAAAAAAAGCAATAAGATTATTCTTAAAATAATGTGGTTTGCCTAATAAAAACAGCTCATAATTTTAATAGGATTTTCTCTATGATTTTAATAAGACAATCTTCTTGGATGAAAACCATAGAGAAATCTTATTGATTTTCTTGTATTTTATTAGGTTGTTTGTTTTTGTGTACCCTTTTTGCGAAAATCGCATTTAATTTGCTTGAGCTACGTTGTCTCAAAATAGACCTTATTTTGGCCGCGAAAATTGATTCGAAAAATTTATAACTTCGGATTCTAAGAAAAACATTTGAGCAAAATTGGAGATGGTAAGTGCAACAGATGTTACACTTCATTGTGAAATGTGAAAAATATGATATTTGTATGGCTTGAGTAAGGCTGATGCAGCTAAATAGCACACTCAACGAAAGTTCATAATAGAAGTTCAACGAAAGTTGAGTGGTCTCCAGTTTTATTAATACGAAATAAAAAAAAACTGAATGTACTGGATGTTGCGATGTTTATTCTGAGTGAACACTCAACGTCAAAGGAAAACATGAGTAGAGTGAAGTTTAATTATTTATATTAATATGATTTATTCATACCGATGACAGTAAACGCGAGTGGAACTCAGTTCACTCCACTCAACTCGCTTTATTAATTCAAATCACTATATCTTATAAGAATAAGCTTTTCAAAATAATAATTGTTTTTGTATTATTTTAACCGTACTCTTTAAGAATAGCTTCAAAAGAGAGAGCATTTAATAAGTTGGTTCTACACATAAGATTTCTCTATGGTTTTCATCCAAGAAGATTGTCTAATTAAAACCATGGAGAAAATCTTATTAAGACTATGAGCTTTTTTTATTAGGTAAACCATATCATTTTAAGAAGAATCTTGTTGTTTTTTATAAGAACATTTTTAAAAACAATAAGAAAATCTTATCTAAACTTCTTGGTTTTGTACGAAGAAATCTTATTGATTTAATAAGATTTATTTTTGAAATTTAAAAGGGACATCTTATTGATTTAATAAGATTTTTTTAAAATTTTAATAAGGAAATATTTTTAAATCAATACGGAATCTTATTAACCTTTTACCTAGAAATATACATTTAATTGCCTGTAATATTAAATAAAAAGTCATTTTGATGGTTTACTACAATTTATTATTAAACAAAATTCGATAATGTATATATAAAATACATCTGTTAAAATATAATTTCACAAAAAGCAAACAAAAATAAATTCAAAGTTGTTGCATAAATAAGTTTTTTTAACTTAACAAGCACGACAGTGTTCAAAAAATTGATTAATAATAAAACATAAAAATTCAGAAAAAACATATAACATTAATATTTTAGAAAAGTGCATTTTGGTTGTACTCAGTACTGTAAATTTAGTTAAGGGGACTTACGCTTTCAACAATTTCCGTTCTCCATTGTCTCAGGCCAGCCTTAAATTTGACTTTGTCACCAAAATACCCGGAGCTGTCGAGGCCTTCAAAGAAAGTGGCGACATTCTCTATCACCATTTTTTTAAGAACCTCCTTCGAGTTTACTCCATAAATTTTTAGTAAAGTCGAAATTGAGTCACTCAAGCCCCACGACTGAAATATAGCTTGAGTTTCCAGCATTTTAGCCTCGTCGAAAACAAGTTCGGGAACATAAGTATCATTATCCATTATCGTATATTTTTATTTTACTTCAAATAACTTAAATCCATAAAATGCACATAAACTTCATGAATTCACTTCACAATTACGACTGAAAGCTAAAGCAAAGAATAAGTAGCATTTTTACCGTTATTACCTTCTTAAACTTTGGAGAGTGAAAAAAGATTATCTTATTAAAAAGAAGTATTAAAAAGATTACCACATCATTTCATTCTTTTAATAAGAAATCTTATTAAAATATGTTTGATAGTAGTTGTAAATTTTTAATAAGATTTTCTCTACGGAATTTAAAAGATTTCTCTACGGAAAATTCTTATTTGTTGGTAGTATTAATAAAAAAACCTAATAAAATAGCTCAATTAATTGATCTTATTGATTTTATGTGGTGGGTTTTGGCTCTGTGTAGCATTAGAGGCAGGTTAAAAGTGAAGTACAACTTTCAAACATAAAAAAAAGTAAAATTTAATTTGGTATTGGAACAAATCAAAATGAATATTGAAAGGAAAGGTATTAGCTTTGTTTTTAAACAATTTTCATGTACTTTACTTGTGTTCTTTTTTAAAAATAATTTATTACAAATACTATTGTTAGTGTTTTCTTGTTCATATAATTAAATTTCTGCTAGAGTTTTAGTTGTGTCGCCCACTGATGCCTCTAATGAAATTTATTTCACAATAATAGTTGAAGTTTTATAATTATAATATGTTAATATCAGCTGCTACTTTTTTCAAGTTTTTGTGTTATCTCCCACAGACCAAAGCAAGCTCGTTGTTTTGTTTCCACTTTCTGCTGTGCAACTGTAACTTGATTATTTTTGTTCAGTTAATTTTTGTTTTGTTAAGCTTGCAACAAAATGTGTTTGTTTTCTTTTTTTCTATAGCTTTACTTCAATTTTATTTTATATCCATTTTTTTTTTGGTGTAGGGTCATCTTATCAATGCGAATTTTCGCCCTATATATTTTTGATATTTGGTGCTCAAGTTGCGGTACAAATACTGAAAAAGCTAAAGAAGTATGCGATATCTTAAAAAAATATAGAAAACGAGGGCTTTATTGTGGAACTTATTCAAATAGAAAAATGCAAAACTTACAGCTGCAAAAAAATTTTAGCGTTTTGGCAAAAATGCCACCGAATTAAGTGTATGGTTTTAAACCATGGTAAAATTATTTGACAAGGTAGCCGTGACAGTTTTTGGCGATTGGTAGTTGTCAAAAACAGCTAAAGGAGTTGTAGTTTGCTGCTTATTTTTAACTTTTCTTTGATTCATTAAATTTGTTCGCGAAATTTATTGGAATGTTTTTAGATTGCTGCGATTGACTAGCTATGTTCAAGTCGTTGCTTATTTTTTCACTTTTCTATGATTAATTGCATAAACAGCTAATTTTGACAACTACCTTGACTACTACCTTGTCAAATAATTATACAAGGTGGCGCAAAAGTAACCTTGCGATGTTTTTTGGCAGTAATTTAAAAAAAAAAATTAAAAACTTTGATTCTTCTTGTGGATTATTTTTATTTGGTCTTTTATTTTTTTTTACACCAAGTCGAGAATATGATGTCATGTAAATGGCCGCCGCCACAGTTGATTGTCATTTGAGCCCTTTTTATGGCATTTTTCGTCACTTCGGCCAAAACTTCCGGCGATAGGTCCTCACATTCTTGACGGATATTGTCTTTAAGAGCTGCAAGAGTCTGAGGCTTGTTGACATAAACCCGCGACTTCAAAAAGCCCCACAAAAAGAAGTCTGGAGCGGTCAAATCAGGCGATCTTGCTGGCCAGTGCAAATCGCCAAAACGGGAGATTAGGCGCCCGGGAAATGCATCCTTCAGCATATCGGATGTGGCACGTGCAGTGTGTGCCGTTGCACCGTCCTGTTGGAACCACATGTTTTCCAATCCCAATTCATCAAGTTTCGGCAAAAAGAACTCGTTGATCATTGCTCTGTAGCGCTCACCATTCACAGTAACCGTTTGGCCCACGACGTCTTCGAAGAAAAAAGGCCCGATGACTCCTCCAGCGAAAACAGTTCACCATACAGTGACTTTGAGCGGGTGTAATGGCTCTTCGTGGGTTACACGCGGATTTTCAGTGCCCCAGAAGCGTAAATTTTGCTTATTTACGTACCCGCTAAGATGGAAATGGGCCTCATCACTCATGATTATTTTTGATGAAAAATCATCTTCCTCTTGGTGGTGATTAAGGATGGCTTGAGCGTATGATAGACGCGATTGGCGGTCAGCAGCTAACAGCTGATGCACCGTCTGGACTTTGTACGGAAACATCTTCAAATCTTGTACCAAAATTCGCTGTAAAGACCGTCGACCGATACCCATTTGCGTGGCACGTCGTCTGGTCGATGTCAACGGCACTTCCATGACATCCTCGGCTACAGCAGTAATATTCTCTGCAGAACGGCTACTCCGGGGTCTGCCACGCCTGGCAGCATCTCGTGTTGTGCCAGTCTCTTCGAGGCGAGCGGCTAAACGTCTCAGTGTTTCACCAGTAGGCATTGGAAGGCCAGGAAATCTGCGACGAAATTCACGTTGTGCCAAAGTCACCGACCGATTATTGGTCAAATAAATAGTCACCAATATTCCGCGTTCTGGAGCAGTGTAGCGTAACATTGTTTATTAACGTGTATTTTGCATGTGTTTACTACACAAATGTCAAAACAGAACTGACATTAGGGGCCAATCGCAAAATTTATAGCATTTTCTGATAGGAGGATTACTTTTGCTCCACCTTGTACCATGGTTTTAAACCAGCGTTAGGCGCCCCATAGCTCACTGAGTGCTCTCACAGCGTAACTTTTCACATGTACACAAAGCTCACAACAGAAGAGAATGTAATTCAGTCGTTCGCTGACAGTGATGCTGTGAAGACCTATGTCGGATATTTTATATACACTCTTAAAAAACTAACCTTCTTTTTTGTAAATTTTTAATACTAATGCATATATTTTTATTACGTAGAATTTCATATTATTTGTATATATTAATATATATTAATATATATTAATATACATACCTATTAAACTTTTTTGCATTATTAATTCATATTATTTGTATTAATTCAATTTTTTGAGTTTTTAATTATAGTTTTAATTATTTGTATAGATTAAGCTTTTATAATATTAAAATAACAAAACAAATATACCAAAATTTTGGACTCTGAATTGGAAATTGATTTCTTTTCCGCACAGAATCTTTCTGGCGAACCAGAATGTTTAATATGCCACTTCAAGCAAACTAATTTAATTAATGTACTAAAATAAAATGCTGGAGCTTTGATGTTGACATAGAAGAAATAATGAACAATACCGATGACCAAAAATAAATACTTAAAATACAAAATAAACACATACAACAGCATGTATGGGATATAAACATACAAACTTGCAAATCTAGATAATTGTGACAACTATTTCGCTCAGTGTGCGCTATTCGAGAGAGCACCAATACCAACAAGTCAAAATAAAATGTGACTGAGTTAGAATGGCCGCATTCAGCGCAGACAACTGTTGTGAGCTGTAATGGTAGCGCTACCTTAGCTCACGATGTTTTTCTCTGAATGTGTTGCTACTCTACACGTCAGAAGTTAGATTCAATTTAATTTTTATGTAATTTTAATTCAACTGCAAAGGTTTCTCACTTAAATTTGCTGCGTTCTTTCTGCGTTTATTAATTTGACAGCGTCAGTAACAGCATCTGACAGTCAAGCATACAGTTGTGTTCATGTAGCATAGAATTTGTTCGCTCGATTAAAAGGCATTCGCTACTTTATCAGTTTTAGTTAGCGCTACCAAATTTGTACCATTCAGCGAATTTTTACACAACAGTTGCCAACTGTTGTCTGCGCTGAATGCGGCCAATGCCCAGCCCTGTTTTAAACACATTCTGATTGGCTTGCACAAAAGGAATCGATATTACTAAGCGATAATTTGCAAGTATCTGGCTCAAATTAAAATCGCGGACATCCTAGAGTAAGTTCCTTAGAGTCCTTATGTAAAGGTTGTTTTTTATAGAGTGATACAACTCTGAGTTGGCATCACTGCTTAATTTGACCACCCATTTAACAGCTGATGGTTGCTTTTTATTTAATTTGCTTTGACATTTAATTATGGATCGACTTACAACAGAGCAACGCGTGTAAACTTATCGTGCACTTCGTCCATTTTATGGTGTACATAATCGTCCTTCAGAGCTGCTAATTCGAAGAACAATAGATCGTTTTCGGACCACATTTACTGTTACTGATAATGTACATCCCGTGAGACGCCGAACAGTGCGCTGAAGAATCTGTAGCCGCTGTACAGGAAAGCATTGAAGATGATCCTAATCAATCAATTCGTCGCCGTTCTCAGCAACTGGGGTTGTGTCCTTCCTTATTATGGAAGATTTTACGAAAATTTCTTGGCTTAAAACCTTTTAAGATTTAACTTGTGCAGGAATTAAAGCCCAACGACCATCGTATGCGCCGCCAATTCGGCGAATGGGCTGAAGCACAAATTGATATTGATTTTGAATTTCCATTGAAAATTTTATTTTCCGATGAAGCCCAGTTTTGGTTGAATGGGTACGTAAATAAACAGAATTGTCGTATTTGGAGTGAGGAAAATTCACAAGCTTTTGTCGAAACACCATTACATCCACAGACAATTACTGTTTGGTGCGCTTTATGGGCTGGCGGAGTCATTGGCCCATATGTCAATGGTGACCGTATAGGAACATGATTCGAAGTTTTTTCGTACCTCAATTAGCTGGCATTAATCTTGCTGATATGTGGTTCCAACAGGACGGAGCCACATGCCACACAGCGGGCGCTACAATTGATTTACTCAAGGAAACTTTTGACGAAAAATAATTTCACGAAATGGCCCAATTAATTGGCCTCCAAGATCGTGCGATTTAACCCCATTGGATTATTTTCTTTGGGGTTATGTGAAGTCAGTTGTCTACGTCGATAAATCACAAACAATTAAACACCTGGAAATCAACAAACGAACAGTTATCGGCGAGATACGGCCGCAAATGCTGCGAAAAGTTTGTGAAAATTGGTGTTCCAGATTGCGCCTTGTACGCGCCAGCCGTGGCAGCTACATGGCCGAAATCATATTTAAACATGAATGTCAAAAAATTTTCTGTTTAATGAAGTCCGTTGTAGTGATATTTAAAATATATTACTATGTTTTATTATGGTTTAAACTTGTATCACTCTATAAAAAACATCCTTTAGTACAAAGCGACGACGAATAACTGAACTAGCGAAAATAGATGTGTCCGCTGTAGATGATTTGCCTTCAGCTAACCTACAAAAGAATGCATTAATTTTGCCAGCTAGTGTAAATGAAGTACTCTCGCTCATGATGGAAGCAAGTTTAACAAAGCATCAATATTTCATAATAAGAAGCTACATAAACAGAAAAATTGATTTTGATCTTTTACCCAGGTACGATAACATTTTAAAAGAAGAAAAAAAGTTATCCCGACCAAATAATTGTACGCGATTCTCACGCTGAAGTTGAGCTGCATAGTTTATTGGATCATACCGCTACTCGAATACTGGAACTACAGAGTGATGTAATCAATCAAGACTCTAATAGGAAAATGGGTTTTGATGATAGTTCGGGACACAGCGAGTACAAACAGAAAGTTAAAAGCAATAATTTTGAAAAGAAAAACTTATTTGTCACATCAAATGTCCCGCTTCAACTTGTAATAAAGCCAGATGAGACTAATACTACCAAAATAATATGGAAAAATCCTCGACCATCGTCAACCCGCTACTGCCGCCCTATTGATTCCAATTTAAAAAAGAGTCCACCCAATTGTCCATCGATGAAGAAATGTATTTTAAGAAGAAAATTGAGAACTTAACCCCCACCGAATTCAACTGTTACATATGTTATGCGAAACCAACAGAGATGAACGACATTGAAAAATGTTTGCAAAAAGTTGTTTAAAAAGATCGCTATGAATTTTGACGATCACCTCTTCATGCATATACTAGATTTTTTTAATATTTTCTTCACGTTTCATATAGACTTGAACTGAAAGTGTGGCAAATTAGAACTGTAGAAGGAAAAGCGAAATTTCAAATGAGGAAAAAATATCCAATCACAATTCCGATTGAAAATGGGAATAATTGTCGACAAACCTAAAACAGAAGTAGTGGATCTTCTAATGATGGAAATACGGCAAGACAATTTTTCAATAATGCTACCTTGTCTGCTGAAATAACGGGACTCGACCAAGATTTGACTAAGAGATGTACAACATTATTGCAAATTTTGTCATCAGGATACAAAATAAATGTTGAAAAATTTTAAATCTAGAGTAGAATGTCGTGCACTCAACTTTAAAGTGCTCGTAAAACCGTACATGACAAGCGAATACAACGAGTAAGCATCCGATCGAAAGATAATTTGGTTGGTAACATTTATGTGTAACAATATTCGTGTAGCATGAAATCGTGTTAGTAGAAATTAAAAAAAAAATGTGCACGACATTACCCCCCTCAAAATTTGTGGGGTAATGTCGTGCATTGTATTGTAAAGGCATCAGAATGTGTGAAAAACGATAGGTAGTGTAACAATATTCAAGATTCAAGATTCAAGAAGATATAGCATTATTGTTTATTTATTTATTATTGTTAATTATAAGGCAATATAGACAAGTCCGAAATATGATCAAAAAATACAATTTTATGAAAAGAAAAGTGAAAATAGGCAATTTGCTATATGAAACACGGAAAGAAAAACAATATTTTTTCAAAAAGTGCTTGACATTGTGAAAGAATTTTGGAAAATTTTATTTTGATTGTAGCGTTTTGATATGGCTTTACGACTCCCTTGGTACACTAGGGCGACCGCGATTCCTTCCCTTTTCTTTTGTGTATAGTGCACGACATTGCCCCACATCAAATGCATGACATTGCCCCAAAGGTCGTTTTCAAGGTTGACTTCGACAAATCGGTAAAGAACAAAAATTTTTTCGATCACAATACATCTTTTTTTTCCGCGGAAAATTTGCTTTAAGAAAACACTTACCTGGTATATTTTCCTGCAAGACAAATAATTTTTCTGATCCGATAAAAAAACACTTTCGTCGTCCCGAGAACGTGCGATTTTTAAAAAACGTCGCACATTTGCCCTTACACATGGATATTGCTAGTATTGTATGCATGAGCTCTGTAGGTCAGTAGGCCCAAACCTTACCAACGGCTGGTATATCATTCAATTTTTTATGCTAAAAAAGCCAGTGCTTCTACTCTATGCACTAGATACTGCTAAGGAGCTGACCAAAAAATATTCTTGGTACTACCTTCCACCTTTAGCACATTAAATTTTAATTCACGCTCCTGATGTTATAAGACATGCGCTGGTGTCCATTGGTGAGCTCTCTGATTAAGCTGCTGAGTCCAGACACCAAGATATAAAAAATTTTCGACTCCATCATGCGCGTAAAACTTCACGCGGTTCAACTAATACTGATTTGTTTAATCGTTTACTTTTAAGTTCGGATCCCTTTTAAACAGGACAGCGCAAACTAAACCCCAAGCACCAGCCAATTTTATTGAAATCTGTTTTTGATTTGCTGGAATAATATTTGCCTTAATTATTTTTTATAAATAATCACTATTACATTTATCAAATTTATTTTTTGTAACACTAACTTTTATTAAAAGAAATGGAAAAGAAGTGTAAAATTTGTTTCAATTGTTTGCTTTGAGCGGGTGGAAGGGGTCAGCCGTCACCAAAATTTCAAGTGTATATCTCAACTGGAAGTATTTTTGCCGCTGACTCCATACAAGTCCGACCACTGTGCAATGGTTGCAAAATGTTGCAGACATTGTTGCAGTTTTGTTTATTAATTTAATTAAATATCAATTTGGTCATTGATCGTCAAAAGTTAATGGTTGCAAAATGTTAAAAACATCGTTACAATTTTGTTTATTAACTTAAAAGTAGCGGTAGTATCTTTATATTTAACAATTATGTCGTTGACCGACGATATGGCATGGCTGCAGTCAGGGTACGTACCTCGCGGGCTGCCATGGAGCGATGCAAAGAGAAGAGGATGGAAGAGAGACGTATTTTCAGGCGGAAAAAATATGCATAAAAGTGCTAGCATGAGAAAAGCACTGCCCAATTCACAAGAAAGTCGATCCCACTATTTGTGCCAATTACCGTGGGAAAAGCCTTCTTATTATCGCATATAAGGTCCTGTCTAGCTTTTTATAACTGAATTGCAAGCCAACTGATTGGAACTGGCAACGTTTTCATTTTTTATTCAAAATAAACTAAGTGTCAACAATAAAAAATAAAAGAAATAGTTAAGTAAATAAATAACTTCAAGTGTACTTTCTGTGTATTATGTATCAACCTTATACAGTGTACATATTTAAGTGGAATGTTAACTTAATTAGGTTTCTTGATAGAAAGGAATGCAGAAAATATTAATTATAAAAAATATAACTCCAAAGAAGAAATCTCAGAATTAAAGGGAATATTTTGGATTTTTGAAACTTTAAAATTAGGGGGCATGGTCTTTATATAAATTTTTTTAATGTAAATTTCATTTCAGATTACGATAGATATAATTTTAGCCAACAACTTTTGTTTTGAAATTTTTTAAAAACTCTTTACTAGGGGGCGTGGCCCAACTTTTCTATCAGAAATAGTTTTCTGAAATATTTATATTTTATTAGTTATTCAAATAAGTGAGCTTCCCTAAAGTAATATCGCATTTGAATGAAGATTTTGTAGTTTTAACATTAGCTGATCTTCTTCAGTTATTTCTTCCCCGTTCCACTCCTTTAGGTCTTTTAAAGTTATGCCGGATTTCTTCAATAAATCAATTTGTCTCCTCATAACTTTCATTCAATTAGCTTTTATTTCCAGTTTAGACAATTTTTCCTCGAAGTTTATATAATTTAACGCAGTTTTTTGACACATTATGGAAGTAAATAACAATTTTGAGTCGCTTCTTTGTTTTTTTTTCTAACGCACTCAATTTTTAGTTTTTCTAATCTCTTTACTCTTTTTTCAGAATTCCACTTCTTATTTTTATAATAAGAACTTTTTAAAAATTTAACTTTATCATTTACCTCAGAAATTAGTTAGTTCTGCAAAATTGATTTGCTAGTGAGGTAAGAAATAGAGCATCGGCCTTTTACCTGCTGACATCTTGTATAAAATTTTTTGTTTGGAGCCATATCCTCATTCCTCTTCACCATCGCAAAAACACGTTCCAGATTTATATTGCTGCTGGAAGATTTTACATTATTTAATGGTATGTTAAGATATCTTTTATAGACAGCATTGCTAACAGTCAGCAGGATATCTTTGTACAATTCATTTATTTTTGCAACATTAATCATTGATATTTTTTGCATGCAAAATGCAAATTTAAAATAAGCAGGTATATTTTCATAAATTGTGTTGGATTCATTATCTTCTTCAGCTAAAGCTTCAATTATTTTTTTTAACACATCTTTAAATTCCGAATGTTTTCCACTGTCAATAATTGCACTGCCCGTAACGATTTTAGTCGGTTCAACACAAATAGAATTCAAAGCAACACATATATCAAAAATGAAATAATAGCAGATCGATCATAATTTGAACTTTTGACCTGTTCGGAAATATGAAAAGAGTTCAAGAACGTCAGAGTTCTTCAAATTATTTTTTCATCGGAATATTCCATTATTGTCTTGAAAAAGACATTTAAAAAAGATTTTCCAACCATAAACCACTTTGAAATATTTATGCGCGTGTAATACGATGCTAGTATACATACACAAGATACGATGTGACTATGTTGCGCCTTTCAACTACAATATTTTTTTTCGTATTGATCGATGGAAAATGGATGGGTGATCGAGCTTTGAGGTGTGAATGTGCTTCACGAATGTGTTAATTGAATGTGCTGCTTTCTGTGAATGTCTTCTTGTATTCTTTGATTAAATTAGCTTATTTTCGAATGAATTTTAATTATAAAATTCAGGTAGCTATCGTATGAGAATTTATCATATGCCCCGTCGATTATTAAAAAAAATGTTCGTTGGATAATTTCAAAATAATCACGGCAAATGACAAAAAGGGAGTTTATTACACAAATTTTTAATTTAAATGGCTATAACTTTCTTTCACTAACTCTGTTCTAGAAAACCATTCGATTTGCTCATTCCCTAGATTTATCTTCGGTTTTTTAATATAAGCATATATATTGTATTTCGTTACGATAGCTATAAAATTGCGGCTGTTATCGTGATCACAGACAGCCGGACGGACAGAAACACATGGCTTAATCGACTCAGGAGGTGATGCTGATAAAAATATATATACTTTTCTATACCTACCACGTCTCCTTATTAGCGTTACGAACGAAGTGACAAAGTTAATATACCACTTACGCACTACGCGTGGGGGTATAAAAAGTTACGTTAAATCCAATGTTAGTCGCTTCGACGTACACTACATTTATAAAAAGATTCACACCATCCAATTAAAAAGCCAACGAGGGCAGCTTAACAACTAATGCGGTTACTACAATATGGATAGAGAACACGATCAGATGAGAGAAAAAAGGTTGTAAGCAAAAAAGTGAACAGTGTTAGTCGAAACGGCTAACATTGGTTATCCAGGATTAAGATAGGTGCAACTAAGCGAATATAAAAACCTTTTTTCCCAATCACACAATGGGATGTTAACTTAATATATTTATTAAGCAGATTTTATTGAAAATTAATGCAACTAATTATGTACAAACAAAACAAACGATGTGTGCTCTTCAAAGTGGGAAACTGCTCTGCTCAGCCTTTTCTGCACTGCAACTTGCTTGCATCATAAATGCAAGGAGTGAGTGAGAATTAGAACTAACTTAAACAACAAAAAAAATTAATCAAGTAAGAACAGAAAGAAGGAAGTTAGCTTTAAGAAGAATATAAAGTTAAAGTATGGTTTACATACATGCTAATGTTAAGTGAGAGCACAACTGAATCAAAGTATGTATTAACCAAATTAAGCAGTAAATTTGCATATATAAAAAAGCATTAGTTGAAGTTAAACATAAGTATGTTTGTACGTGATAAGTTACTTAAAGAAACGAAAAATAAACAAATTTATTTTTGAATATCAGCAGTTCCCAAACATACCGCACCCCCTGGACGATAGTTCAGCAATTTGGAAGAACGCCAATTTTTGCTACTGGGCGTTGGTATTGTACTTGTGCGGTTTTGATAGTAACGACTCGAACTGCCCCATCCGATCTAGTTGTGCAATTTACTACGCGGCCAGTAACCCATTTAGCTGGAGGGAGAATAGGTTCCTTGATTACGACTACTGTACCAAGTTGCACATTGGGCTGAAGCTGCTGCCATTTAGATCTCTGCTGCAACGATGTGAGATACTCCATACTCCATTTGTTCCAGAACCCATGAACGCGTGCTTGTAAAATGCGCCACTGTTTTAGGCGGCTGATGTTGATATCGTGAAGTGTAGGTTCAGGAACGCTTGTATATGGTTCGCCAATCAAAAGGTGCGCTGGCGTTAGCGGATTGCTGTCGGTGTCCGAAATGACGCACAACGGACGCGAATGAGGACTGCTTCAATTTGTGCGAGAATAGTACAATACTCTTCAAATGTGAGCGCATTGCTGCTGATGACGCGCCGCAAATGTAGTTTAATGGATTTGACATTAGATTTCCACAAACCACTGAAATTTGGGCTGGAGGGAGGAATAAAATGCCAGTGAATGCCATCGTTTGCTAAAGACTCTGCTATTTCTTTAGGCGTTGTTGCGATACTGCATTTTTTAAGCTCGTCAAGTATTCGGTTGCTACCGTGATACGTTGTGCCATTGTCTGAATACATATCAGTTGGCCTTCCTCTTCGTGCGATGAAACGTCGGAAAGCGGCGAGAAATGCCTCAGCAGTAAAATCGCTAGCTAGTTTTATGTGCAGCGCTTTTGTTGAAAGACACACGAAAACAGCGAACCACGCTTTTCCAATTTTCGGCGTCCTCCCTTTAGAGAGATTGATTGACACTGGGCCTGCGTAGTCAACGCCGCAATGTTAAAAGCAGCGACTGGGATTTACGCGTGGTGATGGTAGGTCGCCCATGAGTTGCTTGCTGTTCGCTCGTCTTTGCATAAAACATTTCTAGCAGCGAAAAACTACACTGCGTACCAAATTGCGACCTCTTAATATCCAAAATTGTTGTCGTATTATAACGAAAGTAGCTTCTACACCAGTATGCAGGTTGGTTTCGTGTGTATATCTGGCAATAAGAAGATAAATATTACAATTTTTTGGTAATAAAATTGGATGTTTCATAAAATAATTTATATTTGCATGTTTTATGCGTACGCCGACACGTAACAGTCCCCTCTCATCTATGAACGGTGTATAACGAAGTAAAGGTGATTTAGCATGCAGCGGCATTGAATTCTGCAGCAGCGCAATTTCTCGTTGAAATGCGGTGGTTTGTTCGTGTCGTATGATGCGTTCTCTTGCGACCTTCAGCTCATAAGATGTTAAATAAGGTTCGAGTGTATTTGATGAATTACCACGAGCGCAGCATTGACGAAATCGAAGACACTGTGCGACGATACGTTCTAGTCTTGTCTACGACGAATATTTGTTAATTAAAATTTTCAAGGCGATGTTATTGACAACTGAGCACAGCACCAAGTCATTTTTTTTTCTTCTTTTCCTCTGCGAGTATATCAGGGTCCGTTGGTTCGACGTACATATGTTTAGGTTGAGGCCGAGACACGACCCGACCACCATAACGTGTGCTGGAGAAGTTTTGAAGGCACGAGACCTCGCGAAGCACAATCGGCTGGATTGTCTGCTGACTGAACATGTCGCCAGTGTTTGCGAGGGCAAATGTTCAGAATCTCCGCTGTACGATTGCACACGAAGGTGTCCCATCAGCGCGGGGGTGATAACAACCAGTGAAGCACAATCTCCGCGTCCGACCAGCAGTATATTTTCGATATATTTGTAGTTAAAGATGATTGTAAAGATGATATCAATTTTATGAGCAGATGCGCTGCGTTTAATTCGAGGCGTGGAATGGAAATTGGCTTCAAGGGCGCTACGCGTGTTTTTGACACAATAAAGCGTGTACCGTAAGCACCAGCGCTGAGCACACGGCTATAAACGACGGCAGCATAAGCCGTTGAAGAAGCATCGGCCAAGCCATGCAGTTCGATGTCTTGTCTTGGTGACGCAATGTAACTTGGCCTCTGATAGTAGTTATAGCGATGCCACCAATCACAAAGATTCTCTGGTAATTGGTCGTCCCACTCCAAGCCATGTACCCAGGATTCCTGGAAAAGTATTTTAAACAAAATAACTGTGGGAGAAACAATGCCCAAGGGATCAAATATTTTTGCAGTCTCAGAGAGCATGATTCGCTTTGTTGGTTCTTTATCGTATCCCGTTGGTTTATTTTCAAAAATAACTTATCGTTGCATGGGCTCGGCTCCAGTTCAAGCCAAGAATTTTGACAGCGGCCTCAACGCTGCTGTCTAGTTCGATCGCTCCATACTCTTTCATATCATCTGGTAAAAGTTGTAATAATGGAAAACAATTAGAGCTCCACTTACGCAAGTTAAAATTTGCCTTCTGGAAAAGTTGAACCAATTCTGCTTGTAGTTTGAGTAATTCTTCAATAGCTGTTTGAGTACACGAACTGCAATAAATGGAGATGATGCTAGCCCATAGGTGACTGTGAGTAGCCGATAATGCTGTATTGGCGAAAGTGAGCTATCTCGCCACATAATGCGTTGAAAATCAGCGTGTTGTTTTTTGACCTTTATGCCTCTGAACATTTTCTCAATGTCTGCAGAGAGCACGTAGCGATGCTGTCGAAAACGTAAGCAGACTCAAAATAAGTCGCGTTGTATTGGAGAGCCTATGTAGAGACGATCATTTAAAGAATGGCCCGAGACCATTACAAGATCCGTCAAACACTACACGACACTTTGTTGTAGAGCTGTCTGGCTTGAGCACGGCATGATGAGCAAGATAAAACACCTTCTTCAAGTCGATTACATGCTCACTTGGGGGTAAAGCTCCATGTGACCCATAGCGTAATATTCATTCAGAAAAACTTACATATTGTTCTTTAAGCTCTGGATTGCTTTGAAATTTTGCTTCCATGCTGCGTAGCCGTATGATTGTTTTTGAAGTGGTATCATCGATTGGCGGAACATCCTCCTTAAATGGATATTCCACGACGTACGAGCCATCTGCGTCGCGCGTGTGAGTGGCGGCAAAATGTGCTTCGCATGGGTCTGCTGAATCAGCGATCTTTTTTGTTGTAGTTACATTCTCCAATTCCATGAAAGGGCGAACTAAAGATTCGCGTGATGTGCTACCAAAGGGCGTGCATCGTCATACGGGGTAGTAAACGCACCCGCTATGACCCAACCAAAAATGCTGTGCATTGCAATAAGCAATGAAGCTTCGAAAGAAATACGCTCACCAGTGTAGATGCTCTATAGTTGATCTGATCCAATGATTACATCGATAGGGCCTGCTACGCCGAACGAGGGGTCATCCAAAGGTAAATTAAAAAGTTTGTTCCAGTTAGGACCCGAAAAATCAACCGTTTGTGTATGAACCGATGACGTAAGCGCTGGCAAAACTAAAGCTTCAATTTCAAGTGAATCGTCAGACGTTCATGATGAGAGATTAAGACGTACACAACCGCGTGTGACGCCAGCGTTACATGAAGAGAGACCGCTCACAAAAATACGAACGTTTCTTCGCAATATTCCAAGAGCTTGGATCAATGACTCTGTGACAAAGGTTGCGGTTGAACCAGAGTCGAGCAAAATGGGGCAACTGACCATACTGCCAGCTGAATTAGCGACATTTACCAGTATTGTTGGAAGTATTGTTGTAGAACGCGCCCTCTAAAAATTTATTGAGTGGTGAGTGACTGCGTGATTAACCGAATTAACATGAGTGGCCGCGTCCAGCGGCGCTAGATAAGCACTGATGTGAGCTATGCTAGGCGGTGAACTTTGAGTTGAGTTTGTTGTAGTATTTGCGTTTATATTCAAAAGTGAATGATGACTTGCATTGCACTCGCGGCAGCGCGATTGCGATCGACATTGATTTGCGCTATGCGATGACTGAAGGCAATTAAAACATAAATTCTTTGCTTTAACGAAAGTACGCCTCGCGGCGACGTCAAGTGTTTTGAATTTTGAGCACTTATGGAGAGCGTGTGATTCTTGACACTGCACACATTGAAGAGAGTTAAAGTTTTGCTTTTTTTCGTTGTTGCTATATTTGCCACAAGAGATCCACGAGCGCGAGGCGTGACAAAAATTTTAAAAATTCATCAATTGTTTTTTCTTCGCTGTTATCACTAGCTTCCGCCCAAACTTTCTTCGTTTCATCGTCGAGTTTATTTAATAAAATTTGTATAAGCCAAGGATCGCGATTAGTAGCCTGGAGGGCATTACGTCCACGTAAAACCTCGTCTGCGCCGTCTGAGATTTTGCGCAGCGAAACGACGTCTGAAGTGCTTACGAGCGCCATTGACAAAAAAGTGTTAACAAACGACCGAACGATAAGCGCTTTACGATCATACCTTTCGGTTAGGCGATCCCATGCTTCCTTATAATTATTGTCAGTAATCGCGATATATTTTATTAAATTAAGGGCATCACCGTCGAGGTACAACTATAGATATTGAAACTTTTGTGTATCAGATATACCGAGTTTTCTATAAACTGCACTTTTAAATAAGTCTCGGAACGATGGCCAATCTTGATAATTTCCGGAAAATTTTGGCAATGTTATATTCGCGAGATGCACACCTGAATTGTTAATTGGATTTAAATTTTCTAAAAATCGAGCCATAGGCGTGTCGTTGTCTTGTACATTGTTCGCACCACGTTTTCCTTTTAGTGCTTTTGTAAAAATAGTATGAGCTTCAAAATACTTTGCATCATATTCAGATACGTCTTCTGCAGGATCCTCAAACCCGACCTCTTCCTCGTAAGCGTATAGTTGCTGACTAACTTCATTGAAATCTGCATAGATTTCATCTAATTTAGCTAATCGATTTTCTAAAAATTCGATTGAAAATGATTCAGCAGAATTTTTTGAGCTTGGGAGAGTGCAGCTTTTATAAGATTTTGCCCACCCACGTTTTCAGTTTAAAGCACTCATGGAAGCCATTCTGAAGCTCTCAACACGTGTTGAATACTTTCCGCTAGCGATTAGTTAGTTAATATGGACTTTATCCTGTGTCCAGACAAATCTGGAAAAATCCACGAATAAAAGTTATCAAAAATTTTATTATTTGTTTGCACGATTTATTAGACTCCGGGTACCGATCCGGCTCGAAGGACCAAATTTTTTCTATGTATATGATCGGACTGTAGTTTCCCAATTTCAAACACAAAAAAATTCCTTGTTAACTTAATATATTTATTAAGCAGATTTTATTGAAAATTAATGCAACTAATTATGTACAAACAAAACAAACGATGTGTGCTCTTCAAAGTGGCAAACTGCTCTGCTCAACCTTTTCTGCACTGAAACTTGCTTGCATCATAAATGCAAGAAGTGAGTGGGAATTAGAACTAGCGAAAAACAACAAGTAATCAAGTAAGAACAGAAAGAAGGAAATTAACAGTTAGCTTTGAGAAGAATATAAAGTTAAAATATGGTTTACATACATACTAATGTTAAGTGAGAGCACAACTGAACCAAAGTATATATTAACCAAATTAAGCAGTAAATTTACATATATAAAAAAGCATTAATTGAAGTTAAACATAAGTATGTTTGTACGTGATAAGTTACTTAAAGAAACGAAAAATAAACAAATTTATTTTTGAATGTCAGCAGTTCCCAAACAGATTGTTTACACATAATTGTTCAATAGATATAAAAACAATAGAATTATTATCATATGTGATAATTGTGGAATAAAATTTAGACTTATTTGATAATATTTAGATCGACAACTGAATTTTTGAAGTGAAAAATTTTTTCAGATGCTTTCATGACACCTTACTCATGACGCGACACCCATAAATTAAGAAAAATTCCATATTTCAGACGTTTTAAGTGGAGGTTCTAGTAGAAACATATGTGGCATTTATTTGTGTATATTTTAAGAACATAATACAATTTCGATGAAAAATAATTCAAAATGGCGGCTGATGTGCGCTGTACACTCTACTGCCCTGCGAAGTGATCTGAAACGAAAAAAACCAAAAAAAATATTAACGTAGATAAAATTTTGGGCGGCCTTGTAGATTTCCGATTTTAATAAAACTCTTTTTAAAAAACTGGCGGCCCTTTGAAAAAACCCTGTTTTTCCTCCTTTTTTTTTTTGCTTTAACGTTAAAAAAATGATGACAATAAATTTTTTGGAAAAAAAACACCTTTTGAAGGCCCCCTAAATTGAATAAGCTTTAGTTTGAGTCGTCAACATCAAAATTGGTCAATTCGTTGAAGCGGAATCCTGCACAGCGCGGAAAAAAGGGGCTTCGAGAAAAACACGTTTAAAGTTTGACAAGGAAAGAATCGTCAGTAATGATAGTTTTTAGACACTTACATCTAATCAGCTATTCCAGCACCATACAGGATGCCTTCGTCATCCTCAAAGAACATATTTTACACCAGGGTGCCAAATTTTTCATTTCTGGCTTTTTTTTTTTGCAAACTACGAGAATTTCTCCTCCGCTGATTTCACACGCCGGTCGTCATTCTTCGCAGCGAAGTTTACGCAGTTTGTTCCGATAACGATTCCTAATATCGGCATAGTTTTTAATATGGATGCATAGTCTTCATTAAAGATGCCGGAAGATATATATCCACACCAATAAGTTACGGAAAATAGAAGTGTATACAATGCTACTCCGACCGAGGGAGGGTACGCTGGTATACGGGCACACAGTAGAGAGGAATGTACAGAAATTTGTTGAGACAGTCACAAACTTACCACCTGTACTAGATACACCGCTTAGGTAGCGAAAAATACCCGTCCCCCGAAGCCGCCCCGAGCTCGCATTTATACCTGTTTTCTCTCGTCTAATACGCTATGACTCGTAAAATAAATTAGATAGGGATATCTCCTTTTGACTATATATTTTCAAGATCCTAAGGATGAAAATAGAGCAAAAAAAAATTTTCCGTCGATTTCTCCTAGAATCTCCCCTTAAGTTGTATATTAGTAAAAATTGGTAGTTCAGTTTGTGTAGTAAAACTTTTTCACACTCACTTTTATCGCTCATAAATCAATAAAAATGCTATATTTTAGACGGTGATGGTCTTATTAGACCAGTGGTCATCAACGTAGAGCTCAAACAACAACAAAGAGAGCTTTCCGGGTGCACCTTTACACTGAAACAAGAAGTTCTTAAAAGCTCTCACACCATTTGATGTAGGGAAATATTGTCGAGTGTTGGTTTTTCAATACATCGTTTTTTTTTTTTTGTTTTTGTGGTTTTTTTTCGCTAACTTAACAAAGAAAATTGCAAAAAAGTAAAAATGTTAAATAGAATTTACAATGGGTTTTTATATCTATATGATATATTTGTGTTCTAATTTTTTATTTAAATTTTTAATGTTTTATATTGTTTTGCTTTAGTATTAATGACAGATTTGAATTAGAAACATTGTAAAATATTTAAGTACATGCATATATAAGACGGCGTGCAACACCCTTACCGCATGACCGCTCTAAGCATACTGACTTAAAATTTAAAGCACAATGTTTAAAAAAAAACTTTTGCGCAGTGTAAAAACAAAGCGAGCCGCTTGCTACTTCGTATGCATAGCAGAATTACCCAGGTAGTATTGACAGTTCTTATGGAAAATATAAACTGTCAAAAAGTTTACTCAAAAAGAGAGCGTTTTTAATCGGCCTTTGTCAATAAGTACAAAACATAAATGTTTTCCGCAAACAAACGAGTTTTCTGTGCTCATCACGCCGCAGACATCAATCCACTTCTGGTGAGAGCTTCTTCTTGAGGCACTGATTAGAATTTAACATCACGAATTGAAAAGCTGTTCGCACAAATCGCACACGTTTTTTTCAACTTTTATGATTTTTGATTATTATTTATTTATTTAAGCGCACAAAAATTCTTATTTTATTTTTATGAATTTATTTCTCTACGCTTGCTTTCTTTCACTAACAGCTGTTTTTGACTAGCTATGTTTTCCTTTTAAAGAGAAAATAAGCAGTTGTCAACACTACTTGGATAATTCTGCCATGCGTCATGTGCAAAAGCACAAAACCACACGGCGCCCGCGTGTTATGGAAAAACAACAAAGGCAAACGCACTTAAGGCCTTTACATCCGCGTTAGGCATTGTATGGTTCGAAGTAACGGCCAATTCATCTCTGGACCGTATTTTTTTGAAGATAACAGAGGAACCGAAGTGACAGTCAATGGTGAACTCTACAGAGAAACGATTGAACAATTTTTGGTGCCCGAATAAATCGATTAGGACTGCAGAATATATGGTTTCAACAGGACGGTGCTACGGTCCATACTGCCTGCCAGGTCACCGAATTTAACAGCTTCGGACTTTTTTCTGTGGGGCTATCTGAAGTCTAAAGTACACATGAATAAGCCACCAACTTTAGATCAGTTTAAACAAAACATCAGAGCCGAAACCGCAAACATATCACAGGATTTGCTGCGTTCTGTTATGGAGAATGCGATTAAAAAGCCCAAATTTGTCAGCGCTTAAGTGGGTCCCATTTATTAGATGTAATTTTAAAACTTAAAGTACAAAATTATAAGAATCAAATTTTTATTTATTGTTACCACTTCAGTAAAGCATATTAGTAAATCCATTAAAAAGTTATAAGCAAAACAAATCAGATAGTGACTTTTGGGACACCGTTTACATATAATTCGCCCTTTTTTTAAAGAAATCATTATAATTCTTGAGTTGTACACTATTTTATAATTAAACTTGGTATATAGGTGCTATGTGTCTAAGGGGCGGCCACTATATAAATAAATGTTTTCACGCCTACTTTTAACGCCAAATAATATATGAATATGAAATGGTGTTCGTTGCCCTCCGATGCACTTATGCACGGCTCAACTGATTTGGCTAGAACTTTTGAAGTGGAAACTTCTTTAGGTGCGTTAAAAACCAACTGGTATATCATAGATTTTAGTTTAAACTTCGGTCGGCAGTCGCCTAACTGCTATTTTTTCCTTTTGTTCCAAAATTTTTTTGTCATATTAGCTGAGTATGGGATTTGTCTGGGAGCTAATCTCCCTCTCTTATGTCTAAGTAGTAGAAAATGGGAGCTAATCTTCACGAATTTAATGGTAAAAAAATGAGTTGCAATCATTGTTTATTCATGAATGATTCTGATTACATACAGAGCATACAGATTACGTAAGTACTCATTACGTTAGTACAACATTAAGGCCTGTTTCCAGCTCTCAAGTAAAGCTTATTTTCATACATAAATCTGAAAAGTAATCGAAAAGTAATATTTCCTTGTCAAAATTACTTGAAAGAGAATCCAGCTCGTAAGAAAAATTTTCTGTTCTTACTACTTTTTTTTCATTGAAAAGTGACAACGGTAACACTGTGAATGTCAAGAAATATATGCAAGTTATATTATTACTTCAAGTAAAATTTTGGCAACCAACATTCAAAGGTAAATAATTTTATTGATATCATTTATTAATTGATTTAAAATTAATAAAAGAATATTTTAGACATGCACATGAACATTTCTACGGAGGGAGAAGAAGAGACAGTCAATTTTGAGGGGCAGATGTCTTCCGAGAAGCGGTCGAAAGCTGTCCGGAAGAAGCGGTCTGCCAACATGTAAACAAAATGTAATAAAATGTAAACAAACGCTGTTCTCTATTACTTACCTTTGCAATTCAGCCATTACTCATTTAATGAATTATTTCAATATTTATTGCAACAAATTTATTTCAATGTTTGATGAAAACAAATCAGCCTAAATTTTCAATACAAAGTGATACAATGCTGGAACTGTCAAAACTCTCGCCGTCAAAATTACTTGTCTACTACTTTTTACACTCAAGAAACTTAAGTAACTTTTTTCTTGAGTAATTACTTGAGAGCTGGATAGAGACCTTTAGTTGTGAAATTGTATTAGCCGAAAGTATTTTTCAATTTGATGCCTTTTAACTTTGCTAAACGTTCTTAATTAAAGGTCTCTATCCAGCTCTCAAGTAATTACTCAAGAAAAAAGTTACTTAAGTTTCTTGAGTGTAAAAAAGTAGTAGACAAGTAATTTTGACGGCGAGAGTTTTGACAGTTCCAGCATTGTATCACTTTGTATTGAAAATTTAGGCTGATTTGTTTTCATCAAACATTGAAATAAATTTGTTGCAATAAATATTGAAATAATTCATTAAATGAGTAATGGCTGAATTGCAAAGGTAAGTAATAGAGAAAAGCGTTTGTTTACATTTTATTACATTTTGTTTACATGTTGGCAGGCCGCTTCTTCCGGACAGCTTTCGACCGCTTCTCGGAAGACATCTGCCCCTCAAAATTGACTGCCTCTTCTTCTCCCTCCGTAGAAATGTTCATGTGCATGTCTAAAATATTCTTTTATTAATTTTAAATCAATTAATCAATGATATCAATAAAATTATTTACCTTTGAATGTTGGTTGCCAAAATTTTACTTGAAGTAATAATATAACTTGCATATATTTCTTGACATTCACAGTGTTACCGTTGTCACTTTTCAATGAAAAAAAAGTAGTAAGAACAGAAAATTTTTCTTACGAGCTGGATTCTCTTTCAAGTAATTTTGACAAGGAAAAATTACTTTTCGATTACTTTTCAGATTTATGTATGAAAATAAGCTTTACTTGAGAGCTGGAAACAGGCCTTAAAGAAGAAAAGCAAATCGGTTATGATATGGTCGAATTTCAACAACAAGTGATGCTAGATTTTATTATTAAGCAATCGCGTTGAATGCGCAGTCTTAACAGAGACTTAAAAAATTATTAATAACAAATTATAAAATCTAATTAAAAAAAAACAAATGCGTCTTTGGGCACACGAGAGAAGCAAAGCTTTTTCATAATTTCATAGATTTAATAAAATACAAGAATAAGTTTTAAATTCAAAAATTTAAAATATCATTAAGTTAATTAAAAAAATACACCTTAATATTCACACCAGTAAATTTTATTACATTTCATCATTATTTTAGTTTATTACATGTAACATTAATTTTCAATTATTTTGGTAAATTTTTTATTATTATTATAGAATTTGATTTATGAAATTATGGGCTTATGATAACTGAAATAGCAATAAAATGTTATAGATGTTATGTCGTCAATATATCTAGCAAATACTGAATCAATAGTTGTCCCTAATCGTGTTGTACAAATATTTGGATCGCTTATCATTTGTCAATTAAATTTATCAAAAAGAAATTGCTTAAGTGCCTGTGAACATTCATATCATAAATCGCAATTAAAATCTCCACCAAAAACAATGGGCATTTTGAAATAATTTTCACCCAGTTCAATGGAACCTTACTACTTTTGTTGCTTAGATAGCCAATTCACAATCCTTTTAAGGTATAATATACGTGTAAAAAGAGAAAAACAGTAGCTTGTTTTCAAATATTTTTTTGAGGCATAAGTTGTTATATTTTTTTAAATTTATACGGGTTATTGTACATAAAAACTACTGTAATAAATTTTTCTTTTTTTTGCAATTTTCTGGCTTTTTATAGAGGTCGCTAAAAATGAAATTGAAAAAAAAACATCCAAAACTTTTCAATGGATATGGCCTTTGCCATGTATCTGACTTAAACAAATCAAATGTCATTTTAAAGTATAGGTCAATAATTGAGCATCCCATCTAAGAACGACCCCGGGGGGTTTTTTTAAATTATGGTGAAAGTTTGAGTAAAAAGTTTTAAAAAAATAGATTTTTGCGCGCTTTTTTGTCAATTAAAAAAAATAAAAGGAAATAGGCACTTGAATTTAGGCAAGATGCTGTAATGACAAAATTACCAACAAAATGCAATAAGATTCATTGAAATTGAAGCAATAAATTTTGAGTTATCTATAGAACCGTTTTGGATGTTTTTTTTCAATTTAATTTTTAGCGGCTTGTATAGAAAGCCAGAAAATTGCTAAAAGTATTTTTTATGTACAATAACCTGCATAAATTTAAAAAAAAAGTAACAACTCCTTGTACCTCAAAAAAATGTTTGAAAACAAGCTGCTATTTTTCCATTTTTACACGTATATTATACCTTAATAAATTATTGTGATCTGCTGCATCATAGCTTTACGCATTCACGTGTAGGATATATGGTATAGGTTTTCTAATATTTCATTTCAGACGATTGCAACTCCGCTAAAACAAAAGATACAAAATTTGTTGATATTTCATTGGATAATCTAAAAATTTTTGCTCCTCTACCGCACATGACACCATAGTGTTGATGTATGAATTGAAGGGCTGATATTTTTTCTAAAATACAAAATTATGTTTTTTATTATATGGTAGTAGTTCAGATTCTAGATCAATAATACTAAACACGTGCCAAAAACGTTAAACACCCTGTAAATTGAAAATGTTACAATATAGGAGGAAACTGAGTACAGATTTGAAACCAGGGTTAAACGTACATATAGGAATAAGAATGGGTTTACCAGATACGAAATTTGAAGACTAGTATTATTTATCCAAACATATCTGAATATAAGACGACTGTTATTATTTTGTGCGCAACTGCATATAAAATATTAAAAACTAAACTTAAAATTGAAATGAAACAAATAATTGTCCCTATATTTTAATTTTGAAAGAAATTTACTGACTACGGCCTTGGCATAAAATACTGGCGTTATTTTTCAATTACCTTAAATATTTCTACAAAATTAGATTTGAAATGATTAAAGAAATACCCTCCGAAATCACATTTTTCTAGTAGATCATTCAGTTTAATTAAGATCTACCACAAAATAATAACAATGAAAAACATAAACATCATCGCAAATAGACCAATACTACCATAAAAAACAACGCCAACAACAAACGTAATGACATCATTACTAGTAATCATATTTACAAATTAATCATCATTATAATCATCAACAGAAAAAACAACAATAACAACAATCCAACATCATAAGAATGCAAGAAACAATAATCAACAAAACCACCACCAATAGTAATAGTAAAAACAACAAGAAAATATCTTCATAAGCAACACAATTTTTGTTGTTACTTAGAAATATATTTATTTTTAATTCTTTAATAACTTTTATTGAATTAAATATTGTAAAAATTAAAAAAAAAGCTTCGCTTCAAAAAATTAATTTTCATAATAAATAAAAAAGTCTCTTATTATAATTTCAATAAATAATAAGAAAATCCCTTTTTTTTTGGCGTTTTAGATAATTTTTACTTCAGAAGGAAATGCAGAAACTATGAAACCTAAACAACACATCATGACTTCAAGCGTTCTGCTGTTGATCACATAACTTTCAAGTCATTTCGTTCTGCTGCGCTCTTCTCTGTCGACTCAAGCATAACATTGATTCGGTTTTCGTTTGTTTTTGTTCTGCTCACGCGACGAGTGCTCTCTGTAGTGTTACGTTTGTTTTAATTAATGAAAGCCGAACATAACCAACGCTTGCTCCACAAATCAGTGTTCTGAAATGCATTTCAAGCGCACTCGTGCAGAGGTTTAGTGCACACGTACGCGACGCTCGCCTTCACTGTTGATGTAAAGAAGAGGAGCTTGGAAATTGTTTTGACATCAGTGAGCGATTCTTCGTAGGAAGCCTCAAGGAAATTATTAATTGAAACAATTTCATTAGGAGAAAATTAGGAAAACTAACCTGCATGCCGTGACCAGCATAGGGATTCACATTGGGCAGTGACAATAAGTCAGTCGAGCGAACAAAGAAATTACCATAGAATGTGTGCACCCCAAAATTTGGTATTTGACCCCAATGTACAAGTGCCGTTTTACTGATAACATTGTAAGGGGTTTATAAAAGTGGGCGTAATACCTCATATACAATCCAAATTTTTTATATCGAATAGCTTGGTGGCGGCCGAACAGAAATATTTATTCGATTGAAAAACATTCTGTCTGAGTTGGGAATTAAACCCGGGCTACCACGGTTCTTTGGTTAACGGACAAATCACACTACTTCGGCCGCCACTAAAATAGTTGTTGGACAAAGCGGCGTGGCAGCAACACGCCGAGTTTCAGCTTGTCTATAGAGAAAAATTTACACTTTGCATTTCGACTTCGAAACACTAAATTGTATTAGAACGAAAATTTTGTAACTTTCTTCTCTGTTATTACAATTAATACCTATCTAGAAGAAATTTCTGACTTTTCTGGTTTTCAAAGCAAGAATATTTTTTTTTATCAAAAAAGCTGTAAAAATACAGAAGTTCTTGAGATATTGTATTAAGGCCTCTTCCTTAAATGCAAATATTTTGAAAACTTGCAGCTAAAGTTTTGAATGAACTATCTATAAGATTGAAACTTAACAACAAATTCAATTTGTATGTTAACATATGTGAAAAAAATTGCTGACAGTCAGTCCATCAAAGTGTTAGCTCATTTTATTTTTATTATGCTATATTTTCAATTGCACTAAGTTTTGTAAGTTTTGTAACTTAATACAAAACTGCTATCTTGGAGTTTGAAATAATTTTAAAAAACACAAACAGAACCGTTTTACTACAGCCGTTTTAAGTATTTCGGATAAAGCAATCATTATCAAACTTTTGGCATGGCTTAATGTGTTCTAGATTTATTTTTTGCTGAAAAAGGCGCCAAAATACATCATAATCCCAAAATATCATTGATATTGAAATGTTGATATTGAAGAAAAAACGTAAGTGGAACAAACAAGGAGTGATAAAGGAAACAAAAATCCAAATATACAACGAGGCAAGCTACCGTACAATAATAAATTACTAAATGAGGGGGTAAGGTTAATTCGGCCTAAAAATTAACCACTTTTACAAATTCTTTGACGCGCTACTGTAGTGGAAGTAGCTTGAATTGATGTTTGTAAAGAAAAGCAACATTTAAAGAATATCTAGTAAAAATAAAATTTCAAAATGTAAAGAAATAACAAAATATCACCTCCAAAAAAGTGGTTTTGCTGTGAACAGCATAGCCCATCAGCGGATAATCGAAATAAAAATTGACGATTTTTTGAAAAGTTAATAAGATTCCCAAGGTAACGCTGTTGAGTTTTTTTTTAATTTTTTAGATTTTTGGCAGCACTTGATTTTTGACAAAAAAAAACGACAAAAACGGTGTTTTTTATAGAGTGATACAACTTTAAGTTGGCATCACTGCTTTATTTGACCACCCATTTAACAGCTGATAAGTGTTTTTTGTTTAATTTGCTTTGACATTTTATTATGGATTGACTTACACCAGAGCAATGCGTGCAAATTATGGAAATTTTTAATCAAAATAATGGTTCTGTTCGTCAAACTTATCGTGCACTTCGTCCATTTTATAGCGTACATAATCGTCCTTCAGAGCTGCTAATTCGAAGAACAATAGATCGTTTTCGGACCACATTTACTGTTACTGATAATGTGCATCCCGTGAGACGCCGAACAGTGCGCACTGAAGAATCTGTAGCCGCTGTACAGGAAAGCATTGAAGGTTATCCTAATCAATCAATTCGTCGCCGTTCTCAGCAACTGTGGTTGTGACCTTCCACTTTATGAAAGATTTTACGAAAATTTCTTGGCTTAAAACCTTTCAAGATTCAACTTGGGCAGGAATTAAAGCCCAACGACCATCGTATGCGCCGCCAATTCGGCGAATGGGCTGAAGCACAAATTGATATTGATTTTTAATTTCCATGGAAAATTTTATTTTCCGATGCAGCCCATTTTTGGTTGAATGGGTACGTAAATAAACAGAATTGTCATATTTGGAGTGAGGAGAATCCAGAAGCTTTTGTCGTAACACCATTATATCCACAGACAATTACTGTTTGGTGCGCTTTATGGGCTGGCGGAGTCATTGGCCCTTATGTCTTCAAAAACGATGATGGTCAGAATGTTACTGTCAATGGTGAACGTTATAGGAACATGATTCGAAGTTTTTTCGTACCTCAATTAGCTGGCATTAATCTTGCTGAAATGTGGGGTTATGTAAAATCACTTGTCTACGTCGATAAACCACAAACAATTGAACACCTAGAAATCAACATTCGAAGAGTTATTGGCGAGATACGGTCGAAAATGCTTCGAAAAGTTTGTGAAAATTGGTGTTCCAGATTGCGGTTTGTACGCGCCAGCCGTGGTGACCACATGGCCAAAATTATATTTAAACATTAATGTCATAAAATTTTCTATTCAATAAAGCCCGTTTTATTGATATTGAAAATATATTACTATGTTTAATTATGATTTAAACTTGTACCACTCAATAAAAAACACCCTTTATTTCTTACTGTAAAATTAAAAAAAAAGCAAAGAAAAAATAAAAACCCGACATCGTTACCTCATGAATTTAGTTGTGAATGAGTGTACCAAATTACAATATGATCAGTTTAGCCGATTTGGCTAGAGAGTGTTCACCGACTTTGAAAACACGACTTGTCGAAAAATCGCTTTAAAGGTTTTGTACACTGCATTTGTTCGTTCAAGGTACACTTACTAAAAAATTCATATGTCCGTTAGTTTTACTTGGATCGACTTCAAATTTGGACACAATATTTATATAAAAACATAAAATGATCCCTTATATTGTCAAAAAAAAATATTATACATACCAACTGAAGAGTAGCAAAGGCTTGATACACCCAAAAATATTTAGGATAAAAATACGAATAAAATCTTTGTAGAAATATAAACAGAGGCTATTCGTTCAATGTAAAAATTATTGGTACATAGTACAGGGTTGCCAATATTCGAAGCGCCCATTTTATTTTTAAATAAATCAAAGAAACCACAATTTTTTGTCTGTTCGTCATGAATATCATTTAATTGGGTTCAAGTAAATTTGCTAACATTATTTCTTGAATATGATATCTCGTAAATGGTCGCCATTGGCCTCTACGACATATTGTGCCCGTTTTGCAGCATTTTCCATGGGTTTCTTCAACATTTCGATGGGAATGGCGGTTATTTCTTGACGGATGTTGGTTTTCAGCTCTTCTAGGGTCTTTGGCTTGTTGACGTTAACCTTTGATTTCAAATAACCCCACAAAAAGAAGTCTGGAGGCGTTAAATCTGGTGATCTTGGCGGCCAATCGAAATCAACATTTTTTGACATCAAACGGCCAGGGAACAAATGCTTCAAAAAATCGATTGTAGTGCGGCTTGTGTGTGGTGGCGCGCCGTCTTGTTGAAACCAGTAGTGCCTGATACGCTTTCGACGAACGATTGGCATGAAAAAATTGTTTATCATATCGCGATAACGCTCCTGATTGACAGTAACTCTGTGGCCATTATCATCTTCGAAAAAGAACGGCCCAATGAGCATTTTAGCGCAAACGCCGCACCAAACAGTGACTTTTGCATCGTGAAGAGGTACCTCTTGAATCTCTTGTGGATTTTCAGTGGCATAAATACGGCAATTTTTTTTGTTTACCGTTCCGTTCAACTGAAAATGAGCTTCATCGCTCATTGAGTTGAGTTTTCACTATTGACTTGTTTTGTTGAATGTAAATTTCAACAATTTTAGAGCGTTCGCGTGGCGTGTACTGTTCCATTGTAAACATTTGCTTGGAATGACGCTTCAAACGCGGTATGTCATTAGTCGATTTGGCATCACTGCGGAAAGTTACAGTGTTGCCAGATGGGCGCTTCGAATATTGACAACCCTGTATGTATAAACATGTGTAGCGTTGGCCGCATGTCAAAATTTTTTGAATTCGTAACTTTACACATGCTACGAATGCGTTTTTGTAAAAATCTACAATATATAAATATGTGAAATGTACAAACGGCGTTTGTTAATATTCAAACCTATTTGTTTATTAAATTTGCCTTACTGATAAATATAAAATTGGTATGGAAAAAATCAAATATTTTTTTGTGCTTTACATATACATACATTATTTTATACAGTTTCGAACGAAATAATAGCAGTACTCTTGGACATGTTTTGATAAATAATACTAGTCTACAAATTTCGTATCCCATTATTATTCCTATATGTACTTTCAACGCTGGTTTGAAATCTGTACTCAGTTTCCTCCTATAGCTTAGTATGCTGTAGGAACGAAAATTTTTAGGCATTTAATTCTACACGCGAAAATTTGGTGTAGACTCAAAACTAACACATACTTACAATAACGTGTTTGTTGAATGTGTTAGTTGAACATTCCCAATAAGCAATTTTGCTTGATACCCATTGGAACTCAAATAGATTTCCATGGAAGTCAAAGAAAATTATTACAACAGTTTGCAATTAAGTTTTTTCCTTTAATTATTGATGTTATCGGCCTTTTAATATTTATTTTATAATAGATTTTTGTAGGCTTTGGCCGTAAAAATTAACCACGAGTTTTAATTTTGATTTTTATATATTTATTTTTCGATATTTCGACTAAAATTGTTAGTCATCATCAGGACCGACCAGTAACACTAAACAAAAAGGAGTTTGTTATAAAGAATTACTTTCATCAAAATAAATACATAAAAATTTTTGCCAAAGTTTTTTCCTTTATTTATTTTTTTAACGTAAATAACATTTAAAATGTAATTTGGGAGTTATGTAATTATTTCATTTCATCTAGGAGGTCGGGCAAACATTTTTATATGGTTGAAAAATTTTGGGTTTCCTTGTTTTGGTTGTAAAACAGCTTTTCCTTTAAACGATTGCCTGCTTGCTGAAAAAAGGATACACATGTATTCTAGAACTCCTCGTTATCTCCTCTGTATCGCAATTTTAAAAACCAACAGTAAGTTTTTCGTTGCCTCCTCGAACCGTAAGCAACTCCAACATCTGCCTCACTTCGGTTTTATTTTTTTTATTTTTGTGCATTTTCACAAAATTCACTATTTTTTAGTTCAACATTCACCTTTAAATCAAGTTTTTATATTTATTTGTATTTAATACACTTATTTTTTTTTATTATTTGTAGTCGAATTTTAGAGACATTTTTTCACGGACAACTATGTTTTAAAAGAATTAAAATTACGGCGTTGACAAAAAAAATATTGTTTGAGTAAGCTTGGAGAAAAATATTAAATATCAGACCGAAAACTTACATTTTCTCCAGCATTGGAAAGGCCGATTTGTTACGGGTGTAAGTAGAATTCACAAAAATATTATAATTGGGGAATTTGAAAAATTATATCGTCGTTGAGCGTGCAATTCCAACTATACGTAAACGTATTTCCATACGTTATGTATTCCAAATACTCGGTATTGCACTCGAAACGACGATATAATAACTTACTATATTTAAATTGCGGTTTGATGACATGAACGCTCATTCTCCAGCATTTTTTGAAAATTTTCAAATGACTACAGGCACCTTCAACTATTTGCTGGAAAAAAATTGAACACCGCTTACTGCCGGAACGGAACTTGCGCCATGACCTAATTAGCCCTTTTGAGAAGCTAGCAGCTGTTTTAGAGTAAGAACTTTTTTATGTTTCCACTCTGAAGCAAGAGACGTGAAACTGACCATGTCAAATGCATGGATTTTCCAAATTCAATACTGCAACATGCACAGATTGTCCAAAATTCCCAAAATTTGAGCTCTGTAGCTTTGGAACAGTAGCTTTGGAAAATATAGCGAATATTCATTAAGATAAACAACAATTGCTTTTTATATATATAAATATTGTCTTTCATTCACAGATTTTTTGCATCTGGATCTATGCAGAGACATATTGCATCGATATACCGCATTAGCAAGCAGTATATGGGTTCAATAATTGACTCAGTTTACGAGGCATTATATGCTGAGTTAAAAGGCGCAAAAGAGGAACCGTCTGAGGAAAACCTTCATAGATTTTCTGAGGGATCCAAAGAACGGTGGCAGTTTCCTCATTGCGTAGGCGCTATGGACGGCAAGCATGTTGCCTTGAAACACCATCCAATTCGGGAAGCATGTTCTATAACTATAAGGTGATTTCATTGTCCAAAATATTCTCGCTGTAACGCACAAATACATTACTAAAATTCTTTACAGGGTTTCCACTCAATTGTACTCTTCGCCGTTGTAGATGCTCAGTACATTTTTTCATACTTAGATGTTGGAGCATATGGAACAGAGAACAGCTTGAGTGCATTCAAATGGCGTTTCGATTGTCTCGTCAATAAACGAGCACCGAATGTGCTTCCTGCATTTAAATTAATGCGCAAATGCATGTACCAATCGCTGTTGATACGAATGCTTAGAGTGTGAGCGCTAGCGATTACGAACGTCTGCGACACAAGAATGTCAAACAAGGCAAAACATGAGGAACATTCGCCAAAAGCAAGGAAAATCCATGCTTTTATGCTCATTCGCACAAAGAAAAAATATAAGTTGCAGTGTTGCATTTTTTTTATTCTGCGAATATTGTTACCAGACACAAAAAATTGCAATGTTATGAAATAAGATTTTAATTAGAGTTATTATTGCACAAGTTGGCGAAAAAATATGTCTACAATCAACTTCTGTGCTAATTCGACTGCGATAGCAAGAATTGAATACGATTAATATGAAAATTACTTTTATTAATATAGCCAATGGTATAAAAAAATTTGTTTGAAGCCATAACATTTGATTGGAAAGAGATATTGGGGTTATTATTTCATGTAAATTATTTTTGAGACATTAAATATAAAAACAACGTTTTGGTATAAATAAATTTTGCCCAAAAAAATCATAGGGCAATAAAAAGACCAAAACAGTTTAACCATTTTTGCCAAAACTGGACGATTTTTTGCAAAAGAATGCTATGTCATATAAAAGGTAGTCAGGAATTTTACATAATAGTACAGATGATTCCCCAAATATTTCGGCTGTAGCGAAAGCCATTCGTGAGCTGGAATGGTTTAAAATCACCTCTAAAAATCAAATCTTTTGTAATAATATTGGCTGGTGTGGTAGTTTAAAAAAGAAACGGTCAGAAATAATAGTTATGAAAAAGTTCTTCCAATCAGCATCAACAAACATTCTATTTTTGCATTCAGATTAATGAAAATGTTGTTTTCCGTGCATTTATTAATTATTTAATTACTTATTAATTATTTTTAATTACATACAAAAAAACATAATTATTTCAAATGCTATTTTCACTTTCAAGATATCGTTGGGAAGGTTTTGAGTGGCTGCAATTGATTGATTGATTCCTGGTCAGAATTCCGTGTATTGATATATATTAAAACTTTAATATTAATTATAAAATAAGAACATACTGAAAAATATTGTAAGAAATTAAAAAACAAAATACAACTTATGAAGATATTTTAATCTTAAAAGTTTATATCAAGTAAGTTTTGTATTAATATTTTGAAATAAAATGTATCAAAAATATGTATGAAAAAAGCATTATATTTTATCCGATTGCATATATTTCAATTGTTTCTGGCAGTTTATTTCTTAAAACTATTGCTCCAACCATTATTTTGACAAAAAACGTTATTTTTAGAGGCTATTTCAAACCATTCCATCACACGAATGGCTTTCACTAGAATCGAAATATTTGAGGAATAAATGTTTTTGCAACCAAGGATTATTTTGAGGAACTGACACAAACAACTTCACTTTCAGCCTTTAATATTCATCGCTCAAAGATAAAATATATAATAAAATATAATGAGTTATGTGGCGAATGAAACGAATATTTTATTAAATATTCTTATAAAATATTTATTATAATTTCTTTTTACAAGATATTTATATTGTATCTAAAATGTTGTTTTATTATTTCTTATTATGTACTAAAAAATATTTTTATTATAGAAACAATAAAACAGTTGCATATCATAGAAAAAATATATTAATAACCAGAGCTCGTACTTTTATGACCTAAAAACTGACATAAGTGACATAAAAAATGCAAACAATTACGTAAGAAATAAAGAAAAAAAAGCTTTAAAAGTAAAACATTACTAAACACGTTTAGGATGGTGATGTGAAAAATCTGACTAAACTAACGTATACGTGTGATTTCACAAGTAGGGTGGATTACACCTAGTAGCACTACATTCAAAATTATTCTTAGCATAGAATTAGTGAATGAAATTAATCAAAAACTATTTATAACTAAAAAGAAAAGTTTAACTAATTTCAAATTTAAAAATTTTTAAGATTTATACACTTGAGTCGTTATAATTGTGAGTTTCATTTACGGATGTTTTTATAGGTTAGAAATCAAGGGTTAAGCAAACTCTTTTATATATTAAACTAATTTTTGTTTTCAGTTTTACTGTATCTACTATTAAACATAACCGATTTAATTTAAATATAACATAATTTTAAATTGTCCATATTCGCCGCTTTTGATATTGTAAATATCACAGACATCTATAATTTTGATCAAATCATATTCTACGCCTTTCTTTGACTTTTCTAAACATATTCTGGCACCAACTTCTTGTAGAAATTTCGCAGTTCTTACACCCGAAATTAGAGGTATTTAATTAAATGAATCAAAATTAAAGACTAAAGTGTTTTATCAGTTCGACTACACCACATAACCTAAAATTTTAGCCATTCTTTGATAAGCTAACAGTTGTATAAAATTTGTTTTATTAATAAATACCTGCTCGTTTTAAAAAACTCCATACATTTGTGTTGAATACTCATTTTTCTGGGCTTTTTCTATAAAATTGTTTAATAAAACTTTGCAGCACACGTCGCTTCTTTACAACAGTTGTCAGAAGGATCTCTTTCTAACTTACACAACTTAGCTCAGCTCGTGACATTTGCTCAACCTGCACTTTCTCACATTCATAAAAAAAAACAAATTAATGACAAGTTTGTGTTAGTTTTCATCAAACATTTTTTAATTGTGTTGGAGCTTTGGTAACGCTTGTCTTGAAGGGATAAATAATGTTCATTGAAAGCAAAGCATTTTTGTTATTTTATGGACAAACTTTCAATAATAGTTTGTTTACTAATCTAGGTCGCTTTCAAGATTAACTTTCATGCAAATTTTAGCTCAGGTTACTTTAAAAATTTACTTTCATAAAACTTGCTAATGGCAATACTGATTGCTCCACAGTAGAGAAAAGAAAACAATAAACTAAAAGAAAGAAACAGCACAAAGAAGAACGCGCTGCTAGAGAAGGTCAGAGAAGTATGGAAACAACAAAAATTCATGCAGCAGCTGACACTCGAGCTTTAAGCGAAGCATCCGAATGATCTCGTGGTCTGGAGGCTGCCTTTGCATCAATTCGCAATCATGACAAAGTGTGCTTTGCAGCAATCGTTGTTTACGAACTCGAGCGGTATATATGCATTTTTTTCTTGTGTGCGATTACGGCTGACGACGATTGTTACTCGAGTGGCAAAAACTGACGAATGGTCTCATGCAAATCTCTGATATGGAAGTCAAGGTGATGCAAATGTTTTTACCGCCAGTTCGCTTGGCAAAAAACTCTCTGCAAACGAGATTCGCTTTCCTCCGGATGCAATTATTGAGGGAGATCGTTTTCCGTACTATTTTCTAGGTAAATTAAAAAAATTCCGTCGCAGATTTAGGAAAATTAACAATATCAATTTTCTAGGTGACGATGCATGAAAAATTGTTGAAGCCATATAGTGGACGAAAAACTATGAAGCTAACAGAAGAACATTTTTAATCACCGCTTAAGTCGTGCTCGGAAATGCATGGAAAACGCATTTGGAATTTTATGTTCTAAGTGGCTTTGTTTGAAGCGCATAATGTTTTGTTCACCCGACAAGGCACAAATTGTTTATGCCTGCTGCCTGCTTCATAATTTCCTTTTAAAGTGTTCAGTAACCTACTGTCCAGCTGCTTTTGCTGATGTAATTGATGCAGATGACAACGTTGTAAATGGAGAATAGCGCAGAGATGAAGAAAATTTAAGAAGAACATCAATGTTAGGATCTTCATTCGAATCTAATAGAGGCAGACTAAGTAGCTGTGGCGAAGCAGTCAGCGAAAAACTAAAATTATTTTTGAATTCGGAAAATTGGGTCAGTTTCCTGGCAGTACCAAGCTATAAAATAAAAAGACAGTTTCAATAATATCGTTACTATAGACGTAGTATTCTTTTTTTACAGTAATAGAGAAAAATTCTGTTTTTTCATTTAAAAAGAGTTCGCCTTCATCCAATTCATCGAAAAATCAACCGCCAAGCTGAGCCGATATACAACGTTCCGCAGAGCTACAGCGTCAATATTTATTAGAAATTATACAATACCAAGCTATAAAATAAAAAGACACCGTTTCGATAATATCGTAAGTACAGACTACGGAAGTCAATCCCGGGATCCCGGACGATTTCAGCCATTTTTAATCCCAGGATTGTCTTTCATGTATCCCGGGATTTTTAAATAAAAAAATTATATTACAAATATTAGTCAGCTATGTATTTCAAAATTGTCAGATATTCTGACTTAGAAAATAATTTTGTTTTGTGGTGAAGGCAATCGTGATCGAAACTTAAAAATTGCTTACGATTATCGTACAACTATTTCACCAACTAGCATAGAATCAGAACTGTGCTTCTCATCAGCGGGTTATATTAGTAATAATATTCGAACAAAACTCTCTTATGAAAAATAAGACGCGTTAATCAGCTAAGTGGTTTACTTTAAAAATAATTAAAACCAAAAATTTAATTTGAAAAGTCTTTTCCAACCTTAATTTGCTTTAAACTCAAAAAAACATGAAGACGGTGTGCAAAAAAAGGTAAAATTTATATAGTAATACTTTAAGCTGTTCTTTTTTATATTTTTTGTTCTTTAACCTAATTTTAATGGCTAAACCATTAAAATTATGGCTAGGCTAAATTAAGCTAGTTAAGCTAGGCTAAATTAAGCTAGTTTTTGTACTATAATGGCTAGGCTAAACTAAGAACAAAATAATTTTTTTGATGTAACATTCCTATCATTTAGTTCCTGAGGATGCAAAAAACATACCTTTCATTTTAACCTGCGCTATTTACGTTTTACAAGCTTGTACAAAGAAAAAATTGTTTTGCTCCTATTCGGCACAAAGTCTTTTTTTAATCCCTTAAAGGTTTTTCAACCCTTTAGATCTTTGTTTTTTTTAACGGTCTTAATATTCTTATCCTTACAGCCATAAAAAGATAAAAAAACATAAATTTGATCTTTGTCCGGTTAATTATTTCTTATAAAATAGGCAAGCAAAAATTTTTTGCTTTTCTTCGCCACAAAATCGAAAATCCAACTGACTTGAATATCAAATATATCTCTAAATTTATTTTTAGCATGTTGGTATGTATTAAATATTTAGTACTTTTGATTCACTATAAAACACTGAACTAATATTGCTGTAACTGGTTTCGATGATCTAGCAAAAGAATGTGACAAGCAGTGAGGTTCAAGCTGCTGAAGTATATACAATAAACGTGGATTATATTTATATTATTAGAGCTTGTTTTATTTAAAGAAAACATATTAGTTTGGCGACGAGGATGGGATTGTATGGGATTGTATGAATTTTGTAGGAGTCTGGTCCGATTAGCGTAATTAAATATGATCCTTGCAGCTTATCCTCCACAACATTATTAATTTTCAGCAATTGATCTAATCTTTCTGCATATAGCAGCAGAACAGGCAACAACAACAACGCGACTTTTAAATGTTTTAAATGTGGTCGCAGTGGTCACTACGCGAGAAATTGCCGTTCCGTTACACCAGTACGAAGATTTAGAAGATCACCAAGCAGAGTCAAAAGTTATAAGGCAAACAATATAAATTTAGAGAATCTACAGTTGGGTTACCTTAACCATATTGCTAATAATAATAAACCATGTCACTTGAGTATAGAAATCAATGGTAGTTTAGTGAATATGGAGCTCGATACTGGAGCTTCAGCTTCTGTTATGAGCAGCTTGGATTATAAAAAGTTGCTTTCGGAGTGCGGTTTAAGAAAGGTAGAAAATAAGTTAAGTGTGATAACAGGTGATAAAGTGGTTATTGATGGTGTAATCGATGTTCGCGTTCGTGAGTTATGCGGTAAGAAATATTTTAACTTGGAACTTGTAATTGTTAAGTCCGATATAAATTTTACACCATTGCTTGGGAGACCATGGCTAGATTTGCTTATACCAAACTGGCGTGAGTGTTTTACTGTAAGTGATAAAAATATCAATAACGTACAGGTTGATTATTTCAAAAACAAGTATAGTAGTGTGTTTTCTAAAAATGCAGAATGTGCTATAACAAATTTCCAAGCAGAAGTCGTCTTGAAGGAAAACGCCAAGCCTATATTTTTTAAACCTTACACAATGCCATTTGGAATACGAGAAAGCGTAGAAAAAGAGTTGGAGCGCTTAGTTTCGGAAGGAATATTAGTGTCTGTGCGACACAGCAAGTGGGCGTCGCCTATTGTCGTAGTTCCTAAAAAAGATAATAAACTACGAATTTGTATTGACTGCAAAGTTTCTGTAAATAAATTTGTGCAGACCGAACATTATCCCTTGCCCAAAATAGATGAAATATTTGCGGGTCTTAAAAATTGTACTTGTTTCTGCGTTCTTGATTTGTCTGGTGCATACCAACAAATAAAAGTTTCTGAAAAATCACAAGAGTATCTAACTATAAATACGCATAAGGGTCTGTATCGGTACACTAGGCTTCCATTTGGTTTGAGCTCAGCTCCAGCTATTTTTCAATCAATAATAGATCAAATTTTACAAGGAATTCCAAAGGTATCAGGATACTTAGACGATATATTGATTGGAGGAGAAAGTGTACAGGATTGTGAAAATAAACTTGACCAGGTATTAAGTAGACTTGATTCATACAAGGTTAAAGTAAATGAGGAAAAATGCAAGTTTTTTCTGGACAAGGTTGAATATCTTGGCCATGAAATTTGCAAGGAAGGGATCAAGCCAACAAAGGAAAAAACGGATGCAATAAAACATGCACCAGCACCTCATGACGTTACAAGTTTGAAATCTTACTTAGGGTTACTGAATTTTTATGGTAAATTCATACCGCGTTTGTCATCTGAGCTAAAACCACTTTATGATCTGTTGCGTAAAAACTCGATATTCAAGTGGTCAGATAGTTGTGAATTAGCATTTCAGAAAAGTAAAGATTTGCTCTTGAATAATCAACTTCTGGTGCATTTCGATGCCAGCAAACCAATAGTAGTTTCATGCGACGCTAGTCCTTACGGGGTAGGGGCGGTCCTCTCACATATTACTGAGGGTGAGGAACGACCAATACTTTTCGCGTCGTCAACCTTAAGTGAGGCGGAAAAACGATATTCGCAGCTACATCGGGAAGCCCTGGCTATCGTGTTTGCAGTTAGAAAATTTCATCGTTATTTGTACGGCAACAAATTTATTTTGTATAGCGATCACAAGCCATTGCGAGAAATTTTCGGACAAAACAAACAGACTCCCGCCGTCGCTGCTGCGCGTTTACAAAGATGGGCTATCTTATTAGGGCAGTATTCATATGAAATAAAGTATAAGAAAGGTACGGAGCTAGGACATGCGGACGCTTTATCACGATTGCCGTGTAAAGAGCCAACAGGGGAAGAATATGAAAGGATTTGTAATTTAAATGTACAAGGGTATTTGCACGATATTCCGGTCAAGTTTTCAGAAATTATTGTGGAGAGCCAAAATGACAAAGTTTTGAAAGAAGTATATGAGTACGTTATGAATGGCTGGCCAAACAAAAAATTTTCTAATGAACTGGGGTCATATTTTAAACAGCGAAATTCGCTGTCTTGTGAAAATGGTGCAGTATTTTATGGTACAAGAGTGGTTGTGCCATGTACAATTAGGAGGAAGCTGCTTGAGCTCTTACATGCCGGACATCCTGGTATTGTACGTTCGAAAATTCTAGCTCGTAGTCATATTTGGTGGCCGAATATAAATCAAGACATTGAAGAGTTCACAAAAACTTGCTCAATATGTGAGTTAACGCAAAAAAAGTCGTCACTTGGGGGTAAACAGGAATGGCCGAAGACATTTTATCCTTTTGAACGAGTACATATTGATTTTTTCAAATTGGAAGGCTTAGATTTTTGATTTTAGTTGATCATTACTCGAAGTGGATTGATGTCGCAATCATGAAGAATACAACGGCTCAATCTGTAATAGAGGAATTGTCCAAAGGAAATTGTTTCGGACAATGGTCCTCCATTTGGTTCAGGGTTGTTCATAAGTTTTTGTGAGGCAAATGGTATAACTGTTTTCAAAAGCCCACCGTCCCATCCTGAGTCAAATGGATTAGCCGAAAGAGGTGTTCAAACTATTAAGAACGCATTAAAAAAGAGTTGCTTAGAACGCCCAAGAACAAAAACTGATTTTAAAAAAATATTAAATTCTGTACTGTTTAATTACAGAAATACACCAACAACAACCAATTGCACGTCACCATCTAATATGCTTTTCGCATACAAACCAAGAACCACAATCGACCTTGTTAAACCGCACTGTGAAAACAAAAATCAAATAAAAAAGAGAGAAAATAGAAGAAATGAAGGCTTTGGAAAAGAGTCTCCTAAAAATTTTAATAGTAAACTTAGAACTAGAAATGAATATAAAGAAAACGAAGTTGTTTTATATAAATGTGAATTTAAAAATTACTTAAATTGGGCACCAGTTAGAATAATAAAGAAATTGAGTTACATAAGATATTTGATAGAAAAAAATGGAAGAAATATTCAGGCTCATGTTAATCAACTTAGGAAGGCATATGCAAACAGAGTTAGGTTTTCAAATTTTCGGAAGTACTATAATACAAATAAGGAAAGCAATTATAATAACAGAGCTCAAGAAAATAATAATATGGAACAATTAGATATAAAATCAAAAATAATAAAATCTGAAAATCAGAATGATCAAGCACCTGTAGCAAGCAGACTGCGTTCAAAATATGTACAACGAATATAGTTTATTTTAAAGAAAAGTATGTAACTCTTTATTTTTAATTTCCAAATCGCATTCCTGTGTATATATACAGAAACAATGAAAAATTTGAATTATAAATTATAGCTTTACTTTTGTAACTTTTTACTTTATAATTTATCTATATAAATAATGAAAAATTTGAATTATGAATTATAGATTTACTTTTGTAACTTTTTACTTTTATCATTTTTCTATATAAATAATGAAAAATTTTAATTATGAAGTTAAAGCTTAAATTTTAGTTAGGAAGAAGTTAGTATGTATTAAATATTTAGTACTTTTGATTCACTATAAAACACTGAACTAATATTGCTGTAACTGGTTTCGATGATCTAGCAAAAGAATGTGACAAGCAGTGAGGTTCAAGCTGCTGAAGTATATACAATAAACGTGGATTATATTTATATTATTAGAGCTTGTTTTATTTAAAGAAAACATATTAGTTGGTTCATCTTTTTTTCATAGAACCAAGCAATTTGATTTAAAAAAAAAGCTTTGCAAAGTAAATACATATAAAAATTACTTTCTGACGTGTCCAATATATTGGGCAAACCCACTGAAAGGGTTAAATTAATACAATGTGCTAGTCATTAATATTATTTAAGTTCTTTGTTTTTTAACAATAAGGGTGTTCACATTTTTGTGGTACAGTGGTATCGTTTTTTTGCCATAGTTGAAAATCACAGTTATAAGCACCCTTTAAAATAGAATTTGTTGTTGAGAACCTCCCACTATAGCTTTTTGTTACTATGCAAATAAATTAGCTATCCAAATTGATATATTTTATTAATATATAGCATAAAAAAGTTTAACTTGCATTTTGAGCTTCTTTCATTTTTGCAATTCGAAAATAACTGGAACCGATCAGTTGTTTATGGAACTTTAGAAACCACGTTCGTTAAACATATTATTGGGCTATTTAAAATTATCACACTTGTTTTTTGGAGATTTCATGTAAAACAAATAAAAATATAAAAACCGCTCGGTAAAGTGTGGTATCAATACCACAGGGTTTTTAAAATACACTGAAAACAACGCTATTGTGAATACCCTTAATGTGTTTTGTTTTTGTTACAGTATAAATTAATTCATTTACATTTTTTAGTTTCAAGTAATAAATAACAAAAAACTGTATTAAAAACGTTTTGAATTATTTACTTCTTAAAATTTTCAATCCCGAACTAATCCCGGAATCCCGGGATTTAAATTTTCAATCCCGATAATCCCGGGATCGATAAAAGCTTCCGGGATTGGACTCCCTAGTACAGACGTAGTATTTCTTTTTTACAGTAATAGAGAAAAATTCTGTTTTTTCATTTAAAAAGAGTTCGCCTTCATCCAATTCATCGAAAAATCAACCGCCAAGCTTAGCTGAAATACAGCGTGCCGCAGAGCTACAGCGCCAATATATATTAGAAATTATATGTGACAGGAAACTGAAATGTGCTCCATAGTGTATCAGCTATACAACTGTAAAAGATTGTCCTTTCTTTATTAGAGTTCCCTAACTTGTGACTTTAAGGAGAGTCACGCCACAATATTAGGCCACAAGGCCGCTCTTTAAAACCGAAAGAAAAACAATGGCAACAATGCCGTAAGTATGCTTAACTTCAATTCTTCTCTTTATTTAGCGAGCACATGCTTTTATAGGGGCTCGCGACCAAAGTTTTGAGTTTTTTACAAAAATAGTTTTCTACAAAATATTGAGTTCTAAAGAAAATAACTTAAAGATATTGAGTGCTTACATTCTATTGGTTACATGAAATATTTTGGGGCGTCACATATTTTCCAAATGTAAGAAAAGCTTACTCAGTACTTTACACAGCTCAATTTTCGTATACAAATCTTAGTCATGCTTGCTGTGAAAGAATGTGTAACTCAAACAACAAATGTTGTAATAGAAAGAATAACAATAACAGAAAATACTCTACACTAAGCATAGTGTGGTATACTACACAACAAACTACAATAATGAAATTTTGCATTAGTTAATTTTTTTCGAAACATGGTCTACACCAGAGTTGTAAATCCCATAGCTCTTTTAGCTCACTAACAACAACTTCAATATTTCTGTGTGTGTTGTAATTCGAGGAATTATGTACATGGCATTGTTGTTGTTTGCTCGCGTCGAAAGCTAGCTATCAATGTTATTGCTGTTGTGTGTTTTTGCTGTTGGTATTTTCTCGTAGCGCACACATAGCGAGTTTTTTGCTGTAGCATTTTCAATATCACTTGTCTGGAATAATTTTATTTTTTGATTTACTGGCTGCGTGTAAAATTTGGGCCTCATCAGATGCTTAAAACCTATTTTGCAATTTTTTTTTTTAAAGAGACATTAGCTCAATGTGCTCATGTTGTTGTTTTTCATTTTTTTTTTTTTGTCGCCATCGAAGTTTTAACTTATTTTTATTTTTTTTTTTTAAATTTGTAATTTAGCTCACTGCCACGACACCTCTGGTCTTAAACAGCATACCGATATATTATGCAGAGTCGCCATATGAAATTACAACCAAATTTCTCTTTTTCTCGCACTTAGTTCTCACAAATTACCACAATCCCAAAATACTTCAAATTACCACAAAATACCGAAATGCAGTATTAAATACCGTGAAGCTAATCTGATTTTTGCAGTATCGCAACATAAGTGCCGAGATTTTACCATATTCAACAAATAACATTTATTTTTAAAATTATTCACTTATTTATTTATTAAAAACATAAGCATATTGAATTCAGTTCTTTTTCTTAAAAATTAATAAAATAAAATAGGCACACATAATAAATTAATTTTAATTGATAATTTTTCCACACGAAATTTTTCTCACAAAATACCATGGAAATTACCACATCCCACAATCGTTGAAATCGATCGTTGTAGGTATACCCCAAAGTGTCCACAAACGAGCACATGTGCTTGAAAAAAATTGTGAAAAAGAATCCATACAAACAGCGCTATAAGACGTAATTCGACGTCAAAAAATCATATCAATTAATTTAATTTTTATTTATTTTCAACATTTGAAGCGTTTTCGCGAATAACGTTGTAAACTACAAAATTGTAATTGTTTCATTTTTACTAATTTTTGTTTTTTTTTTTTTTTGGTATACGACTAAAATACCCCAAACTGCGCAACTGCTTACTCAGTTCTGTTTGTATATAATATAAAAGAGTTATTCTAACAGGTATACGCAAAAAAAAACACTAAAAAAATGTTTACAACGTTATTCGCGATTATGCTTCATTTAATTAAACATGAATTTTTACATTTATTTTTTTATTTCTTTCCATAAGAATTTAAATTTTATTCATTTTTAATTAAACATTTATGCAATTACTTTTTCATTTCCTTTCAATTTTTATCCATCTTTAAGTTTGATGCATTCATAAATACATAAATAATGAATAATTTATTAAATAATACAATATAATACATAAATAATACATTGATGCATTTGAAAGCTAAGAAAATTCATTCCTTGAAATTGTCATGATGAAAATTAACGAACAAATTTTCTTCCCAATTTGTTTGACAAAGCATTGCCAATGTCTTGAGTAAATAATTTAAGAAAATTGGCTTTTGACCAAGTAGCTAGCAATGAGAAAATGCAAAATGTAGAAGCACTAAGATAAATTTAAATTTAACCGACAAACAATGAATGAATAAAATTTTTCATTTTGATTTTTGTGTTTTTTTTTTTAATCTCAAAAATCGCAATTTTGGTAGTGCATTTAGTTTTTCTGTATAACACCCAGGTCAAAAGGTAAATTTCTGAAATTATTGATTTGAGTAATTGGCAATGCTATGACAAACAAATTGCAAACAAAAATTTCCAATTATCTTCATTAGCAACATTTTTACAGAGTCTCCACAAATAGCAATGTAAAAAATCCTAGTTATAAAATAGATTCTTAAGTTTTGAAATGCTGATCAAGAATCTCTTCTTGGATTAATCCTAACATTTTAAAAGAGACTCGGTCAACGCTCTCTTCCGGCAAGATTTGCTGAAGATTCTGCAAATGGCTACTACCTTATTAAACTCCGTGAGGAGTATGCCTGACTTGATTGATATTTAGCTTGCTGAGTTTATTTCCAACAGCCTCATTAATCAATTGCTACAGTTGTTCATCAGAAACTTATGTTGCGCAGCCGCACCTTAATTAATAGGCGGCTCTAGCGACTCCCTTGCTACAGATTGCATTCCCGACATATTAAATTGACGTGTCGACTGGAGCCGAAACCTAAGTTGCGTTGGCTTCTGGTGTTTGGACGATCTCGAACCACAGCACCTTGACTTGAATTGGGGACGGAAATAGACGATCTCGAACCACAGCACCTTGCTTTGAATTAGGGACGGAAATAGAAGATAAAGGAGGGTCAACTACCGTAACTGGCTTATAAAGCTTAAGCTTCTTTGGACTTAACAACCGACGACATAGCGGATAACTGTGGGCATCTTGCATCCACTGAACAATAACCGATTTATGGAAAACGTGCTGGCAAGGCGTTGAAGCTAATTCATCGTTCTTTTCTAACGATTGTACGAGATACTGCACGAATTTAGAACCAAAATGTTCAAAGAGGAAACTCTTCGTTGCTGTGTCGAGTTTTTAGTTTATTAAACCCGTTTTGAATTAAAGTTTTATAAAAAAAAATGTTAAGTGTTTTAATTGGTCGCAGGAGAAATTTTTATTTTTTAATATTTTAAGCGTTGTTGGTTGGTTGAGTAAAGGGGTCCCATCGATTATATAAAAAAAAATCAACTTATTAAGTTAACCGGAATTTATATTTTAAATGGTGTAACGACTCACCTTAAATCAAGAGGCTTTTTGGTTTACATTTACAAATGAGAGTTACATTTATTTCACACTTTACCTTAAAAATTAATTTGTACAATCTTAATTTCTAATTTGCATTAATTCATATGACAATTGTGACGGGCAAAAGACCGAGGCGGTTTTTGCCGCACACATAGCTCCCGATCTCACTCGTTAAAACACGAAGAAACAACAATAATAATAATAAAAATAATAATAATAATAATAATAATAACAATAAATTAACTAAAGCAAAGAAAAGGAATTTAAATCAAAACACAAATAAAATATATAAACCCTAAAGCTAACATACAACTAGTAATAACACCGCACCCTGTGTCGACATAAATACACATATAGGCATTCAGAGACGATCACATTAAATTAACGGCCACTGCGGCAAAACATAGTAGAGAAGTTAACCAACAAACACACAGGCAACCAAACCCCAACCTTAACATAGTACGCAGTAACAATTACAACAAGGTTTACAACAAACACATCTAACTAACGAAAACTGCAGCTAAAGATTGAAAACGAGAGAAACAACAATCAGTCACCATAACATGAAGGCAACATAAGACAGTATAAGAGAAATGACGTCAGACATACAAGAGGAAGAAACCAGTTTTTAATATTTCAATATGAACACGTATATATGGATATAGACCAACACATGATTCAATTATTAATAAGGTTAAGTAACCATGAAATTGTTCTCATACAACAACAAAACTTGGATTGCAAAATGTCAAAGTAAAACAAAAAAAGACAAGTAAACAATCAAATTAAAATTTCTGACTAGAAGTCAAACTATTTGATTTTAATATTAAATTTGTGTTTCATATAATTTTTAAACAATTTTCTTGGAGTTTGAGTTTTTGTTACTACCTCAAAATGCCGAAAAAGTACGCGATTCGCCAAAGCTATTGGAACAAGGAAAACGTTTCCTTTTTAAAGTGCCCAGTGACATTTTTAAACGAAAACGCTGGATGGATGGAATTTGGATCGGCGAATGTCAAAGTAAAAGATAACAACACCCAAACATCTGTTTTTGACATTCGCCGAGAGATATGTGCTCTCAGCTTACTCAACCTTATATATAATTGAATTATGGACCAACACACATAGTGAACGACTACCATGACAAAATGCTACAAGCGAGAGAAGGCCCGAGCAAGCAACCACCACCGATCAAGTACCAGTATGCAGAATGGCAACGGGCTACAAATACAACACGAGAACAGAATTGACGGTGCAGGTAGCCACCAATACTATCGCAGCGAGAGCGACAAGCAACAACGACGACAAACAGCACGGTCAAGTGTTGGCTAGCCAGAAGACAAAAGTTAGTTGCTGACGAGGAGCGAACCAGTGCAGTTGATAGTTGCTGACAAGGAGCGAACGAGTACAGTAGTTAGTTGCTGACGAGGAGCGAACCAGTACAGTTGATAGTTACTAGCTAGCGGTGAACCAGTGAAGACTATAGATACTGATAAGGAGGACACTGTACAGAAGGATTAATGAACAGGAAGGATAAAAGGAAAGGTCAGGAGTTCAGAAGGCATTTAAAGGAAATTAATATAGAAGGGTGAGGACAGACAGAACTGTGAGTGGTATTGTAAGGCATTTAATTATTTACAAGAGAAAGTATAAAATATAGAAGGGTGAGGACAGACAGAACTGTGAGTGGTATTGTAAGGCATTGAATTATTTTAAAATGTATAAAGTATTTATGATTTTATTAAGATTATAATAAGATTATATCGGGGTCTTCGGATACTGAATTATTTTAAACCTTATAAAGTATTTACGATTATAATAAGATTATATCGGGGTCTTCGGATACTGAATTATTTTAAACCTTATAAAGTATTTACGATTATAATAAGATTATATCGGGGTCTTCGGATACTGAATTATTTTAAACCTTATAAAGTATTTACGATTATAATACGATTATATCGGGGTCTTCGGATACTGAATTATTTTAAACCTTATAAAGTATTTACGATTATAATAAGATTATATCGGGGTCTTCGGATACTGAATTATTTTAAACATTGTAAAGTATTAACGATTATAATAAGATTATATCGGGGTCTTCGGATACTGAATTATTTTAAACCTTATAAAGTATTTACGATTATAATACGATTATATCGGGGTCTTCGGATACTGAATTATTTTAAACCTTATAAAGTATTTACGATTATAATAAGATTATATCGGGGTCTTCGGATACTGAATTCTTTTAAACCTTATAAAGTATTTACGATTATAATAAGATTATATCGGGGTCTTCGGATACTGAATTATTTAAACATTGTAAAGTATTTACGATTATAATAAGATTATATCGGGGTCTTCGGATACTGAATTATTTTAAACATTGTAAAGTATTTACGATTATAATAAGATTATATCGGGGTCTTCGGATACTGAATTATTTTAAACATTGTAAAGTATTTACGATTATGATAAGATTATACCGGGGTCTTCGGATACTGAATTATTTTAAACCTTATAAAGTATTTACGATTATAATAAGATTATATCGGGGTCTTCGGATACTGAATTACGCTAAATATTGTGAATCCTAACGTTAAGATAGATAGGAACTACACTAAAAGTTAGAGACAAGCGTTAAGCAAACATTGACCGGACCATAGACCTAACGGAACACCTTAGCCGAATCCGATCACTGCCTAGGAGAGGGGCACCATCTTGACGTCAACGTATCAATCCAATGTCAAACCTTAATTATAATTTGAATTAAAAACTCAATAAAGAAATATTAACTATAACCTCTGCACGTCTACAATTTTTCTCATTACAAATTTTGTACGGACCTCGGAATCCCGGCGAGCTAACCTCAGCTATAGACCCGGAAGACCGGGAGCTTCGTTTCTAACGATTGTACGAGATACTGCACGAATTTAGAACCAAAATGTTCAAAGAGGAAACTCTTCGTTGCTGTGTCGAGTTTTTAGTTTATTAAACCCGTTTTGAATTAAAGTTTTATAAAAAAAAATGTTAAGTGTTTTAATTGGTCGCAGGAGAAATTTTTAATTTTTTAATATTTTAAGCGTTGTTGGTTGGTTGAGTAAAGGGGTCCCATCGATTATATAAAAAAAAAATCAACTTATTAAGTTAACCGGAATTTATATTTTAAATGGTGTAACGACTCACCTTAAATCAAGAGGCTTTTTGGTTTACATTTACAAATGAGAGTTACATTTATTTCACACTTTACCTTAAAAATTAATTTGTACAATCTTAATTTCTAATTTGCATTAATTCATATGACAATTTATTGTATAAAAGTTTGCAAAATTTAATATTGATTTGCGAATTCTTTACAATTTAAATGATTTCAATGATAGCATTTCAATAATCTTTGTTATATTTGTTACGCAGATATTTATAATCTAAATTTGAAGTTCGGAATTATATTTAAAGGAATGTAGCAAGGATTAAATCTGAAGTTAGTCTTAATTCATTTTTAAAAATAAAAAAGGAAATAAAATTATATTTTAGATTTTTTCCGGTAGAATTTATTAATTAATCTATATAGTTAGCTATATTTGTATCATCGAACTAACCTCAGGATTATATCTAGGATATAATTACGGATTCTGTAATTAAAGTGTATGCTACCTTTTATTTAAAAAAAAATAAAAATGATGTTTTAGAATTTTCTTAGCAAGAATAAATTATAAATTATAAATATAAATTATAAATAAAATTAGCAAGAATAGTTAGCTAGATTCGTATTATCGTCTGAAATCCGTTATGAAATCGCGTTACAAAATCGGGGGATGTACATCAAAGAGAAGATTTTATGAGAGTTGCGCATTTTCATATATATATATATATGTATTTATGACCAAAATGATTATGTTTTTTAACCCTTTACGAGCCATTTGTACTTTGTTGTCCTTGTTTACCCTGAACTGCAAAATATAATTAATTGATATATTCTGCTAATGTTTGGTATGTTTTTAGCCTTTTAGGATCCATATTTTATTCTGCCGTACATTATTACAAACAACACAATATTTAAGTAACAAAATACTTCAATAATGACTTGTTTATATTGTTAAGGTAATTTTAAGCGTAACATAACAACATTTTGTCTAGTTTTATTGCTTAGCCCTTTATGACCCGTTTAATGTCTTCCTGCTGCTGGTTACCTTTGTTCACAAAATATAATCAGAATGATTATGATTCAATATCTTTGTAATTATCAGCTCGTTATTCATACATTTTGCAAAATTAAAATTATATTTTAGGTTAAAATATTTATTATTATATATTATTAAAAATAATTTTAATATTGTTTGATTTGTTTAAGGCGCTTTTATTCCTAAACTTTCATGAAAATTTCACCTTTTCACATGACTAAGTCCGATTTTCAAGTATTCAAAAAATTAAGAAATATATTTGTTTTTATGAGATTTTATTAAAAATCTTTATGTATGAATATTTTATGTAAATACCATGGGTTTTGAATATTCATACTGTAACGAAGCTGACAGTGTTTCGGCTCTATAGTTGAGGTATTCGTGTCCAGGATCCGTCAAAAAAATATATTTATTTGTTTCAGATTCTTCCAAATAAAGCTTTTATTTAACGTTTCAAGTTTGGTTTCTTACAATACTTTACGTATAAATTAAGCAATAGTAATAGTAAGGCGATATAGTGAGCAATGCGATGGTGATTGATTGTAATAGACGTTGACGTGCTGAGTGGGCGAAAACTCTGGTGTCTTGGTTACAGTCCTTATGTCCAACTGGTGCGTTACTAGTGCTACTCTTTCCCCTTACGCTCTGATACTGTGCTCCCAGCTAGGATGATGCCCCTTGAGAACTGACGCTATGCCTCCCGAACTGAAACCAATTGTTATAGCTTTGACCAGTTTCCCTTGCGAGCTGACGCAGTGCCTCCAAAGCTATAAAAACCCAGTTGTCCTTTGCGAGCTGACGCTGTGCCTCCAAAGCTATAAAAATCAGTTGTCCCTTGCGAGCTGACGCTGCAAAGCTAGCCCAGTCGTTTCTTAGTTTGAGGTAAGGTTCGTCCTCAGTCTTTGTCTCACCTGTTATCCTTGCCACTTGTCTAAATTATCCAATCACTTTGACACAATCTTACTTCTGTGCGTATTTCTTTATGGTTCCTATGTCCTTGCCTATGGTTTGGCAGCTACTCCCTTTTGCACTACCGCTCGCTTTGGTGGTCCGTCAGTAACTGTTCTTCAAATCGACTCTTTGCTTCAATAGTTCGCCAGCACTGTTCAATAAGCCCAACCGCTCGCTTTAGTTCTCTGCCAGCAACTGACTGTCCATTCATTCCTCACTTCATTGCATATTTGTGCTCGCTTGTAGTAACAGCGTTGCTGTTAACTAGCCAAACTCATGCTCGTCGCTGTTAAGTAAAACTTGTTGGGTTTAGCTCTCTCTCTTGGTCTTTAGCTTAGTGTTTGTTGTTTTGTAATTTTGTCGCATTGATAGTAGCTCCCCTGCCAACAATTACTATCGCCTTGTAGGCGTTGAGATCTAACGCTGCCGTTACTACTTTTTCGTCGTAAAAGTGACTTCTGTCGGGAGAAACTGTTTCCGCCGTCGTCACTTTGATGGCGTGTCGTAACAGACACTTCAATAAGTCTCTGTTTAGTGACTTTAATAAAGACTCAAAAGCGATCCTCCCAGAAGTGCCGCAAAAGTGACGCCAAGAAATGGAAAAACTATTCTCCCGGAAATGCCGCAGAAGTGACGCCAAAAAGTGGAAAACGATGTCACAAGCCCATGTCAAAAAGTATGCTTCAATATATTTACTTTTACATAAATTTATTTTATTGTTTATTTAATAATTAAATATAAGCAAACAATTCAATTGTAAACAGAACTTAAAAGGAACTAAAAATTGAATTTTTAAAAAATATTCATACTTATAGAAAGAATTTAAAATTTTTACTTCAATTACATTGGGTCTTTGTGTTTTTGTAACATTGCAGACCTAATTTCATATTTAAAATCAATTAATTGTAATTATCTATACAAAAAGAAGCTACACTTGGTCAGCTGCATTTGTAGGTTTTTGCTTTCTGGCAACTCTGCTTCGGGCATGCAAGAAGTGTTGCTGGCAAAATTTGTTAACAAAAAGGTCAGTTGCACTTGGGTATTTCACGGGTCAAAGTTTCGTGGTTTCTTCTTGCCTATTTATTTTGTTTTGCAATGATCGCAACTCTGACAATATGTCGAGCATTGGCTCTGAAAATGGTTACAAAAATAATAGAAAATGCAGATTAAGAAATTGTATGAAATTTTACTTCGTACTACATTTTCCAATTGAATGTATTGAATTAGTTTACCGTCATCATCAGCAGACATATCAAAGAAATTATCTGTAGAAATCAGAGTTTAGTTTAAGTCAGATTTTGTAAATTTACAGCTGTGTGCAAATACAGTGCACACATCTGTACATTGCAACATTTTCAAATCTTATCACTACGGCTGTCCATTACAATATTAATGGGAAAAATACTACAGTATTTTCTTGATTAAAAGCAATTATTTTGGTTGAAATTTCTCTTCAGTCGAAAGTTACTCTTTCGTCCTCGATGATCTCATCAACTTTAAATATTTTTAAGTTACTTGAAGAAAATGGTTGAGCAAAAAGTGGTTTGAGGTTTTCAATAGTTTACCCTTCAAAGTGAGGCATATTATTAAGCATCATTGTTTTATTTTAACGACATTATCAGTCACCAAGCAGAAATGGTTCGGTTTATCGACAGAAAATAAAAATGTTTGTGTTTTTACATAAAAGTAGCCACCATTGCTAACATTGCTAATTTTCTTTCGACTAAAATATAAAGCTGACTTCATGTTACTTCGTTTTAAAATGAAACTGTTTTCCACTTGCCTGTTATACAATTGTGCAGACGCATTGTTTGATTTTGTCACTTGTTTCTTTATCTTTTGAAGGTGGTTTTCAAATTTGAAAGCGCTAACACTTTCTAAACTCCCGAAAGTTTCAGCGTCTCCACCAATGTGCAACAGGTAATGAAAAGTGTACGTTAAAAAAGATAAATCATATAACGAAGACAAATCTTTAACAAAACTATGCAGCAGATGTTCAGCGAACTTATAATTGACCTTACAATTCTTTTCTTCAAGTAAAATTCTAATAGCTTTCGATAATTTCAAAGAATACAAAGATCAGTCTTGAGACAATACTTGCTCTAAAAGGAGGGAGCCACAATATAACAGAAAGGAACGAAACTCTGTCGCTTTCCATTGGTCGACATCGTCTAGTGAAAGTGGTTTTCTCGAAAATTCATAAGGAATGCAGTTTTTAAGATCGTTCAACTTATTTGATAGATAAGTTATTTTCCAGGATGAAAAAGAAAAATTTCTCCTTTTATCCGTACCCAACTTTTTAAAAGAGTTCTTACCACCCCAAGGCAAACAATGTGCATGTAATCCAATCCAAACTGATGCACCATATTAATTGAAAGCTGTTCAATTACAGTGGGATCTTTTGTTTATGATGTTCAAGTTGAGAACGATTTCGAAATGATTTATCATCCCGAAGAAGAAAAAAATTCAACGTAAGAAAAAACAATACGGTTTTTGAATATTTCTCCTTTTTGTAGACAACGTGTGCACGAGAAATATCCGGTAGTAATTCCTAGTACAAATGATCGTGCAGGTGCGTCCATTGCAATACACCTTACTTTAACAGTAAACAATTTATCTTTGAATCGGAAACCAGTTTGCATTAGATTAGTCAGTTCAGTAACAAATTGATTTAAATATTGGTCTGCATTTTCTGGTTTCGAATAATCTTCGTATACCCCGACTAAAAGCACTTCACTATAATTAGGAACACTGCACAAAATGGGCCAGACTTGTTTCTTTGAGCTTTTAGCTAATGGTAAACTATCATTGTTGAAATCCAGCTCAATTATCTCAGAATCATACTCATTTACAATTAAGAAGTCAGTTAACGCATCTTCTATACCGTAATGAGCATATGAACCCATGTTTTTCGTTACGACATCCTTTGGGGTTTTCTTGAGTGTCCTATTGTCTTTGGTCACAGAAACATTATTTTCCCGTAATATTTGCAATCGTTCGTTTAAGGCACTATTGTTAAAATTATTTTTTATGGACCACTGGCAAAGTCGTTCTTTTAAACTCATAACGTCACAATCGTTATTGTAAATTACTTCGTGCAAATCATTTAAAGTATCACTTAAACTATCACTTGAACTATCACTTTCATTATCTATGGCTAGCCCACTGTTTAAAACGTCAGTATCATTAATTATACTAAGATTAGAATGTTCAGAGCCAACAGTTTCTTTTTTCGTTCCACTATTGCTGCCGCTGCAAGAATTATTATAAATATTTAATAAAAATCTAGCAGCTTCCCGTTTGCTTTTAACTTTACTTGCTTTAAAGGACATTGCACAAATTTCTGCTTAGTTTTATTATATTACGAGTATTATTTATGTCTAAAATTAAATATATTATTAAAAACCTTTTGCCTTTACAACACTTTCTTTCGCAAAACAACTTCAATTTAACTATTAAAAATTCTCAGTACGCTGTTGCAAGACCTGCAGGCAACCGATCAGTTAACAAAAAAAAATTAAAAAACCTTCAGGAATGAAACAAACAATCTCCAGAGTGCCTGTTGAGAAGATAAACATGCGATAATTCGTGTATTATGTTTTTGGAAAATAGAAACTATCTTCAAACTATCTTCCAAAATGTACTTTAGGCGTCACTTTTTTGGCGATTGGCGATAAATGGCACTTCAAAATGCTGGCAGGGTCATGCCTTATATATAAATAACTCTTAAACATTTATGTTGGCACAGGGTGAGTTGTTCAAGATTAGAAACATAAATACTATATGTTATCTTATTTTATGCAATTTAATTTAATTTAAAGTAATTTCCATTTGAAATAAATAAAGTACATCAGAAATTCATGTGTTTCAATCATACATGGGCACACTGCAGTAAATATTTACTGCATTACTAGAAGCAGTAATCAGTAATCTTTTACTGATAATGAAATTCAATTTGCATTACCAGTAAATTTTTACTGATTACTGGAGAAAATTGCAGTAAAAATAAATTTTTACTGATTACTGGGAAAAAATTGCAGTACAAATAAATTTTTACTGATAATGAAATTCAATTTGCATTACCAGTAAATTTTTACTGATTACTGGAAAAAATTGCAGTAAAAATAAATTTTTACTGATAATGATATTTAATTTGCATTACCAGTAAATTTTTACTGATTACTGAAAAAATTTGCAGTAAAAATAAATTTTTACTGATTACTGAAAAAAATTGCAGTAAAAATAAATTTTTACTGATTACTGAAAAAAATTACAGTAAAAATAAATTTTTACTGATTACTGAAAAAAATTGCAGTAAAAATAAATTTTTACTGCTTACTGAATAAAATTGCAAAAATAAATTTTTACTGCAATATTTTCAGTAATCAGTAAAAATTTATTTTTACTGCAATTTTTTTCAGTAATCAGTAAAAATTTATTTTTCTGATTACTGAACAAAATTGCAAAAATAAATTTTTACTGCAATTTTTTCAGTAATCAGTAAAAATTTATTTTTACTGCAATTTTTTTCAGTAATCAGTAAAAATTTATTTTTACTGCAAATTTTTTCAGTAATCAGTAAAAATTTACTGGTAATGCAAATTAAATTTCATTATCAGTAAAAATTTATTTTTACTGCAATTTTTTCCAGTAATCAGTAAAAATTTACTGGTAATGCAAATTGAATTTCATTATCAGTAAAAATTTATTTGTACTGCAATTTTTTCCCAGTAATCAGTAAAAATTTATTTTTACTGCAATTTTTTTCAGTAATCAGTAAAATTTTACTGGTAATGCAAATTGAATTTCATTATCAGTAAAAATTTATTTTTACTGCAATTTTACTGGTACTGCAAAGTGCCCATCTATGGTTTCAATGATATGTAAAGAACTTAACAAAACAATTAATTCATCTCATATATTATAATTATTCAGATCAGTAAGACATCTATGTAAATATATGAAATGTAAGTACAAGGGCGTCCGCAGAACTTTTTCTAGGGGGGGGGGGGCAAAGGTGTGCACATATATGAGAATGAACGTGAAATGTTACCTATGTAATTTTATTGTTTGAGATTTTCGGTGAAAATTTTGTGAACACTGCACGTTAATGCACTCCACATATGCAACATATTAATAAAAACAATAGATGCACAACAGACGACAAATAGAAAAAATCTATTGTTAATCGTTAATCGCTGATCAGGGCTGCTTAAGGGCCATATAGACTGCACAGACTATTTGCGCAAACAAGACTTTTTTTCTCGTCATAGCGACGACCATACACTTCACAGACTTTATTTTTCACATTTTTTCGCAGACTTTTAATTTGTATTAATTTTTTCTTTTCTGCTTTCATTTTTATATATTTTCCTTCACAAAAAGTGATTCACAGCTTATTCTATGCGGTGCATACTTTCAATTTTAGGGCTTTATAAAAACGAAACTAACAGGAATAGAAAAAATAATATGGTAGCATTTAAAAGAACAAGATGTTTAGTTTAATAAATTAACTTAATTTATTGTAAAAGTATATATTAAGTTGGCTTAAAATTAAGAAACCAGAAAATACTGTTTAATTTTATATCACAGCTTATTTTATGCAGTCACTTGTCATTTATAAATTTTTCGTATTAATTAATGATATTTGATATTTTTATTATTTGGTATGATAGCCCTTGTTGTCCACAACAGATCTGAGGTAGTTTGGCATTGATGCGACCAGTTTTTAAGTGATAGTTGGCAAAATATTCGCCCACTTCGTTTTCAATATCTCTTTCAGGTGGTTTTTTTTTTGAAATTTGATGTTTTCGGATTTTATTTTCCAATAAAGACCACACATTTTCAATAACATTAAGGCCTGGCGACTGTGCTGGCGTCATCAATTGTGGGCAGTTGTATATTAGCCTGGTTTGCACAATACCCGCTTTGTGCTTTCGATCGTCATCCTGGTAAAATCGGAAATTCAATTTTATACCCAGAACCTTTGCACTCTGCAACAAATTGTTGTTCAGGATCTGTAGGTACTTAGATTTGTCTATTGCTGTTTTAATAAACGGCAACTTCCCAGTACCAGCAGCTGACATTCAGGCCCAAACCATGACGCTGCCACCGCCATGTTTCACGGTTTGTTTTAAGTTTTTTTTGTTGACTTCGGTATTCGGTTTTCGCCACATATAGCACATACCATCTGAACCGAATAAATTGATATTCGATTTATCTGCAAAAATATTTGAATTCCAGTATTCTGGAGCCTTGGACATATGTTCTTTGTCGTAGTTGAGTCTGCATAATCTGTTTTTGGGGATAATAAACGGCTTGTTTCGTGTTACTCGGCCATGAAAGTTCTTTTTGCGCAAGACACGTCGAATAGTTTTAGCACTACTCTGTTTGCTCAGGTCAGTTTGATCTTCAAAAGCCATTTTCGGAGCTGAGAGTCTCGGATTAGCCTTTATCTTCCGTACAATATGACGCTCGTCGGTTGCATTAAAAATTTTGTTTGGTGCTTTTTTGCTCTTATTGTGCAATCGATTCTTATGAACGAAGCGCTCGTTGATTTTTTGCACTGTAGAGGAATTGCTATTAACCATTTCAGCCATTTTTCACTCCGAGCTGCTGTTTTTAAAATAGTATATAACCAATTCTCGTTGTTGTAGCGTTGTGCGCGCTCCTATTTTAAATAATCATAGAAGCAGACACTTGAAGCAATAAAATCCGACTAAAAAGCTAACACAAAGCAATTATAGAAATATAACGATGGCATAGCTAACGAAAGTACCGTTAGACAGCGCAGCATTATAGTACCGTAACAGAGAGAAGTGACTGCATAAAATAAGCTGCGAGATGAAATTAAGCAGTATTTTCTGTTCTCTTATTTTTTAAACATCTAAATATATGTATTCACAATTAATGGAAAACCTTTATTTAACTAGACTTTTTGCTCTTTTAAATGACACCATATTATCTTTTGTATTCCTGTTAGTTTCGTTTTTATAAAGCCCTAAAGTTTAAAGTATGCACTGCATAAAATAAGCTGTGAGCCACTGTACGTCTTCACTGTATAAAACTTTCGGTATTATGGCAAGTTTGCGCAAACACAACCAAAACTTAAAATATTTTATAGCAGACATCAGCACAAACCTAAAAACAGCCAAACACACTGTCGAATAGAGTGCGCAAACACTTGTTTGCGCAGACAATCTGTGTAGTCTATTTGGCACTTTATGCAAACGTATTGGAGCGTGTTGTAGCGCTACACAAAATTGCTGTATGACCAATGCGTATAAGTAGTTAACGAAATCGTAACAAAACGTGACAAAACTAAGATTTTTACCAAAATATTAAGATATTAGGACTCAGGCTTAGAACTTTTTATTTTTTAAAATTTTTTATGACTATATAACATATACACATTAAAAATAAATATTTATCAAATTTTTCCCGTCTAGGGGGGGGCAAGTTCCCCCCCTTCACCCCCCTGTGGACGCCTATGTGTAGGTATGTAGCGATTTTTTGTTGTGCATATTGTTGATAATTGTTTTCATGTTGTTGTTTCGTTTTGATGTTGTGGCTGTCTTCGTATTATTGTTGCCGTTTGATTTTATTGTTTTGCTGTCGTGTTATTGACTCTTCTTATGTTATTGTTGCGTGTTTGCTTGTGGTAGTAACATGTGCGGCAAAACTGGTGGCATGTTTTAAATAAGCTTAATTATTTAATTTTACAATTGATTATTTTCATTTCTATTGAAATGTTTTATTATGTAATTTTTATACAACTACTATGGATTTGGGGTATTCCTGACACACATAAAATTTAATTATTTGATAACTATTTCATGGTTATAAATACAATATTTGCACACTGTTTTTCCAAAGAAATCTTTAATTTATAATACTTTTCGACCTTACGGACAAATCTTATCAGCAAATCCTACGACCTTCGGGTGCCAGCATGTATCCGATGCTTATTCAGATTTATGGTGGTGTCGCGTTACTAGGTTTTATGGTCCTGTTAGCCTCGCATGGCATAGCAGTGCATGGCTTAACAAGCGTCACATCGAAACCTGTTTAATAGGATTTGTGTGTATCTGATTATGCACAACATGACAACGCATGGCAATGCTCAGATAAAAACAGAAATGCATCTCTGACTACATAGATGAACATGGAAGATCTATTTCATTTTAATATCTGTGTATTCTTCTATGTATTTGACGTTTTGGCAAAACAGATGTGAAGTTGTAAAATTGTTTGATCAAGTGCGGTTAATTTATTAAAATAAAATCGTTGTATTCTTTTTTTTATTGTTTTATTTTGACCATGTGACTATGCTTTGCATAATCACCATTTATTTAGCTGTGTGCTAGCTGCTTATCTGCGTTGCATGCGCTGCTGTGCCATGCGAGGCTAATGGTCCAGTTAGCCTCGCATGGCATAGCAGTGCATGGCTTAACAAGCGTCACATCGAAATCTGTTTAGTGGGATTTGTGTGTATCTGATTATGCACAACATGGCAACGCATGGCAATGCTCAGATAAAAATAGAAATGCATCTCTGACTACATAGATAAACATGGAAGATCTATTTCATTTTAATTTCTGTGTATTCTTCTATGTATTTGACGTTTTGGCAAAACAGATGTGAAGTTGTAAAATTTTTTGGCCAAGTGCGGTTAACTTATTAAAATAAAATCGTTGTATTCTTTTTTTTATTGGTTTATTTTGACTACGTGACTATGCGTTGAATAATCACCATTTATTTGGATGCGTGCTAGCTGCTTATCTGCGTTGCATGCGCTGCTGTGCCATGCGAGGCTAACTGGACCATAACTGGACCATTATGCGTATCTGGTGGTGGTATACGTTTACGAAACTACTCATCGAGCAACTTTCGTGACCAGAACCTAAAAATCATAAGAATTTTTATCATTATATCAGTTGATCTCGTCTTTTGGCCGGTGACAGTCGTTTGTCTTGTGTTGTTTTTTTTTTATTGTAATTTGTGTTATACCAGTGTTTGTTTAATTTCGGTATGTGATGTATTTTTATTTATTTGTGATTGAAAATTGTTTTTAAGGTGACCTATAGTGTTTTCATGCTGTGTGGTTGAATTTTTTAATGTTTTATTGTAGTACATACATGTGTTGTTTTAATTGTCGTTTATAGTTTGATAGCTGAGCTGCTGCTTATATACTTTTTTCTTTCTCTTTTTTGCGTTCCTCTTTGTGCGTTGTTTGTTTATTTGCATAAACTAAGCACAGAGAACTGTTGCAGTTGCTTTTAAACTGCAACATATTATATTAACCCATTAGCACTTAGTGGACATTATTTTTGCTCACATAAAATTATTGAACTTTGTTTATTCGCTATGGAATATTTTTCCGTAGAAAATTTTGCTACTTGTTCTTTAGACGAGCTTTGCAAAAGTCAAAACATTCTGAACCGTATGTTCAGTTGTTCTGGCCCATGTGGGCGTTTGTTCCATACATCATGTGCTGGGATCTCTAAGTCGTGTCTTGATGATTTAATCTCACCACGATCAGGTCTTCGCTGGTATTGTGCTTCGTGTAGGGTTCTTTCACCAGATGAGTTTTTCTCAAAAATTAAGATTTTCGGTGATAGTCTTAACGCTTTAAATAACAATTTTAAAGAAATTGTTACATTTTTTAATGAAGTAAGCACCTCACCCAGTACTAGCATTTATGATGAAAAGTCTTCATCGGTAAATATTTCGACCGCATTGTCTCAGACTCTTCCAGCCTCTTCTTCTGAGACTCAAATAGTTTTATCTAAAAAAGACCTAAATATTTCGAAGAAAAAGAGAAATAATTCCAAAAATAAAAGTAATAAGCGGCGAATGACGCTTCCAGCCACTTTAGAAACGAAGCTAATCTCGGCTAAACCAGTGTTTACGCCAGTGAGAATAGATAATATAGTTATTACTCCATCTTCTCCATCTGTTTCTCCCCCGGCTAGAAATGACATGACTAATGAGCGCAATAGTTCATTAAATTTAAGAGCTTTGTCGAGAAAAAAAAAATTTTCATTTCATGTCTTCAGCCCGACACAACAGGTGAAAATGTATTGACGTTTGTTAAACACAACCAATTAGTAAGTCAGGCTGCTTTCTGCTCATGCAAGAAAATTGGCAATAAACCGTCCCACGCATCATTTATTCTCACAGTAGCTGCTGAAGAGTTTGCAACTATTCTGAGCTCTAATCTGTGGGCTGATAATATCTTTGTTTCTGAGTTTAAGCCTAAACACAGGTCTAGAAGGACGAATAATATTGCCAGTCAGACCCAAAAAAACTAAATAGGCTTTCCCTTTACTATCAAAATGTAAGGGGATTGCGTTCAAAGACGCGCGACATTTTTTTGTCAACTCAGAATTTTTCTGAAGATATTATCGCGTTAACTGAAACTTGGTTGAACGGAGGAATTACTGACTTAGAACTGTTTGACAATAGTTTTCAAGTATATAGGAAGGACAGACACGCTGACAATAATTCTGCAGTTGGTGGTGGTGTCCTATTAGCTGTAAGGAACTCCTGTGTTAGTTCCTTTATTGATATTCCCTGCTCTGCTAGTATCGAACTTATATGCGTTAAGGTTGTACATTGCAATTCTAATGTATATGTTATTAATGCATACGTTCCTCCAAAGAGCAGTGTAGAGGTCTATGCAAACCTTGCGGATTGCATAGAATTTATATTAAATTTACTTGACGTTAATGACGACATTTTATTGTTGGGCAATTTTAATTTGCCTGACTTATGTAAAATGGCATTCTTCTGACGATGAAACACATTTTTGTGCATCTAATTCGAAGACACGCCAAGAACATATATTTGTTGACAATATATGTTCTCACTTACAATAAGTTAGTTGTATTTATAATAGTCTGGAAAGGCTGCTTGACCTAGTCTTAACTACAGACAGTAACAATGTCATTGTTCAGAAGGCACTTCATGCTTTGACTACTATTGATAATTACCATCCACCTTTGAGTATTTGGTATAAATCCGATAGGGAGAATATGGTAAATTCAAGCTCTGTTGACACAGTTTATGAATTCAATTTCAAAAAAGCTGACTTTTTGGGGTTGAATCATTTAATGTATAGTAAATTAAATATAATTACAGAATACATAAATAATAATAATCTTAATAGTTCAATAAATTATTTCTATACGGAGCTCTTTGCCATGTTTTCTCAGTCTGTACCATATAGTCTCAAATTTGCGAAAAATTCTGCGTACCCTTGGTACACAAAGGATTTAAAGACTCTTCGTAACAATAGGAATAGGGTATGGAAGAAATATGTTTGTAGTTTTGACTCAAATGACCTAGAAACATACAAACGTTTGTTTCTGGAATTTGAGAATTGCTCAGCTGCATTATATAATGAGTATTTGGATAATATGAAGCTGAGTATTTTGTCTGATCCAAGAAAATTTTGGGGATTTATTAATGTTAAGAAGAAGACTGATGGATTTCCTTCTTCTTTCAAATTTCAGGATGGATTTACTGACAATTCCACCATTATTTGTGGCTTATTTGCCAATCTTTTTAAAGAATCATTCTGTTCAGATTCTTTTAATCCTGATTTAGCGTATTTTGATTATATGAACAACGCATCCAGAGTTTCTTTGGGGCATATATCTTTTACCTCAGAGGATATTTTTAAGTATATTGAATCAATCGATGAGGATTTTAGCGCTGGACCAGATGGAATTCCTGCCGCAGTGTTAAAACAATGCGGCTCCGTTTTGTGTCAGCCTCTCTCGTTACTTTTTAATAAATCAATTAATGAAAGTAATTTTCCTCTTTTTTGGAAAAAATCTTATATCAGTCCTATTTACAAAAAAGGTTGCAGGAACGACGTCACTAATTATAGGCCTATCGCTAAATTGTCTTCGATTCCTAAACTTTTTGAGCGAATAGTGTACGATCGAGTGAAAATTCACTGTGGGCAAGTCATGACAACTCGTCAGCATGGTTTTGTTACTGGCAGATCCACTGTGTCTAATCTCCTTGATTTCACTACATTCTGCTTAAAATCTATTGATTCTGGTAGCCAGGTCGATTGTATTTACACTGATTTTAGCAAAGCTTTTGATAAATTACCACATAATCTAATTTTATTTAAACTTAAATTAATGGGATTTCCACAATATTTTGTAAACTGGATCAAATCGTATTTGATGGAGCGATCTTATCAAATACGGTTCCGAGGCGTGTTGTCTTCTGAATTTGTTGCAGAATCGGGTGTTCCTCAAGGAAGCCACCTGGGCCCACTTCTGTTTATTTTGGCAATTAATGATGTTACCCACGTCATTAAACACTCTCATTTGCTTATTTATGCAGATGATATGAAAATATACAGAACAATTGATTCTAATGACAATTCAGACCTGCTCCAGTCAGACTTGAACTCCTTTGAGGTTTGGTGTTCTAAAAATAACATGTTTTTAAATCCAGATAAATGCCAAACTATGACCTTTTCGCGTAAAAGGAACAATTTTATTTTTGATTACAAAATTAAAGATACTGCTTTAAGTCGTGTAACTACCGTCAAAGACCTTGGTGTATGCATGGATTCTAAATTGTCGTTTAACATGCATATTGATACAATTTGTAATTTCTATGCTTGGTTTTATAAAACGGTGGACCAAAGAGTTTGATAGCTTAATAACAACTGTTACGCGTCCCTAGCCATCGTACCTGGCATGAGCGCGCCGACAAGCTCAGAATTTACGGCCGCAGTTCTCAACCCGTCATGCCAGGTCGAGGGAGCAAACAATAACTTCCGGTCTGCACCGGAAGTGAAAATACCAAAAGATAAACTCTACTAAAGACAAAAAAAAACATCTCATTTTGTTTTATTCGCACCACTGAAATTTATACTTGCAATGCGAAAAGAAACTCCTAGCTCGTCACCACCAGATCAATTCATACGCCTCAACCATACATCACACACAAAACAGGAGAAGATGTTATCTCCCGGTACCCACCCATCCTTGGTTATCAGTTGTATTATTCTCTCTCTTTTTTTGTTGATAACCCCATTTACACGACAGCCAAATTCGTCACTAATCGGATATTACCACCACATCACAATCACAGAAGCACCCCTGTCTTCAGGCCCCCACTTACAAAAAATTTAGCAGACCATATTAATTTGGCTAATAACAATTCACATCTTTATTTATAAAAATTTTCTAATATTATCGTTTTTATTTCTTTTCAGCTTTGCAGTATCTAATACTTTACAATATTTCAAGAACAAATTTTTTTCCTTATCTTTCTTTCTATTTAGCTAGCAGCTTACTTAATTTAATTAACATACTAATCACAAAATCAGTGCTAAAAAAATCTAATATTTTTACAATTCTTATGTTTATTTCCTTTTCTTTTCAGATAATTAGTTAGACTACAACAGATCGGATCCTACATTATAATATTTTATACATTTTCTTACAGCTTATTTCATTATGTTTGTTAAAAAAAAACTACTAAACTAATTATTTTCTTTAATTCACAATTTTAATAATTTCTTTCTTCTCTTGTCTTCTATCTCTTTTCAGATTCATCTCTATCCAGACTATTCTACAATATCTTTAAGTTAAACTTAGTTTATATTTAAAAAAACCTAATTGTAATTATTTAATACACCCGGTGAAAAATCTTAATCGTTACACTCAAAAAGATTTATTTTTTTTATACCATTGTAAAATTACGAATTTTCTTATTTCACAATTTTGCTAAGAAATCACTTTATGACCAAATGTTAATCAAAATAAATTGTACATCAAATACCATATATTGGGGGTTGGAATTAGTTTTAAAGGTTTTCTAAGAGATGGCGTAACTATCAATAGATCGCATCGGGCACACCTGTGACTATATTCATTTCAAAGCACATTGTCTAAGCTTCATTTTTCAGTATGTGTCATTCCACTGAAGTGTAAAAAACATATATTTTTTTCTCTGTGAACATGTCGACTTTCGTTCCAACAAAACGCAATTTGCGGGAAGGTTTACTTTTGTGCTTCCATTTGAAGAAAAAAGCGATTGAAGCACAACGCACGCTTACTGAGGCTTACGGGGACTATGCTCCATCGATTTCTACTTGTGAGTACTGGTTCCGTCGGTTTAAAAGTGGTGATTTTGATACGGAAGACAAAGAGCGTCCGGGCCAGCCGAAAAAGTTTGAAGATGAGGAATTGGAGGCTTTGCTCGATGAAGACCCGTGTCAAACCCTTCAAGAATTGTCAGAATCATTGGGAGTCGACTTATCAACGGTCGGCAAACGCTTGAAGGCCATGGGAATGATTCAAAAGCAAGGATATTGGGTGCCGTACCAGTTGAAGCCGAGAGACGTTGAACGGCGATTTTGCATGTGCGAACAACTGCTTCAACGGCATAAAAGGAAGAGTTTTTTGCATCGTATTGTCACTGGCGATGAAAAGTGGATCCATTACGATAATCCTAAGCGTAAAAAAATCGTGGGGACCACCCGGCCATGCATCAACATCGAGGGCCAAGCCGAATATTCATGGCGCCAAGCTTATGCTGTGTATTTGGTGGGATCAGAAGGGTGTCGTGTACAATGAGCTGCTAAAACCTAACGAAACCATCACTGGGGAACGCAACCAACAACAATTGATAAAATTGAGCCGAGCATTAAAGGTTAAACGGCCGGAATATGCCAAAAGACACGACAAAGTGGTTTTTCAACATGGCAACGCACGGCCACATGTTGCAAGAACCGTCAAGGAAACGTTGGAGGCGCTGAATTGGGATGTGCTACCCCACCCACCTTATAGCCCAGACATAGCCCCTTCCGACTACCACCTATTCAGATCGATGACGCATGGCTTGGCTGAGCAGCGCTTCACTTCTTACGAGGATACCAAAAAATGGGTCGATTCGTGGATTGCCTCAAAAGACGAATCGTTCTTCCGGCGCGGAATCCATATGCTGCCAGAAAGATGGGAAAATGTTGTAGCTAACGATGGACAATACTTTGAATAATATACATTGTACCGTTGTTTCTAAATAAATGCTCAAAAACCGAAAAAAACCTTTAAAATTAATTCCAACCCCCAATATATATGTTAATTATGCAAACCAATTTTTAATACAAAAAAAATTAATTAAAGTAAGAAAACAAACATGTAAAAAAAAACACAATTTATGGTTAATAAATATAATTCAAAGCAATTAACAACGCTTTTATATAATGGGAAGTCAATGAGTTTTCGGAATATTGTAAAATTTTGGGCCTTTTTTTATCGGACAAATTTTTCTCTATATTTTTTTTCTTTTGTTTTTTTATTGTTTTATGCCTACCTAAGGAAGCTCGCTTAGGACGAAGTCGACTGTAGAACAGTAGTAACACATCCCGAAGGACATTTTCTTAACACAAAAAAAAATTTATTACCACTCATTCATTGCCTCACACTTTACAAAGAAACTGATTTTTAAATACTTGTATTGTTGTACATTGTACATTACTATTGAAACATATAATTTTCTTTACAGGCTTCTTTTCTATATATATATGTATATGCTTAATTGAAAAAAAAAATTTTTTAATTTTTTTCTTTTCTTAGAGATTTTTTTTTTTTGTTTTTTTTTTTTGGTGTTTAAATTTTAATAATTTTTTTTTGAGTGCAATATTTCAATTATTCAATATGAAAATTTTTTTTTATTTTTTTAGAATACAATTATTTTAACTATTCGATTTTTAATTTTTTTTTTGTAATACAATTATTTTAATTGGAATGCAATTATCTGAATTTTCGGACTACAATTATTTTTTTTTATTTTGTGGGAACTTGAGTATTTTAAAATATTCGGCCTGCAATATTTTTAAATTTTTTTCCTTTGCAGGTGTTTCAGTTTTCGGACACGTAATCTATAAATTTTCGGAAGCATATTTATCTTTATATTTTTTTTTCTCTTTTTGGAAGAATTCCAATTTTAATTTGTTGGAAACATATTTTTCTTTACATTTTTTTTTCCTTTTTGTAAGAATTCTAATTTTAATTCGTTCGTTGGAAACATATTTTGCTTTATATTGTTTTTTTTTTTTCTTTATGGCAGAATTCTAATTTTAATTTGTCCGAAACGCAATTTTCTTTTTATGGCAGAATTCTAATTTTAATTTGTCCGAAACGCAATTTTCTTTTTATGGCAGAATTCTAATTTTAATTTGTCCGATGGAAACGCAAGGGACTCTGAATATCAGCTAGGACATAAATTAAATTTAAAAGCACTTATCTTTTTTTTCTCGTTAAATCCGCCGAGCACCGGATATCTGCTGTTGCTAAAAATTTTCTGCTGCCGTGCACCAGTTTCAATTTCTTGGGCAATCGTCCTTTCTATGGCCTCTCTCTCTGCTTTTATTCTAATTGCGAAAATCACTTTTAGCCTAATGCCACACAACACAAAAAAAACTACTCACCAGGTCCCTTGCGTAGATGATTGAAAAAATATTCTTTCTGCTCTTCCAACAAAAAAGACACAATCTGGTGATCCTGAATCTATCCTCTTTTCTTTCTAATTCCTGCCTTCACTAATCCTGTTTGGGCTACTTCCTTCTGCCTTCCGCTGTTAGAAACTTTCGTCCTCTAAATTCCTTGCCACTCGTAGTTTGTCCACTGATGTCGAAATTTTGTGTAAATGTTGCAATTGTCCTTTTTTCCTCCTTTTCTGTGTCCTTATCACTTTATAATATACTTTTTTTCTTTTTTTTTTTAAACTTTTTAATATATATATATTTTCTTTTTTTCTTCACTTCACTGACTTATCTTTCTTAGACTTTGCACCAGAATGAAACTTTAAAATTTTTACCTCATCAGACGAACCCTCTTGTCAACCTCAACTAACCGAACTTTTCCCATAACTCATTTCCCCTGTCTCTGATGTTTTTGGTGCCTTTGCGGTTTCTATATTTTCCCAGCCTTCTAGATTGTTCTATACCTAGTATATATCTATATATATATATTCTTTCAAATTATATATATATTTCCGATTTTTGCCTCCAAAAGTCTAAAATATATATCACCTAACCCTTCCCGACTTTCCTCCTCTTATTCCTTATTTTTTTCCCCCTTCTTTCCCCCTTTTGTGGTCTTTTTCCGTACATTATAAAGAAAAATCGGAATCTTATGTACCAGGCGTTCATACTTATTTAGTAGGTATACGATTCGCACCTTCATGAATGAATCGACTTAACTTTCGGCTTTCAGCTCTTTTTCAATGAACTTTTTGCTCTTTCAACACTATTTCCCTACTACTATGTCTCACTTTTCCACTACGTTCTTCTTTTACTATCATAGGTACGATGTTGATTGAAACATGATGGCTGCCTCCAGTAGCTGTCAAAAGTAGTCGGCAAACAACAACAGAATTCGGCAAGGTAAGTTTATTCATTAAATTATCAATTAATAATATCTTTTCAGGCTATTTCAATGATATCAGACATTCGCCAGGTTCCTGTTTTATTTTAATGACAAGTAAGTGCTTATATTTATTTGAGGCTGCATTAAAATCAACATTCATTTATTTCTACATTACAGACAAGCAGACTAGCGTTAGGGTGACCAGGTGGTTGTTCCTGATATATATATTTCTTTAGCTGGTAAGTAATGAATGTTTATTTCTACTTCTTTTTTAAATGTTCTTATTTTTTTCAGATATCCCGCTTACATCGCACGCAACACAACTACAACTCTGTATTATTCAATCGTGCGTCCTCACTTGGAGTACGCAAGTCAAGTATGGTCCCCACATTACAATGTGCAGGTTGATCGTATAGAAAGAATTCAAAAACGTTTTGTTCGGTTTGCTCTAAGAGGCTTGAGTGGAACTGACACATTTAACCTTCCTCCATATGAGGATGGTTTGAAATTATTAAAAATGCAATCTTTAAGTGAGAGAAGAAAATCTGCTGATATCGTCTACTTACACCAACTCATTACTGGTGTATTCGACTCTCCAGAGCTTCTTTCTCTTATAAATTTTAACACTAACCGTAGAAGCAGTAGAAACTCTAACAACTTGATTTATTTACCATTTAGTAGAACAAATTATATGTTAACTGCTCCATTAAATCGCATAAATACCTTTGTTAACAACTGTAACGTGTTTGATGTTAACTTGTCGAAAGGTCAACTCAAAAGTAGATTGAAAACTAATGTATGATTAGATCTATGTAAACGCATGGTTAGTTGTTATGTCTTGTGTTGTCCCTGAGCCCAACCCATATTATGGTGGGTAAATTTTTCTCCCTTTTGGTTTTTTATTGGACCACTTTTATCGATATCTTTGAGTTATTTCAATGATATTGGATTGGTTCTTAAAATGATCTATTGCGGAGAAAGTGTGAAAAAGCTTTAGTAGCTGAACTCTATTGTTATTGCATGTTATTATATGTAAGTTAAAAATTTGTACAAATTTGTGTCCTTACATTTCCCGCTTACCTCACGGGGCGTTCGAAAACTTTCACGCTGCCGGTTCTGCTGAAGAGACTTTGATAATCGTTTTGGCCGATTGTGACGACAGATCGGACCCGTTGCCTCTGACCCATGTGTCGACGTGCTTCGATCTGATCACACAATTGCTGGTAGGCTGATTGTCGTGGTGTGACTAATGGCTATGTGATTTCGTTGATGGGTGGAGGTGTCGCTGGTGGACTGGAGGTAGAGATAAAGATGCAGTCGCCATGTTCTGATGGTGTTGTGCGGCTCGCTTGAATGAGTTCGCCAATGCCTCCGGATTTGGAGGCTGGTCGGATCCACTCGGTGTGTGCCATACTATGTGCCTGCGTGAGTGGTCCGAGCTGATTGTGGCCTGAGGTGGCCAGGCTTTGCTGCAGCAATTCGCTGGACTTACGTTTCTTTTTTGATGGTGAATCTACGAGTGAAGTAGATGGGGTTACCTCGTTTGGACGATTGCCTACCACATCGGCGGCACAACCGCTGGATCGCTCGCTGAGACACTGTGGTTTGTTGAGCTGGCTGGTGGTCGTGGTTGGTTGCTTAATTGCTCCGGCCGCGGTATACTCGGGAAGATACATTGATGGTAACGTACTACAGATGTTTTCAGGGGTCATTTGCCATATGAGGGCTTCTAGTTCGCGTCGCTTGGCCTGGGCTTTCGCTATCAAAAACCAGTTTTGCCCGCCGACCTCCCATAGGTCTTGCTTTGGTCGTTCTAAAAACTTTTGAGCATACGTAGTATGAATATCCCCAAAATCCGTAAGGTTCAGCTATTGTGGCGTGGCGACGTTGTAGGATGGTAGCGTTCTTTCGTCCCATTGACCACCCCGGCTGTTCGGGTAGGCTGAATGCCACACGCTTAGACAGAAGCCACGGATCACTGGCGTTACATGCTGACGCTGGTGACTAGCTAGAGAATCTAGCAGCCAGATATAGACGCGCGGCTCTATTGTTCCGGCTGCCCGCTTCATGCACACCATGGCCAGGTACCAATGGTTCGCCTCGTTGATCGGAATGATGCAATATGTCTTCTGGGTGAGTTCGTGTGCCTTGGCTATGCACTATGCACTGTGCACTGTGCGCACATATAGCGTGGATTCGCTGCATACCCTAGTCGTGTCAGCTGGGTGTAAATATGCGTGCTGAACACGTGTGTCTCGAGGTGTAGTTCGACTGGTTGTTGTGCTATCAGCCATCGTAAACAAAAATCAATGATGGTATCAGATATATAGTAGTATGGTAACAGATGTCTCCGCTATGTGTGTTTGACTGCAGCGATTTCGGCTGCTGTTTGACTCCTTTTTGGGAAGTGGTCATCTACTTTTGGGTTTTCAGTTGTTTGGGCAGCTGCGGCTGCAGGCCGTTGGCTCAATAGCGTGACCATCGTCTTAAAGGTTTTATTCGTCCGCTCAGTAGGGGTTTCTTGTGGCGTGTATGGCTGTGAATTTTTGTTTCGTGCCTATCTCCTGCAGAAATTTTCCAAATGCGCGACTGGTTAATTGTGTACCATTATTCGTAATCAAAACCTTGGATACGCCAAATCTAGCCAAAATCCTTTCTCGAAAGCTCTTCCGTAGACTCTCACTGGTCGCCGCTCGTACTGGTACTGCCTCCGTCCATTTCTTTAATTTATCGATGAAAACGAGCAGCATCGTGTTGCCGTGCTTAGACTGTGGCATGGGTCCTGCAAAATCGACACAAACCACAAACTAAGTGTTTGTGTTCCTCTGCTATACGTGAAAGTATCTTTCCGGTTGGTGGTTGTTGGCTGCTTTTGTATCTCTGGCACGCTTCACAGCACCTGACGTACTTGCTGACGTCACGAAAAAGTCCTGGATAGTAGTAGCGACTGGCCACTCGAGCAATAGTTTTCCGTACGCCTAGGTGTCCTACACTGGGCTGGTCGTGGTTTTCTAACATAACTCTGCTCCGCAAATAGGATGGTATACAGATTTTCCAGCGTGCTACGTCTTCGTCGCCAATCTGATTCGGTATATGCAGGTACGGACGACCATCGACTTCATGATAATCGGCAAACTTCCTTGGATCTTCACGAACGGCTGCTCGCTGGAACGTCGCTGGCGCAGAATGCAACCCGAATGGCATTACTCGCCACTGAAATAACCCTCGACCGAGCACCGTAGCCAGTAGCAATTTTTTAGATCTTAGCTGCTGATGTACCTCAGTAAAATAATTGGCAACACTTCAAATGCAATTCTAAGCAAACATAAATTCATTTTTTTTATATTACTTTTTATTGAAATAGTATTAAGGACTTATATGTAAAATAAGATATAGCTTATTTAAAAAAACTTGTTGTTATTAAAAAAGTTATAATGTATTTTAAAAGCTCATAGAAGAAATGTAAATGTGCAAAACCTATTTTAATTAATTTTATGGAATAAAATAGAAATATATATAAATTTTATAAAAGAATATGCCTTCCTTTCTTATATATGACTTGGCTAAGCGTGAAAGGCATGATGTACATCAACGATCTGAGGATGGAGTCATCAGTTTTCTGCCATTCTGACAGAATTCTGTAGAAAAATGTGAAGAACTGTTTATAGATATTTCATCGACTCGAACTGGCGCCCGAAAGAATGCGCTTTCCTTAGGATTCAAGTCATGATTAACAGCAGGTCACTACAGTACGGGTATATTTCAGATTTATTGAAATTTGTGGCTCGGGAAGAATTTGTTGGTGCGTTGTCCTGCTGAAAAGTCCAGTTATCGTGAAATTTATAGCAAATTAACTCAATAAATACATCATCTTATAACTCAATATACATTTTTACATTCGAATTACATGAAATAAAATACAGGGAAGACTTTCAAAGTATCTAAAACCGGCTAAAGTCATCACTGATCCCCGCCCATGCTTACGCGCATGCTTAATTTGTCGTGGCTATCGCAAATTGTGCCGGTATTCTTGGCAACCATCGGGCACGTCAAGGTTGAACCTTTTCTCATCACTTAATATGACATTCCTAAATTTTTTCTCACAAAATTTGTATTTTTCGGCATATACTAGAATGGCCGCAATGTGTCTTGGTAGAAACCTGGGTTGAGAGAAGAACGATTTACAACTGATGTTGGCATTTTCATCCAAAATTTGTTGGATTCTGCTTCAGGTAACACTTAGATCCAAATGCGCAACAATTTCACCAAAAATCATCCCTTTCTTCACAGCAAGACGTCGAATTCGTTTTTTCTGCCGTTGGTCAATCACGGATGTTTTTTCACTACGCTTGATTAAAGCATAGTTGCCAAGGTCTTTTAAAAAATTTGTTATAGTGTTTCAGTGTCGATTTGTCCTAGCAGCTATAACACCTATTTTCATACCTGCTCTATTTAAGCCTTTTATATTTCAACGATCTTCTTCAGATAAAATGGCATTTTTATTTGAAAAATAATATAACTCTTAAATGTGCTCATATTTTGTTCCAAAAGGTATAACTGTTATGTTTATTGTTTTTCTTACTAAGGTTATCAACAAAATTTCGTAATTTTTACGTTATAGCAGTTAAAACACAAAAAAAGCAATTGTGCACATATAAATATTTGCTATTGCACACGAGGAAGAGAAAAATTTTCTGTCCGACTAATAAATTCCATCTTTTAAAAAAAGTTTTGGCAAACTCAAAAAAATTGTATTGTTATAAACCAGGGAGAAAAATATAAAAAACATGTGTGCACATACAAATATTTTATTGAGGTATTTAGCATTCCGGAAACGGTCCAATATATGATGGATGCGTGGTAGTGGGTATGCGTCAGCTACTGATTTCGCTTTGAGTTGCCTATAGTCAAAACAAAGCCGCCAGGTGCTAGTATTCTTCTTGACTAACTCTATAGGTGCACTATGCGGACTGCGCGAAGGTTCGATGCAGTTTTTAGCCAAGAGCTCTTCGACTTCCATATTAATAATCTCTTGCATCGCAGGATTCCTGGGGTTGTATCGCTGTTTTAGTGGCCGATCGTCCAGCATAACAATTTTATGCCTTTCGATGTTGGTGGTACCCTCAAGGGCCTTAAATTTTCCTTCCTTCAAGAAACGATCAATTTTTTCAGTTGAAATCCCGTCGTCTTTTGGAGTCGTTGCGTAACCGGGGGTTCGAATCGTAGTGATGGCGGAGGGGTCCAGTTCGATCGTTAATCCTTATAAGCTCAATTTTGCCTTTTTCTTAAATAGAAAAACCATGCCTAGGAGCAGGTCGTAGGACACTTCGGGTAGGATCAGTAGGGTTACCGGATAACAGCAGGAGCCAAGTATAACTTCGATCTCCAGGAGTTCCGTGACATCATTCGGCACTCCGTCTGCCTTTCGCACATTGATGTAGGTGTTTCGGCTACGACCAAAGAGTCTCAGCTGCTCGGCGAGTGACCGGCTGGCGAAACTTTGCGTAGCTCCCGTATCGATGGTGGCTGTCAGTTGGGATTCTCCAATCTTCACTTTGGCGAAAATATGTTGTTCGTAATTTAAGATTCCCACTTTGTTCGAGGCGTTGGTTGTCGACTCCCGTTCTCGCCTCGACTTTAAGCAGGACCTACTGCCTTTCCTGGTGCCTGCCAGAAACTTTCATCAGTTAATCTTCCTTTATGACCACAGATCCAGCATAATGCCACGAACTAGGGATATTCGATATACATCGATGCATCGGACTTACTCGATGTTTACAATTCGATACATCGACTCGATCCAATGTTTTGAAAAGTTATTGATTTACTTGATGAATCAATGTATTTTCATAAAACAGCGAATGAATTTTAACCAGCTAATAAAATTATTGTATAAAAGAATATATATTGAATAAAAATAGACAATTAGTCCCTAAAGCTGCTGATTTGCTACCGTCAACGAACTTTGCTAATGCGTTAGAATTGACTAAAGAAGGTGATAGAAAATCTGAAGATCACTATGTCCCTGCTCCTCTGGTTTTACATCAAGTGTCTATTATGTTAAGTTTTGAAGAAATGAACGCTTTTTCGGCAAGTGGTGATAAAACTTTAAAAATAAATAATGCTTTAATTTATATGATATGAAATTACAATCAACCATTTACCATTGAAAAGTGATGAAGTGTTAAATTGATTGCGCCGCATTAGAAATTTCCCAATAAGACGACCTGGACTCGATTGGTTGATGATAAATATGAAGAATTATCAACAGTCTTTAAAGAAAAGTTGTCATATATTGAAAGTCGGACTCTTACTACCAGCATATGGACTGAAACATTGAGCATGAGAAGTTTTTTAGGAATAACAGCACACTTTGGCGTCGGGAATGAACTATTTTCAATTGCTCTTGGAGCCACTCAAATGAACGTCTTACTTAAGAACACAGATAACCAGATAGGAAACTTCGATTTTGCAGTCAAAAATCATCTGATCTGAGATTGATTTTGCAATTTATGAAACTCACGTATTGTGTACGTGAGTTCACCTTTTTTCACCTCATAGTTGTCAATGTTGTTTAATGTCAGATGCTTAAAGTCGAAGTTTCCTAAATGAGTAAATTTTGTGTTTGTTTGCAAAGTTCCATATTTAATACATTTATTATCATTGAAATCATTTCATAATTGTAAACATTAAAGGAACTTGTGCGATAAATAATATAAAAATTCTGAAATAGTTAATCAATAATAAAATAATAGCAAACAGAATGTTGATGTATGTGCTGTTGTTGGCTTTGGCAACTTTTTCAGCGCAGATCCTTTGTGATGCTGATAAAAAGGCGGAAGACTTGTCAGTTGACCTACACTTTCTGATGTACATCTATGAGCGCCTAATAAAAGATAACCTAGATGTATCGCACAATCAAACAAATGTTTTGGCGACCATCTATTAACGTAGCACTGAGATCTGTGAGAAGCGCTATGTTAAACCTGCCATTGAACCGGATACCCATTTGGATCTGTTTCGTTAGTCAAATCGTGTCTTTGCTAATCATCAAATGTTCGCGCTGCGAAGATGAAAGTTACTGCTACGTGCTGTCCAATAATATGATGCTACATATCTGAGAGTTTGTCACGTGAAATGCAAGGTATTTTCGCATGCTGCAATCCGATACCTCCATTGGTGCGTCAGAATCTGCATACGTTGCATCAGATTGTGCTGCGTGCTCGAGAGCAGCCCTTGGTGAAGGTAAGATAAGACAATTTCAATATAAGTTGGTTTAACTTTGTTATATTTCTTAGCCATTTCTTGAAACAGCTGAAATCGTCAAGGGAAAATTGAAAAATATAAAGCAAATTCAATTCATCAGTTCGTATGATCGGTACTTGGCTCTGTTGCCCATTGCAGAAAAGGAAAAACGAGAAGAGGCTGCACGCATAGAGGCGAAGAATAATAAACGGCAGTTGTGTCTAAATAAACCTACGCTGGTGATCAAACAAGAGATTATTTTTCTGAAACATCTTTATTAGTTGAAATATAATTGTGTGCTATGTACTTTACACCTGCCCGAATCCATGAACACAGACGAAAGTGATGAGCTATATACAGGCCCGTAGAGAGCCCAGTTCGGGCCCGGGGGGTTACAGCATACACAAAAATACGCATACACATTCTTGTTTTTAACACAAAAAAAAATTTAACAAGAAACTAAAACATGGCGAAAATTATAATTATAAAAAAAGTTATCTTTAAGCCATGCACCATGACAAGTGAAACATATTCTATTGTCGTTGTTGTTGTATTATTTGTCTCTATCTAACGGCAACTTTTCTATGTGACACTCCAAATAATTTAAATCTACTGATGATTTGTGTTATTATAACAATATTTTTATTCTGCGTTTTTATTCTTTTTATTTATTCAAATTTATTTTTCTTGCTTTGGCATAGGCAAAACAATCAATATTTACATTAAAATTTAATTTTTTTGCTAACTCGGACTCTATACATAAAATCGCGAGTCCGGATAGTCGTGTTTGCGTTGAACATGATCTATTAAAGTTTTTTACTCGCTTTAGAACACCGAAGGAGCGTTCACCACTAGCAACGCTGACAGGTAAGGTGCAAAATATTATTAAGGCAGTGCAAGTGTTTGGAAAGAGAGTGTTAAGATTTTTCGCGGAAATAGCATTATGCAAGTCAAATGGAAAAGGATTTGGAAGAAAATTTGCTTTATATATATATTTTAAGTAAACGACTTCACTCTTCAATTCTTCAGAAACATTAGCTTCGTACTTCTCTAAACATTTTCCTGCAGATTTTTTGAGCATATCGTCATCCACAATACTAAATTCCCAGAGAAAAGAAAACAGCGTGTACAAATTTCTTGATGCTTCAAATCTGTGTGTTACTCCTGCGATTACTGAATCAACTATGACAAGGAAAGTGCTTTTTTTAAATTCGTCTTCTTCAAAACTACATACAACAATTTTCTGAACTTTCATCTCCATCGTCGAAAAATAGTTTTGCACGTTTATTTTTGGGACTCGTTGGCAAAGTTGAAGGAATGTGCCATTCATTTGCGATGAGTTTACTTTCACTTAACATTGCATCCCATCTACTTCGGATGAACTGCAAGTCCAAAAGAAGGCTTTCAAGATTGTCAACTTATATGTTTATGGTGGCTTTTCTGGCCTGAAGTACAACGTTTCGCACGTTGATCGCACTTAAAATTTTTAGCCAAATTGATGATATTAAAACACATTCAAACTTGTTCATGTATTTTTGAATTCCATTAATATCTCGAAGAGTTTCCGATGTTAAATTTAGTTTCTTAACTTCTTCCAATGCTTCTTTTAATTTTGAGAGATGTTTCGCGAAAGGTTTGACGGCGTCAATTCTTGCAGACTAGCGCGTGTCAGACAAGCTGTGAAGCGAACAAGTATTTTTCGTTTTCAGAATTTCCCATCGTTGAGGACTGCCGCTAAATATATTGAAACATTTTTGAATAACTCCGAAATATGTTATAACATTTGTACAACTTTCAGCTGAATCGACGCCACAAAGATTTAAACTGTGAGTCGCACACGGTGAATATTTAGCATATGGGTTCTCTTTACAAATGTAGCTTTGTGCACCTTTGTATTTACCACTCATGTTTCTCCCGTTGTCATACCCTTGTCCTCTGCAGTCCATTAAAGGAATTTTGTATTTGGACAATGTTTCCCGAATCAGATTTGCGATATCTTCTCTAGTTTTTTTTTGTTACAATCAGAAAAAGTTAGAAATCTTTCTTTGATTTTAAAAATTTTAGCTTCTTCATCATAATTAAGAAAGCGTAAGATGAATGTTGTTTGTTCAACATGTGAAGAATCGGACGTTGCATCGATAATCAGCAATAACAATAGAGTTCAGCTACTACAGCTTTTTCGCACTTTCTCCGCATTAGATCATCTTAAGAACCAGCCCAAATAACATCAAAACATCTCAATAAGGCCATTCACAGTTCGAATACGCTGGTCTGCCATTTTTTCGATCCGCTATTTGTACGCCAATTTACGAAAGCGCATTTTGCTTTGCTGTTGTTTTGCATACAAATGCAAATACGCAGGCACTCGTAAATAAAAGCAGCCCTTGGAGGTGTTTTTTGTACCTCGTATTTTTATGCTCTGTCTACAGCCGCATAATCACATACATCATAGAGTTGCACAGTCTTTTTATACGACAGTCACATGGCGAGGTGCCACAATTCGAACAATAACAAATGCTATAAATACGATTTGTTAAAAGTACGCTCAAACCGTGAATAGCCCCAATGATATCGATAAGAGCGTCCAAAACAATCCAAAGTGAGAAAAATTTACCCACCATAATATGGGTTGGGCTCAGGGACAACACAAGACATAACAACTAACCATTACATAGATCTAATCATACATTAGTTTTCAATCTACTTTTGAGTTGACCTTTCGATAAGTTAACATCAAAAAAGCTACAGTTGTTAACAAAGGTACTCATGCGATGTAAAGGAGCAGTAGCCATATAATTTGTTCTACTAAAAGGTAAGTAAATTAAATTGTTAGCATTTCTACTGCTTCTACGGTTAGTGTTAAAATTTATAAGAGTTAGAAGTTCTGGTGAATCGAATACACCAGTTATGAGTTGGTGTAAATAGACGATATCTGCAGACTTCCTTCTCTCATTCAAAGATTGCATTTTTAAAAGTTTTAAACGATCCTCATAAGGAGGAAGGTTTAAAGTATCAGTTGCACTTAAGCCCCTTAGAGCAAACCGAACAAAACGTTTTTGGATTCTCTCTATACGTTCAACATGTACATTGTAACTTGGGGACCAAACTTGACTTGCATACTCTAAGTGAGGTCGCACAATTGCATAATACAGCGTTGTAGTTGTGATCATACTATTAAATTCTTTGGCCCAGCGTTTCATAAACCCGAGCATAGAAGATGCTTTTTTACAAATGTAATCAATATGAACGTTAAACGATAGCTTAGAATCCATGCATATACCAAGATCTTTGACAGAATCTACACGATTTAAAGCCGTATCTTTTATCGTATAATCAAAAATTAAATTATTCCTTTTTCGCGAAAAGGTCATAGTTTGGCATTTATCTGGATTTAGAAACATATTGTTTTTAGAACACCAAATTTCAAAGGATTTCAAATCAGACTGGAGCAGATCTGAATTGTCTTTAGCATCTATTGTTCTGTATATTTTCATGTCATCTGCATAGATAAGTAGATGAGAGTGTTTGATGATGTGGGTTACATCATTAATGGCTAAAATAAACAGAAGTGGACCAAGGTGGCTACCTTGAGGAACACCTGATTCAGCAATAAATTCAGCTGACAATACGCCTCGAAATCGTATTTGATAAGATCGCTCCGTCAGATACGATTGAATCCAGCTTACAAAAAATTGTGGAAAACCCATTAACTTTAGTTTAAATAGAATTAAGTTATGTGGCAGTTTATCAAATGCTTTACTAAAATCAGTGTAAATACAGTCGACCTGGTTACCTGAATAAAATGAATTTAAGCAAAACGTTGTAAAATCGAGGAGATTAGACACAGTGGATCTGCCAGTAACAAATCCATGCTGACGAGTTGTCATGACCTTCCCACAGTGAATCTTCACACGATCATACACGAGGCGCTCAAAAAGTTTTGGAATTGACGAGAGTTTCGCGATAGGCCTGTAGTTGTTTATATCGTTCTTACAACCTTTTTTATAGATAGGACCTATAAAAGATTTTTTCCAAAAAAGTGGAAAAATACTTTCGCTAATTGATTTATTGAATAACATGGACAGTGGTTGACTTAGAACGGAACCACATCGTGTTAACACTGCGGCAGGAATTCCGTCAGGTCCAGCATTAAAATCCTCATCGATCAACCCAATATACTTTAAAATATCCTCTGAAGTAAAGGATATAGAATCCAACGAAACCCTGGGTGTAGAGTTCATATATTCAAAGTACTCTTCATCAGGATTAAAAGAGTCTGAACAAAATGACTCTTTAAAGAGATTGGCAAATAGACCACAAATTACGACAGGATCGTCAGTAAATCCGTCAGAGGTCTTAAATGATGAAGGGAATCCATCAGATTTTTTTTTGGTGTTTATGAAACCCCAGAATTTCTTCGGATCAGACAATATTCTCAGCTTAGTACTGTCTAAATAATTTTGATATAAGGTAGCTGAGCAATTTTCAAAATCCAGAAACAAACGCTTGTAGATTTCTAGGTCATTCAAGTCTAAGCTACAGACATATTTTTTCCATGCCCTATTCCTGCTGTTGCGAAGAATCTTTAACTCCTTTGTGTACCAGGGGTAAGCACAATTTTTCGTAAATTTGAGGCTATATGGCACGGACAGAGAAAACATAGCAAAGATTTCCATATAAAAAAAATTAATTGAATTATCAAGAGTGTTATTATTAACATATTCTAAAATAACATGAAGTTTACTTTGAAGTAAATGATTCAACTTCAAAAAGTCAGCTTTTTTAAAATTGAATTCATAAACTTTATCTATTGAGTTAGACTTTACTATATTATCCCTGTCTGATTTGTACCATATGCTCAATGGTGGATGGTATTCATCAACAGCAGTCAAAACATGAGGGGCCCTCTCAACAATCACATTGTTACTATCTGTAGTTAAGACCAGGTCACGAAGTCTTTCACGACTATTATAAATACAACTCACTTGTTGTAAGTCAGAACATATATTATCAACAAATATATGCTCTTGGCGAGTCTTCGAATTAGATGCACAAAAATATGTATCATCGTCAGAAGATTCCCATTTCAAGTCAGGCAGATTAAAATCACCTAACAATAAAATGTCGTCATTAACGTCAATTATGCTTATAACGTATTCTATGCAATCCGCAAGGCTTGCATAAACTTCTACACTGCTCTTAGGAGGAACGTATGCATTAATAAGATATACATTAGAATTGGAATGTACAACCTTGACGCATATAAGTTCGATGTTAGCAGAGCAGGGAATAACAATAATGGAACTAACGAAGGAGTTCCTTACAGCTAATAAGACACCTCCACCGACAGCAGAAGTATTGTCAGCATGTCTATCTCTTCTATAAACTTCAAAACTGTTATCAAACAATTCTAAGTCAGTAATGCTTCCGTTTAACCAAGTTTCAGTCAGTGCGATAATATCCTCAGAGAAATTCTGAGACATTAAAAATATGTCTCGCGTCTTAGAGCGTAATCCCCTTACATTTTGATAGTAAAGGGATAACCTATTCAGTTTTTTTGGGATTGACGAGCGGCTTGAGTCGTCCCTCTAGGCTTATCCTTAGGCTGAAACTCTGTAACGAGTATATTATCAGTCCACAAATTAGAGTTTAGAACAGTTGCAAACTCTTCAGCTGGAACTGTGAGAATAAAGGAAGCATGGGAAGGTTTATTACCTATTTTTTTGCATGAACAAAATGCATTTTGACTCAACAATTTATTATGTTTGATAAAAGTCAATACATTTTCAACAGTTGTGTCGGGCTGAAGACGTGAAATAAATACATTTTTTTTCCTCGACACTGCCCTTAAGCTTGATAGATTTCTAGGCTCAATAGGAGTCAAAACTGAACTATTAGTCAAAGAAGGAATGTTAGAAGGTGACGAGGAAGTAACTGGAGTGTTCCTGTTCAAAAGCGGTGCTGAGGGCTGCTTGGCCTGAGAAGTAGATCTAGATGATTTTCGCTTCTTATTATTTTTTTTATTTTTTCTCTTTTTTTTTGCGATAATGTGGTCTTCTGATGATAGGATTGTTTGTGTCCCTGAAGAAACAGTCTGTGACAAAGAAAGCGGGATATTTTCCGAAATGGAATTTCCATCATAGACGCTGGTACTGGGTGCGGCCCTAACTTCACTAAAAAATGTTACAATTTCTCGAAAATTGTTGTTTAATGAGTTAAGACTTTCCCCAAAAAGCTTAATTTTTGAATAAAGTTCATCTGGGGAAAGTGCCCTACACGAAGCACAGTACCAGCGAAGGCCTGATCGCTGAGATTTTAAGTCGTCAAGGCATGACTTGGATATACCGGCACAAGATGCATGAAACATCTGCTCACATGGACCAGAACAGCTGAACATGGGGTTTAGAATGTTTTGGCTTTTGCAAAGTTCGTCCAAAGAACAAGCAACGATATTTTCTGCAGAAAAATAATCCATTTTTAATTTTATTAAAAAAATGAGCAGATGCAAAATGTGCTTTCAGGGTTACTTTATTCAGACAGTGTGTGCACAGTTTAGTAGAAAACAAAAAACAAACAACAACACTCACTGAACTGAAGATAAACAAATCACAGCACAAAGAAGAAACTAAAACACCGCAAGCATGCAAGATCAGAGCATAATATTTTGCATTTTCTCGTTCTCTCAAAATTTCTGATTGTACATGTAGTGCACAAAGTTCAATGAATTCATTTTGGATTTCGGAAGACAGATAGTGGACTTGGAGACGATGATGACTTTGTTGGGAATCCTTGACTGACTGTAAATGATTACGTAACATGGGATCGTAGCGAGCAATCAACTCCAAAACTCCCAAAAAATTTCCATTGTTAGGAGCTCCAACCAGATTACTATCGCCTCTTAAAGCCAAGCCTCTTTCTCCCAAAAATAAAATCGTATCTAAGATCCTTGTCAAAACCTCTCTCCATTTCTTTGTTTCGTATGCTATTTGTTCAGACAGCAATATGTCAATGGAAGAATTGTCTTTAAGTTAAGTTGCTAGATTACGCCACTTGATGTAACATTGAATGTGATCTTGCGTATTTTCGTAAGCTGGTAGCCTGTCGTACAATTTTTTCCACGTTTGGAGTTTGGAGTATCCTTCAGAATAGCAAAGATGAGAAAGAGTTGCTGCAGTATTTTAATCAAATAGACGACATGGTAAACAAAAAAACGCTTCAAGAGTACGACTCCAAACTAACAAATTTTGTTCTAATTTTTCTTTGTTGGACAAAATTTTAAAAAGTAGTGACATTGGAAATGGTTGATTGAATCGATCACGAGGAAAATTCATCGGCTTTTTTCATGGCCATGACGAATAGCATCTTCAGTCAGTTGTGGATTCAAAATCTTGTCTCTTAATGTGCCAATATCAAAATTTCTGGGTAACGATTCAAGGTCTACCATGTTATGTACATTTTTTTCTGGATTAACTTTAGGTTAGGTTAGGTTAAACCGGATGCCTTCGTGAAGGCTCACATAAACCAATTCAGGTCCTTAGTGGTACCGGTAGCGAACAAAGGGAACCTTCGTGTTTATTTAAAAATCTTTAAAGATTTGATTCTCGTTTCCCTCAATGCCCTGGTGGCTAGGGACCCAGTAGATGCGCACTCTCTTCGAAGCGCATAGTGCATCTAGTGCATCCCTGCCAGCCATGACACTTTTGGACTTGATGCGGAGCGCATGGATTTGATCGCCGCTTGACTGTCAACGAAAATGTTGATGTAAGAGTGTTGTGTGTCCATGCTGAGGGCTATCTCAGCAGCCTTCCTTATGGCAAATATTTCTGCCTGGAAGATACTGCAGTGGTTCGGCAGTTTATATGGCTGCCTTATATTAAGCTCTGCGCAATATACCGCCGCACCTACCCCCATAGGCATTTTGGATCCGTCTGTAAATATGTTGACCTCCTGCTGTGCTTGTTCTATTCCTTTGCACCAGTCTTTTGGTCCCAGTCTTTGTACCAGTCTTTAGTTGGAGTTGACTTCAGTGCCCCCCCGTGATGCATAGCGCTGCCTGCCGCTGAGTTTTCTCCAAGTGCCTGAGGAATGTTGATTTGTTCACAGCCGGCCACAACACAATAATCCCATAGAGTAGAATAGGACGCACTACCGTTACATAGATCCAGTGCATCAGAAAGGGTGAGAGACCCCAGGTACTGCTTAGCATCTTTTTGGATGTGTATAGCGCAATGGTGGATTTCTTCACCCTTTGGTTTTCCGACGTTGGTTTTCCGACGACTCCTAGATATTTTGTGTGTGTTTTCGGTATGAGACGTACATAAAACAAATGGATTTATCTATTGGAATTTTATTTTTCAAAAAAATTTACATTTGGTTTCTACGCTATAGAGAATTTAACCATAAAAAAGTTATTTTTACAAATAGTGTCAAATTGACACTAACATCATTTGAAGGTTAATTTTTATCATTTACAATTTTCAATGATTATATACATAAATATCTTCATTACTTTCGAACTAAGTAAAATTTTTACGATCAGAAAAATTTAAGGAATTTTCTAAAAATGTTATACCATACAGAATACTATGTACTAGACAACGTTTAGAAATAAATATAGTTTTTATTATTTCGAAATTAAACTAATGCCACTATTTTTGTTGTATAAATAAAGAAAAAACTTACCTCTAAATAAACGGAAGTTGGTTTTGTATTGAACTTATTTTTTCGACAAATATTCTTGTCAGCACAGTACGAATAGTAGACTTCTACTAGATTTTCGAGTCGAATAACTCAATTTTTCAAGCCACTCAAAACTACAATTAACTGCAGTCCGTTTCTCAAACATTTTCGATTTCTGGGATCTTTTTTTTTCTTGCATATTGTAATATTCACTCGCAATATTACATACCCAGCATTGATGAAACTTAAAGCTGACAACAATAATGAAACATGCAAGCCAAAAACAAAAACGTTTATTTTTGATGAGATAGGTAAGAATGACAAGAAATAAGGTAGACATTTTGAAATTAATTTTTTGAAGAGTTTGCTACTTTAATAAAAAATTGTTGCGTGAGCAGTAGATTTGCAAATTTTTTAAGCAAGTTAACAAGGATATATTATTTTTGTATCTTATAATAATTATATAGTTTATCTATCAGTGAAATCCTTAATTTATTCGTAAGTTAAAGAGGAATGTTTTAAATAAAACATGGCAGCTCTATTTAAAAATAACTCAATTGTTGCAACGGTATTTTATTGGATGAGTCGTTTTAAAGTTAACCTTGAACGCAATATACAGTGTGTCAAACTTGCAGCTACTAGAATAAAAGTTCTACGCATAAAATTTATTCATACATGGTAAAATGTACTCATACGTTTTCAATGTTTAATTGAATAAGGATAACTTAACAGACACATTTTCATGATCCTCATAACATATCGCAAAAGAATATTTTGAATAATTTTTATTTGTAAAAACTACGAAGTGGATAGTAAATTTTTTAAAATATTAGCTATTTGATATGAATAATTTCTGATAGCTAATATTTTATATTAGTTTAAAATAAACTTTATGTTTTATATAATGGATAACTTTTCAAACTTTCACATAAAAAATATACGCATTTTATTTGTCACTGTGATCAGCTTTGAGCTTTAAGTGAATTAAGTTCTTATGAATGTTTTTATTACTTTTAACGTTGTGCCCCAATAGGAAATGAAAAAATATTTCTAAAATGAAATGAAGCATGCAATTTTGAAATTCGAGCAAAGGAAGGTGTTCAAGATTAAACAAAAATAAATAGAAAAGTATGTATGTTGCCAACTCGCACGGTAGAAGTAAAACCTTCAGAAAAATTTAGCAATTCAACGACGATATATATTTTTTATATATTTTTCAAAAAAGGTCAAAACTATTGAACTCTTTTAAAAACATAGCTTAATCTTGATTTTGTGGTAAGAATAAAAGCAAGTAAAAATTGCATTTCTGACTACCATAAATAATTTCCCTAACCTCCTTTGCAAAATTTCTTCCAATTGATTTGCATAAATTGTTAAACTGCTTTTGTCATCCAAATATCAAGATATCTCGGCCACATATATTTATTCCAAAATCTTGTTTATATATTTTTATAAAATAGCCAAGTCTCAAAAATAATCAGTCCTATTCCACAATCCGAACGCATCAACTTTGACAGCTGTTTTTCGGATTTTTTCACGAAAGCCTTGCCTCGATGGATTTGTTTACGACAAAGAAAACATTTAAATTTTTATCGAATTAGGTCGTAATATAAAACTTGTACTTTTTGGTTAATGTAGGTAAAATATTTTCTTTTAAACCTGTGAATATGTTAGTTGAAATTTATTTAGTTCGTTTCCTACATTTCGTAATCCATTTCCTAAGTGTTAATGAAATCTCGCAATATTCTTTGACGAATTTTCATAGATTCTCTTTGTGAGAAATCTTCCTTTTATTGAGCGAAAATTGCAATTGCAATGAAATCCATTAAAATCATAGCTAAAAATACAATGTTGATCAAAAACACTTTATAGCCCAAACAGAATAGGCATAGCGAACACGTAGCGAGCTGTCGAAAACGTAGCCAACGAAATGTTGTGCACAGAATAGAATTTGTGTTGATAACGCAGATAGAGCTTTATGCTTACAATATTTTGTTATATTTTAAAAAATTAATAGATACAGCCTTTTGCATATCATAATTTGTTTGCTTTTTTACTAATTTGGACTAAAATGTTTTAGTTAATTTTAAGTTTTCTAATTTGAACTATGTATTTTGACATTACGCTACCGTTGGCTGCGGAAAAAGTTAAAAGTTCGTCAACATTTTTGTGTCGGCTGCGTTCGCTACGTGTTGGTTATTTTAATTATGTTCATTTCATAGGGTTGCAAGGCAACCAACTTCTATGTTGACATTTCTTCTGTTGGCTGCGTGTTGGCTATGCTTATTCTGTTTGGGCTATTAGTTTTTCAATTTTTCTTATTTATTTGTCTGATGTTTAAACCAGTTGTTTTCGAACTCCCGAAAGTAAGTTCGAAAAGGGGAAGTTTCGTTCGGAATTTGGATTAGCAAATTTGTCGTATTCGTAGCGTAGCTTTACGTTCGGAAATTCATTACGACGGATTCTGGAATAGGGCTGAATATATGTGAAAAAATTACCCCAATATCTCTCTCTAATAAAAATGTGTGACTAACATTTATTCTTTCATACCATCGATTATATCTAGATAGATAGCTGTCTTTATTATATGAATTAAACTCTTTCTTTTTTGTTTGCTTTGTTTTAATAATGTTTCTAAGAAATTTTCATTATGATACATACAAAGGAAAGTAAGAAATGTGAAATATAAGAAACAAAAACACTTCTCTCTTTCAACAACAAATCAGCTTTTTAGTATGTTGTCATCTATGTGGGCTATTTTGGTCAAACAATTTTTTGAAAAAAATATTGTGTAATAATCAAAAATCAGCTTTTTGTTTCTTTACTAATCCACCAATCCGGGCACCCTTAAAACTATCTTCTTTAACAACCAACCAGCTTTTCAGGATGTTGTCATCTATGTGGGCTATTTTGATCAATCCATTTTTTGAAAAAAAATTTTTAATAATCAAAAATCAGCTTTGTGTTACTTTACTAATCCACCAATCCGGGCCCCCTTAAAACTTTCTTCTTTAACAACCAATCAGCTTTTCAGTATGCTGTCATCTATGTGGGCTATTTTGGTCAAGCAATTTTTTAAACAAATAAAGGTTTTTTGTCATCAAAAATCAGCTTTTTGTTACTTTACTACTCCACCAATCCGGGCCCCCTTAAAACTCTCTTCTTTAACAACCAATCAAGCTTTTCAGTATGTAGTCATCTTAGTAGGCTAGTTTGGTCAAACAATTTTTCAAAAAACATTTTTTATAATAAAAAATCAGCTTTTTGTTGCTTTACTTACCCGCCAATCCGGGCCCCCTCAAAACTCCGGGCCCGGGCGGAACACCCCGTTCCCACCCCTCTCGGCAGGCCTGGCTATATAGCTTGCCAATTAAGGAGATGCTTAAGCGAAAATTTTAAGAGTCTGTGGAAAATAAAGCTGATGAAGCCAGTATTAACAACAGTAGCGATAGACCTAAGTCCAAACGCATGCGTACAGAGACACCCAATGATGGCAAATTGAAATTTGTTAACACTTCACACAGCAGCAAAACCAAAAACCAAGCCTGCGAAAGAAAGATTGCACAAACACAAAATACTACAGAAGATTTAACAAAAAATGCACAAGATGATGATGACGAAGCCCCTGCAGAAATGCCATCTACATCCGCTGCCCACACCAAACCGCAGCAACGGAAAGGAGCAACAAAGCAGAAAAACGCTTTAACAATAAAAATAAGAAAAACAAATATAAAAGGCACAAGAATTCGCGTTCGAATCAATCTAATGCATCAAACTATAAGTGCATCAAACTAATTTCGATTATCAAAAAGTGAACTTTAAGAAATTTCAAGGAAGCGCTCAACTAGCTTCAGGAGCAGAGCTTAAGCTACAGTTCCATGACAAGGTTACATGAAATGCTAGTTACTGTAAAAATGATTTTAATCTTCCACTTTTTTTCGCTTGCAGGGCAACTCAAATATGGCTAATAATAAAAAATTCAACAAGTTATTTACATTTAGCAATGTAAAGAGTAAAATGTAGTTAAATATAACATTTAACAATCATTAGTAATAATGACAAGTAATATTATCTAATTATCTTTTTTTTGTATCATTTTACATAATACACAAAAGAATCATATCTAAGTTATTTTAACGAGGATTTTTGTGTATAGGAGGAGCAAAAAAATTTTTTCTTCAAGGGACTCCATTCAAAACAAAAAGAAACAAAACGATTTTTTTAATTGAAGACTAAGAATATATGTACAAAATTAAGACAGCCGATGAAGTGATCACTACAAATAGTTTTACACGAATATTTAAAAATTTAGAAATTTTAAGTTGTGCACTTTTGAAGTGGGTGTGCGATATGTTTGTCACTTATTAATTTTTTAAGGGTTTTTCGGTTCATTCATTCACTGGAAAAGTAACTTTCGTCGTATTATTTTTTTGTTGGTGAGAGCAAATAACTCTCACAACATATCTTATTTTTTGACGTCTTGTACACAAACTCCAGCAATGCATTGGTATACACAAAAATCCTAGTTAAAATAACTTACTTGATCTAGAATCTGAACTATTCACCGTAAAATAAAAAATTTGTTTTGTATTTTAGAAAAAGATCCATTTTTCAATCAATATTTTAACCACTATCGTGTCATGTGCTGTAGCGGAGCTTAAATTTTGAGTTTATCTAATGAAATATCAACAAATTTTGTATCTTTTGTTTTAGCGGAGCTGTAATCGTCCAAAGTTAGAATTTAGAAAAAAAACTGTTGATTAAGTGTATTTTTACATAAAAAACACATTTTAAATTTGGACGACTGGCGCTAAAACAAAAGATACCGGATACGGAATTTGTAAACTAGTATTATTTATCCAAACAGGTCTGAATATGAGTGTACTGCTATTATTTCGTTCGCAGCCATACCTATACGGCAGTTTAAAGACTTAGTAATTTTTTAAAGGTCTGTTCGGAAATGTATCATGATGCGCCAACTGCTTTTGCAGCACAAGCAAAATGTTTGAAAAATTCCAATTTTGGAGCACTGGTGAACGCAGACTTTATGGGCTATGTGTATATGAAAAGAGCCAATTTGACTACTATGATAGAGAGCTAAGATGAGCATTTTCTAAGAGACTATTTATTATTTAAGTAATGTTCGGAACCGGGTTGGGCAATTTTGGGTAATTATTGTGTGTATTATGATTTTAAAGATTTAAAAAAAGCATAACTTTTGAATTGAACTAAAAAAAGCAACGTTGAATTTATGTTTTATTTAAGTTTAGAAACTATACCTTCTGATAAGAAAATTTTTTATGAAAATTTAAGCGATATGATAAATCAGATTTTTATTAAAAGTCAAAACTCAGACAAAAACTCAATCGAATAGAGCGAAATAGCATTAATTTATTTTAACAAAACTTTATTATGTTCATTGGCATTAAGCTCAAATAAAAAAACAATATTATGTTTAGCTAACAAAATAGTTAAAATAAAATTCAGAATTTAAAAGACTAATATTGATCTCAATTAACAATATTTATTGTTTATGAAGTTTCCTCTTTATTTTGGTTAAAATAACTGAGATTTTATTACAATACATTATATCAAATATCTTCACAAAAATTCCCTAATTTTCATTGTTATTTTATTTGTTTAAACATGGCGTGACATTTGACATACATGTATATAGAAGGTTTATTCTAGGTGCAGAAGAACCCCTATCTTGGTTACTCATCATCATAATATAAGCGTACGTAAATTGGTAAGTTCTAATGACTTATATTTAAAAGCTTTATTATAATAGAACTAGCAGGCCCCTGTTGTCCGCGTTTTTTTATCAATCTTCTTAACGCCTTAAAGACGGTACAATATTTTTACACATGTGCTAATCTTTACCTAATTTTGACTACTTTTTGACTACTTTGACTAGTTTTGCGACATCCGACTTAAAGATGCGATATGGCCTCCTTTTGGCCTCACCTTTATTGGCTTAAGACAATACATATCACAGAAATAAAAAATTTTATTGTTTTCTTTTGTTTTATTTTTTGGAGCGAATAAGGCAAAAACGAATTTTGGGCTTATTTTGGGCGAATAAGCAATGCGTGGCAGCTGAGACGATTTCTTAAAAAACTTAATACCTTAATTAAATATTCTTATTATTAAAATTTCGAAAGAAAAATAACCCTTAATAAATATGTAGCAAAACTATATTTTAAAAATTTTTTAATAAAAATCGTACCAGTGGCTTTGCAGTAAAGTCGTAACTTTTCATTTTCACTTCAATTTTATATAATAGTATAGATAAACATTAAAGACCACTACCAAGAATTAAGCCTCAGCTTCGGTCTTAAGCTTGATGTTGGCGGCCTTGTGTTCTGCTTAGCCTTCCTTTCAGGGTTGGTAAGTTTCTTACCGTCCGTCTACTGTCAGTCTACTCCTACTGCCTTTTGAGTGGAATCAGCAATTTGTTGATGAGCCTTGTTGTAAATTTCTTCAATATCATCAGCACGGATTCCCAACTTGATGTAACTGCGGAATTGGCGTTTGAAGGCTTCTTCCTCAAGAGTGCGCATATAATCAGCAACATGTTAACCAAAGATATGTGAACGATGAACATCGGCATTGAAGCTTTTGGTCTCTGCAAAGTAGCCAGGGAAACGCTTGACGGAGGGTGGAATATTCAAACCACAATCTACAGCACCTTTCATGGCACCGAATACACGGCACCAGTAGTGGTAAGTGCTAAACCGACATCTAAGTAACAACGGAATGCATCTGGTCCATCATCGACAGGTTCAACATTGTATTCCTCACCGGTAACTTCAGAGCAACCAGCATAAATCGAGTCTGAACCCAATTTGTTGAGCACACGACGTACCACCAAGCCAGTGCAGTAGACCGACCTTAATGCCTCATTTGGGAAGCTCATGCGAATCTGGCATAATTCTGTGGAGAGACAAACGAATTATAGCCCAAACAGAATAGGCATAGCCAACACGTAGCGAGCTGTCGAAAATGTAGCCAACGAAATGTTGTGCACAGAATAGAATTTGTGTTGATAACGCAGATAGAGCTTTATGCTTACAATATTTTGTTATATTTTACAAAATTAATAGATACTGCCTTATGCATATCATAATTTGTTTGCTTTTTTACTAATTTGGACTAATATGTTTTAGTTAATTTTAAGTTTTATAATTTGAACTATGTATTTTGACATTTCGCTACCGTTGGCTGCGGAAAAAGTTAAAAGTTCGTCCAAATTTTTGTGTCGGCTGCGTTCGCTACGTGTTGGTTATTTTTATTATGTTCATTTCATAGGGTTGCAAGGCAACCAACTTCTATGTTGACATTTCTTTTGTTGGCTGCGTGTTGGCTATGCTTATTCTGTTTGGGCTATTAAACAATTAAGAGTACTTCGCATACATTATTTACAACTTACATGAAATTAATTTATTTATTTTCTTTGTGTTGCACAAAACATTTTTAGTGGTGAATTTATACAAACAGTGAAGTCGAACAGGGTTGCCACCACGAAGTTAAAAAGTACCCTTGAAAAGGTCCCAAATGTATCCACTTTAGAAAAAAGGGTATCCACGTATCAAATTCGAAAAATCAATAATATATTCATTTTTTTAACACAAAAACAAAATTTAAAATTTGTCAAACAATAAAACCCAATTTTTGACGCTTTAATAACAATTTTGCAAGAAAAAACATGCACATAATAAAAACGTCTAACGATAACGCCCGAAAATTTTATGTATTTTTAGGATTTTTTTAATATAAAAACGATATAAAACGATAAAATAGAAAACGATATTTAAACTTTTAAGGTATATTGCATGGTACAAAAATGTATCAGGCATCCTTGACAACAACCTATTTTCTCACGAGCTGCAATAAACGAAAGCCAAACAAAACAAAACAAAACGAGCGTTCAATTGCAGTTTTTCAATACTTTTTTAAAGCACCACCGCCTCCGTTGACATCGTATCGTGGAGTTTCAGTTTTTATCAACAAAGACAAAGATTAATTATGGAAATTATTAATTTGCATACATTATTTACAAATCGCCCCGGTGGTGCAGTGCGTTAGTGCGCGCTTGCACGAGTATCACAAAGATTTCTGATGAAGCCCTTAGCCAGGCCGAAATTGCAATAAGGTCAGCTAGTGATTTTTTCCTTTTCATATTGAAAAACTTTGTTGTTGTTGTTGTTTCTTTGGAAAGATTCGTTAGAACAATTAATTGTTCTAACTTTGACCTTAAGCTCAATAAACGATTTTAAACTATCAAACAACTAGAATTTGTATTTAAAATCAAGTATGATTTAAGCTATCAAACATTTAGAATTTGTATTTAAATCATATAAAGTCAACATAATAAATATAGAGGTCATTTAGGAAATAACTTTAATGAAATTTATTTATTTATGTGACACAAAACATTTTTCATATCTCCATAGCACGCTCTCGTTTTGATTTTCTTTTGTTTGACATACGTTTATCGAAGCAAAAACTCCCGCTCCTACTATATAATAATTATACTATGGTATATTGTAACACTCCACAAAAAAAAAATTTTATTTTGATAAATTTTCAAAATAAGAGCCTGGACGGTGTTATAAATTTTCACTCTTCTATTTGTATTCAAAATAAAAACAAAGATTATTAATGGTATTCACTGCGTCATTTAAGCCCTGCTAATTTGCTAAATTTAACAAATTTGTTAAGTCCTGTCAAAATTTTGTATGGGAAAAGATTCAGCAAGTTAACAAGCTCAGCTCCGTGTTTTTGCCTAGCCGATACCATTTGTTAAGTTGGAAACGTCAAACTTATTGAGTGAAGTGATAAATCGTTTTTGGAATGAGTTCTAATAAGTACCATATTATTTTTGATTTGTAGCTTCAAAGTCTAAAAACTGCTCTTTATTAATAAAAAAATAAAAACTTTGCAACGGGGCTGGTAGAGATGTAAAACATTTCAAAGGTTCTGAGTAGCAAATGTTTAAAAAGGGTTAACGAACTGTAATATAAAATTGAAATACATTTTTTGTTACAGAGTACTGGTTACACGAGTTATTATAACATCTTTTTAGCTGTAGAAGTCTGTCTTTTGATTTTGACATATCAGTTTAGCACTTTATTGTAAAATGTCTTAGCAGGTTCATTCATATCAACAGCTACTAACTTTAACAATTTAGCTGTTAAGCAGGACTTAACAAATTTTACTGAATACCATTATTATTAAATAATGATAACAGAAGAACGTGCTTTTGAAATTTAAGTTTTAAAAACAGGGTTATTGACCGGTTTTAAGTGTAACATATACGATTTTTTTAAATAAAACTTTGATAGCGATAGCCACTGATGTTGTGAATTAAATATTTCAGATGTTTAGACTGATTAGCTTTTGTTTTTCTACAACACATCGCCGAAAAAAAGTAGTTTTGAGATAAATAAGTGTGAAAACAGTAACTGTTGAGTCAGTTTTTAAAGTACTTGTAACTATCAAATAACAAAAGTTTTAATAGCTCTCTCTCATTTCATGAAATAAAATAGGTGATTTAATATTCACTTAGACTTAATGTCAATTCTTTATTATACGAAAAATATTAATTTTTAAATGTAATTAGCAATGCGCTAGGCACTACGATGTGCATTTAGGTATTGGCGGCATAATTTATAAGCTTTTACTGTTTCCCACTTTTGATCAAGTGAATGATCTTTGAAGACATGGCACTACGCTATTTTGTGCTCACTGGTTTTGCATATAAGGCATATTTTAGCTGGCGTAAGTTTTTCGCTTATGTGTGCGTTCATTGATGCACTTTTACTGGAAGGTGCAACCGGCACGATCTGGCTAGCTGCCTCGGCAATTTTAAATATCCAGTCACTGAATACCTTGACTATAGGGATTCGCTCATCCTTCAAACTATTAAGATGCGCCTCCAGATGGCATGCTTCCATCGTTGAACAAATATTTTTGACACGTAATGCGAAATCTATGATTGCTTCTAGTTTGTCTTTAGGTGGTGGCAATTGTCTAGCTTTCTCCACCATTCGCTCAATAACGTGTTCAGGCCTTCCAAAACACATTCTCAAAGTTTGAATAATCTCAGGTATCATTCCCGGCAACATCAATTTGGCTTTAACCATTTCGCGTGCACGGCCCTTTAAACATGATTGCAAGCGCATCAAATTTTCAGCGTTTGTGTAGCCCGCCATTGCTGTGCTATTTTCAGAAGTGCTGATGAACAGTGGCCACTCCTCTGGGTCACCGCTAAAATGCATCAACTATTTGGGGATAGCTTGTCTTGCCGCGATTTGGGCAGCCGTCGGACCGACGTTGAATGGTGGCGGCGCTTGCCTTGTAGCGATTTGGGCAGTCGTTGGAACTACGTTGAAATATGGAGTAGCTTGCCTTGTCGCCATTTCTGCAGCGCTTTGGCATCTTGTGTTGCTGACCTGGCTTACTGTAATTTGCAGCGGATTTATCTGCGATGGCGAGTTTAGCTCGCGTTGAGACAGTATCCAATATTTTTTTTCCAAATATTGCTGCTGCATTTTACGTTCTTCTTCTAACATTTCTAATTTAAGCTGTTCGTTCATTTGCAAATTTATTTGTTGATTTTTTACATCTTCGTTAGCGAGTGTTGCCTTTTGAAAAGGGGAAATGTAAATGTTCACTATAATTTGCATGCTGCATAGTTGAGGTGCACGTTGCAGCTTGACTCACATTAGTATTTAAATATGTTGTTGCATTGTACGGTGTTGCCATCATTGTGGTAGAAGACACTAACTGCGGCTGTGTAGACATTACTGTATTGGTATAAAAATTTGACCCTGGCTGCATCTGTGATTGCCTTAGAAAGGGCTCAGTGCAATTTTTGCCATTGACGCTGTTGTAGAATGTGATGTCATTGCCATTGCGATTTCTGCCGACTATGATGTAAGCCCATCTGTCGACAATATATTTCTACGATACTCGCCGCTTGGTGAAGACGCAGACCTCGGTAGTTCTGGCAGAGGTACTGAGCTCAAGGTGTTACCGTTGGCTTGAAGACGGCAGCTATCGCAATGCCAGCTTAGGTCCTCAATGCCGCTATTAACTCCAACGTAGTCGAAATGAAACCATTGCTCACATATGTCGCATTGAACCATGCGGTCGTTGTCTAGCTCATCACACTTTTTGCAATTGTAATCATTGCCCGTTTTGTCGTCAGACATTTTAAGCGATTTGGATTTTTAAAATAAATTTATTAAATAAATTGAATTAAATTTCTTCAGGCAAAATTTTAAAGAAGAAAAATTATTTTTTAAAGACTTGTGTTGAACTCCAGAATACTGTACTACGACTAACTGAAAAGTATGTTTTCACAAAATTATATATATATATTGAATTTAACTGTGCCATGATACCATTATTTTGTTTGTTGCATGTACATATTTACAAAGTATATGCTGCTATATATAAATATAATAACAATTGAAAAACATCAAATAAGAGCCGTTTCATTGTGTAGCAAAATTTATACTTCTCAACCTAGCTTAATGGTTTCGGCGGTAACATTCTCCCCCTCGTAAGTAAGTCCTATCGTGATGAGCTTACGTTCTTAAGGTCGCCGACGTCTAGAACTGCTATCTTTGCTACTGGTCTCTCGAGGATTCCGTTTTTAGTTTGAACCGTTGCTCTGCGTACTTGACCGTCTTTTGCTGTTACTAAGGCCACGATGACACCTTTCAGCCAACAGTTACGGGGTAGATTTTCATCTAGGATAATCACTACATCTCCTAGGGCTAGAGGCGGTTGTTTATGAAACCATTTACTTCTACGAGCTAAAATCGGTGCGTACTCTTTCACCCATCTTTTCCAGAAACGATCGGCGAAAGCTTGAGTTTGTCTCCAACGCTGTCGGAGGTCTGCATCGTCGTTACACATCGGCTTATAACCACCGGATGAGCCGAGCAGCAGATGATTGGGCGTAATGGCTTCATCGTCGCAGCTTTCCAGTGAAACAAAAGTAAGAGGACGAGAGTTTATAATAAACTCAACTTCCCATAGTGCGCTTCTTAAGCTCTCTTCGTTAAAATTTACCGATGTGGTCATGGTATACAGAAGTGTTTTGATTGATCGTATTAGCCTTTCCCATGCTCCGCCCATGAGCGGTGCAGATGGAGGACTAAATTTCCATTTAATGTCGTCATGTTTTGAAACGATGTCTGAGTACTTTATATTGTTGCACTCTTCTCGCAAAATTTTTTCACTTGCCTTAAAGTTGGTGCCATTATCGCTGTAAATTTCTTTTGGTGTACCGCGACGTGACGTAAAGTTGCGTATGGCCATTATACAGGAACTGGTGTCCAAGCTGTGGGCTAATTCAATATGAATAGCTCGTACGGCTAGGCAGGTAAATATTACACCCCACCGTTTTTCTCTTCTCCTACCGACCGCTACATACAATGGACCGAAAAAATCTATTCCTACGTAGCTAAATGGACGCTCGAAGCTAGCTAGGCGCGCCGCAGGCAATGGAGTCATATGAGGCAGACGTGGTGCAGCGCAGTTGTTTTTGCAGTGTTGACACAGTCTTCGAACTGTTTTATATAAAACACGCAGCTGTGGTATGTAGTACCAACTTCTAATTTTGTTTATTACTGCTTCATGTGATATATGATGGAAGTTTTCAAGATGAAATCGAACCAATAAAAATGTTACGTGATGCTTATCTGGCAAAATTATTGCATCCTCGCTGTTCAGAAATTCTGCTCTACCACGAATTCTCAAAAGATGCTGGTCATCGACGTAAGGATTCACAGAAATTAGTTTACTCTTTTTTCCAAAAGTTTTACCATTTTTTAGAGTGTGTAGCTCATTAGCATACTCACTCATTTGAGCTTATTGCATCAATCTGATCTTTGCCTTCTGGATCATCTCAACTGAAACATCTTGAAAACGCGATATTAAGAAACTCGCAGCTTTAAGCTTATCTAAATAAAGCAGGAAATTGGCTATTGCTCGATATAGCCTTCTACAGTCAGAGAAATATTCAAAATTTATTGAACTAAGAGGTTCGATAATTTGGTCGGTGACGAAAACGTAATTTTCTTAGCGCTGTCTTCTTTTATGCACAAATCCTCACAGATAGGCCAGCAGTCTGCTTCATCTTTTAAAATCGAAGGTCCCGTAAACCACATTTCTGCTTCCCAGTCGAGCCGCATTTTAGTTGCAAAGTCAGCGGGATTCTTTTTGGATGGCACCCACCTCCATTGTGTTATATTTGTGCTTTCTAGTATTTCGCCTATACGTTTCATTTCAAACTGCTGAAATTTTCTAGGATCCATTTGAAATCTTTAATATACTAGCAGCCAATCTTACGCCGATAACAGCCGATTGTAGCTCCAGCCTCGGGATGGATAGAGCTTTGAGTGGAGACACCTTTGACTTTGCCGCAACAATACTAACGGTTACATGATCTGCAAATCGTATACGCAGATAGCTTATAGCAGCATACGCATTCCCTCCAGCATCTACGAAGGTATGTAATTGAACATCGATGGCGTTATTTAATGATGGTGAATAGCAGCGTGGAATCTTGATATTTGCTATTAGCGGCACAACAGCTTTCCATTGTTGCCACTTGATGCAGAGTTCATCTGTTAACTCGTTGTCCCAACCGATGCCCTCGCGCCAAACATATTGAAGCAAAATTTTTAGGCCAACGGTGAAGCACGATAGAAAGCCCATGGGGTCAAAAATAGACATCAATACTTGGAGAGTTTCCCTTTTGGTTGGCGATACATTATCAACAAACACGTTGCGTCGAAGTCTTGCAAATCTGAAAATGTAATGGAAGGTATCGTCGTTAGGATTCCAATACATACCAAGAGTTTTGTCAGATGGTGCCAATTCTATAGGCGCCTGCTCGTTTGTTGTAGTGTTGCGCAATTGAGTTAAAACTTTCATCGAATTTGAGGAACAGTTGCGAATGTTGAACCCACCATCAGCGTGAATATGCTTCACTTGTTGTGCTAACTCAAGAGCCTCCATGTCGCTGTCGACGCTGTCTATAAGATCGTCTACATAATGATATTTCTGGATGGCTTCAACTGCTCTAGGATACTGCTGTCGAAATCTTTGAGCATTTTTGTCGCGGACGAAGTGTGCAATGCAAGGTGCGCAGCGAATTCCAAACGTTAAGGCGCGCATTACAAATACGCTTGGCTTATGAATTTCGTCGTCCTTGTCCCACCACAAAAAACGTTGTACGTGCGAGTCGCTTTCTCTGACCTTGATCTGGTGAAACATTTCGGCGATGTCGCCGCTGATCGCTACTTGACCTATCCGAAAATTCAACAGAACGTCTACAAGTGAATTTAGCAAATCAGGTCCGCTTAACATTAAATCGTTGAGGGAGAACCCTTGAGATTTCGCTGCTGCATCCCAAACTAGACGAACTTTAACAGGCTTGTTGGGGTTAAGGGTAATGAATATCGGTAAGTTCCAAACAGGACCATTCGTATTGTCAATCTCATCTTTGGAAAGTTTTCTCGCGTATTTTTTTACTAGCAAATTGTCGACTTGCTTTTGAAGTGTTGCTCGCAGTTCTGGATCTTTTCTGAATTTTTTGTGGAGACACATCAATCGCCGTAGTGCAGTTGCGTAGCTATCTGGTAATTCAGACTTAACATTGCGCCAAAGTAGCCCAACTTCAAAGTGCCCATCTCGAAGCTGACATGTTCCTTCTAAAATGTCTAATGCCTTTGCATCATCTGCTGATATCAGTGACTTAGTTGCTGATGATTCAAAATTGAAATTTTCTTTCACCATCTCATGGAGTTCTTCGTAGCGCCGTTTACACTCGCATGTGTGCACGTTTAAAAGAGCTTTTGTACTGATAGAACCGCACCCCTGTATAGTCCAGCCTAGGCGAGCTTTTGATCCAATCGGTTGGCCCCATGATCCTTCGCGTATTTTTAGGGGAATGGCCAGCTTCCAATTATCTACACCAATCAGAAGAGACGGCTTTGCATTGCTATACGACTGTATAGGTAACCCTTCTAGGTAAGGATATTTCACAGCAATCTTACTCATATTAAGCGTTTGAGCAGGCAGGCCGAGGCTTTCTACAGTATGCACTCCTTCCAGCATGTATTTAGTGCCATTCTGCTTATTAAAAACATGTAGCGAGGTCCTCATGGATGAATTTTCCTGTCGTGTAGTGTTACCGGTCCACCTTAGGCAGAGTGGATCTTCAATACCTTTTAAACCTAGATTGTCAAAGATTTCTTTCTCTATGAGAGTTACTGATGAGCCCTCGTCTAAAAAGGCAAATGTGTCAATAAATTTTGTTTTTGAATGTATACGGATTGGAATTCTTCGAAAATATAGCCTCTCTACTTCTTGGTCGCCGCTATGTGAATTAAAAACTTCGCTACGCCCTTGATTTTTACTTACCGTAAATGTAACTCAATATATATAACCCACATAACAATTGAGTAAACTCAATATATATATATATAGAATTGTGTTGAACTCCAGAATACTGTACTACGACTAACTGAAAAGTATGTTTTCACAAAATTATATATATATATTGAATTTAACTGTGCCATGATACCATTATTTTGTTTGTTGCATGTACATATTTACAAAGTATATGCTGCTATATATAAATATAATAACAATTGAAAAACATCAAATAAGAGCCGTTTCATTGTGTAGCAAAATTTATACTTCTCAACCTAGCTTAATGGTTTCGGCGGTAACATTCTCCCCCTCGTAAGTAAGTCCTATCGTGATGAGCTTACGTTCTTAAGGTCGCCGACGTCTAGAACTGCTATCTTTGCTAATGGTCTCTCGAGGATTCCGTTTTTAGTTTGAACCGTTGCTCTGCGTACTTGACCGTCTTTTGCTGTTACTAAGGCCACGATGACACCTTTCAGCCAACAGTTACGGGGTAGATTTTCATCTAGGATAATCACTACATCTCCTAGGGCTAGAGGCGGTTGTTTATGAAACCATTTACTTCTACGAGCTAAAATCGGTGCGTACTCTTTCACCCATCTTTTCCAGAAACGATCGGCGAAAGCTTGAGTTTGTCTCCAACGCTGTCGGAGGTCTGCATCGTCGTTACACATCGGCTTATAACCACCGGATGAGCCGAGCAGCAGATGATTGGGCGTAATGGCTTCATCGTCGCAGCTTTCCAGTGAAACAAAAGTAAGAGGACGAGAGTTTATAATAAACTCAACTTCCCATAGTGCGCTTCTTAAGCTCTCGTCGTTAAAATTTACCGATGTGGTCATGGCATACAGAAGTGTTTTGATTGATCGTATTAGCCTTTCCCATGCTCCGCCCATGAGCGGTGCAGATGGAGGACTAAATTTCCATTTAATGTCGTCATGTTTTGAATCGATGTCTGAGTACTTTATATTGTTGCACTCTTCTCGCAAAATTTTTTCACTTGCCTTAAAGTTGGTGCCATTATCGCTGTAAATTTCTTTTGGTGTACCGCGACGTGACGTAAAGTTGCGTATGGCCATTATACAGGAACTGGTGTCCAAGCTGTGGGCTAATTCAATATGAATAGCTCGTACGGCTAGGCAGGTAAATATTACACCCCACCGTTTTTCTCTTCTCCTACCGACCGCTACATACAATGGACCGAAAAAATCTATTCCTACGTAGCTAAATGGACGCTCGAAGCTAGCTAGGCGCGCCGCAGGCAATGGAGTCATATGAGGCAGACGTGGTGCAGCGCAGTTGTTTTTGGAGTGTTGACACAGTCTTCGAACTGTTTTATATAAAACACGCAGCTGTGGTATGTAGTACCAACTTCTAATTTTGTTTATTACTGCTTCATGTGATATATGATGGAAGTTTTCAAGATGAAATCGAACCAATAAAAATGTTACGTGATGCTTATCTGGCAAAATTATTGCATCCTCGCTGTTCAGAAATTCTGCTCTACCACGAATTCTCAAGAGATGCTGGTCATCGACGTAAGGATTCACAGAAATTAGTTTACTCTTTTTTCCAAAAGTTTTACCATTTTTTAGAGTGTGTAGCTCATTAGCATACTCACTCATTTGAGCTTGTTGCATCAATCTGATCTTTGCCTTCTGGATCATCTCAACTGAAACATCTTGAAAACGCGATATTAAGAAACTCGCAGCTTTAAGCTTATCTAAATAAAGCAGGAAATTGGCTATTGCTCGATATAGCCTTCTACAGTCAGAGAAATATTCAAAATTTATTGAACTAAGAGGTTCGATAATTTGGTCGGTGACGAAAACGTAATTTTCTTAGCGCTGTCTTCTTTTATGCACAAATCCTCACAGATAGGCCAGCAGTCTGCTTCATCTTTTAAAATCGAAGGTCCCGTAAACCACATTTCTGCTTCCCAGTCGAGCCGCATTTTAGTTGCAAAGTCAGCGGGATTCTTTTTGGATGGCACCCACCTCCATTGTGTTATATTTGTGCTTTCTAGTATTTCGCCTATACGATTCATTTCAAACTGCTGAAATTTTCTAGGATCCATTTGAATTCTTTAATATACTAGCAGCCAATCTTACGCCGATAACAGCCGATTGTAGCTCCAGCCTCGGGATGGATAGAGCTTTGAGTGGAGACACCTTTGACTTTGCCGCAACAATACTAACGGTTACATGATCTGCAAATCGTATACGCAGATAGCTTATAGCAGCATACGCATTCCCTCCAGCATCTACGAAGGTATGTAATTGAACATCGATGGCGTTATTTAATGATGGTGAATAGCAGCGTGGAATCTTGATATTTGCTATTAGCGGCACAACAGCTTTCCATTGTTGCCACTTGATGCAGAGTTCATCTGTTAACTCGTTGTCCCAACCGATGCCCTCGCGCCAAACATATTGAAGCAAAATTTTTAGGCCAACGGTGAAGCACGATAGAAAGCCCATGGGGTCAAAAATAGACATCAATACTTGGAGAGTTTCCCTTTTGGTTGGCGATACATTATCAACAAACACGTTGCGTCGAAGTCTTGCAAATCTGAAAATGTAATTGAAGGTATCGTCGTTAGGATTCCAATACATACCAAGAGTTTTGTCAGATGGTGCCAATTCTATAGGCGCCTGCTCGTTTGTTGTAGTGTTGCGCAATTGAGTTAAAACTTTCATCGAATTTGAGGAACAGTTGCGAATGTTGAACCCACCATCAGCGTGAATATGCTTCACTTGTTGTGCTAACTCAAGAGCCTCCATGTCGCTGTCGACGCTGTCTATAAGATCGTCTACATAATGATATTTCTGGATGGCTTCAACTGCTCTAGGATACTGCTGTCGAAATCTTTGAGCATTTTTGTCGCGGACGAAGTGTGCAATGCAAGGTGCGCAGCGAATTCCAAACGTTAAGGCGCGCATTACAAATACGCTTGGCTTATGAATTTCGTCGTCCTTGTCCCACCACAAAAAACGTTGTACGTGCGAGTCGCTTTCTCTGACCTTGATCTGGTGAAACATTTCGGCGATGTCGCCGCTGATCGCTACTTGACCTATCCGAAAATTCAACAGAACGTCTACAAGTGAATTTAGCAAATCAGGTCCGCTTAACATGAAATCGTTGAGGGAGAACCCTTGAGATTTCGCTGCTGCATCCCAAACTAGACGAACTTTAACAGGCTTGTTGGGGTTAAGGGTAATGAATATCGGTAAGTTCCAAACAGGACCATTCGTATTGTCAATCTCATCTTTGGAAAGTTTTTTCGCGTATTTTTTTACTAGCAAATTGTCGACTTGCTTTTGAAGTGTTGCTCGCAGTTCTGGATCTTTTCTGAATTTTTTGTGGAGACACATCAATCGCCGTAGTGCAGTTGCGTAGCTATCTGGTAATTCAGACTTAACATTGCGCCAAAGTAGCCTAACTTCAAAGTGCCCATCTCGAAGCTGACATGTTCCTTCTAAAATGTCTAATGCCTTTGCATCATCTGCTGATATCAGTGACTTAGTTGCTGATGATTCAAAATTGAAATTTTCTTTCACCATCTCATGGAGTTCTTCGTAGCGCTGTTTACACTCGCATGTGTGCACGTTTAAAAGAGCTTTTGTACTGATAGAACCGCACCCCTGTATAGTCCAGCCTAGGCGAGCTTTTGATCCAATCGGTTGGCCCCATGATCCTTCGCGTATTTTTAGGGGAATGGCCAGCTTCCAATTATCTACACCAATCAGAAGAGACGGCTTTGCATTGCTATACGACTGTATAGGTAACCCTTCTAGGTAAGGATATTTCACAGCAATCTTACTCATATTAAGCGTTTGAGCAGGCAGGCCGAGGCTTTCTATAGTATGCACTCCTTCCAGCATGTATTTAGTGCCATTCTGCTTATTAGAAACATGTAGCGAGGTCCTCATGGATGAATTTTCCTGTCGTGTAGTGTTACCGGTCCACCTTAGGCAGAGTGGATCTTCAATACCTTTTAAACCTAGATTGTCAAAGATTTCTTTCTCTATGAGAGTTACTGATGAGCCCTCGTCTAAAAAGGCAAATGTGTCAATAAATTTTGTTTTTGAATGTATACGGATTGGAATTCTTCGAAAATATAGCCTCTCTACTTCTTGGTCGCCGCTATGTGAATTAAAAACTTCGCTACGCCCTTGATTTTTACTTACCGTAAATGTAACTCAATATATATAACCCACATAACAATTGAGTAAACTCAATATATATATATATAGAATTGTGTTGAACTCCAGAATACTGTACTACGACTAACTGAAAAGTATGTTTTCACAAAATTATATATATATATTGAATTTAACTGTGCCATGATACCATTATTTTGTTTGTTGCATGTACATATTTACAAAGTATATGCTGCTATATATAAATATAATAACAATTGAAAAACATCAAATAAGAGCCGTTTCATTGTGTAGCAAAATTTATACTTCTCAACCTAGCTTCATTATTTCGGCGGTAACAGTAACTATGGATATTGGTACTGTGCGCTGGATACCTTCCAAAACGGCTGTAGAAGCGGAAATAACCTCAGTATGCTTAAACAATTTAAAAGTATTTTCTAGAAAGCCTATACTTTTGAAATATTAGAAAAACTAGACCACCTCATGCCTTAAAAAGGAACATACATTTCAGTCTTTTATATAAATAACGTGTTGCTATTGCCTTTTATTCACTTTAATTTTATTAGTATAATATTTATACAAAAAGCAATATACAAGATAATATATAATTGCATAATAAAGGAACAAAATATGGAATAGCTTATAAAGTTCAATGTAACGTAAACTGTATGGGTAGCTATTGCCCTTTTTCATATAAAATTTAAAAGTTCAAAATTGTTCGTTTTTTAGTAGCTATATTAGAAAAAAAAATCTAAAGAAAATCTGTTAGTCTTATCGTTTATTGAAAGTTTTGAATTAGAAAAATTCAGCTGAGAAAGACTTTAAAGGTTTAAGAATTTAAGAAACTATCAACTTTTTTATATATTTGCATACAAAAACATATATTCATATTAAAAAGTATCCTTACTTACACAGAAGCTTAAATAAAAGTATCCATCCATTTTTAAAAGAGAAAAGTATCCGAATTGATTTGCAGCCAAACGGCAACACTGAAGTTGAAGATTTTCAACATGGCTTATTCACCACTAAAAAACCAGGGAAGTTTTCCTGTGCACTTCTGATTTCTTTTGTGTCATATCTTTTGTTACCCATTTTGTTCCAATAATGTAACTTTTTAAAGTCTGCGGTGGTCGCCGGAAATAGGTGAGATTCTCTTCGATTACCAAAAACCAGGGAAGTTTTCCGGTGCAATTACGACCACAGTCAAACATTTTGCGCTAGTATTGGGGCAATTTGACGTAAAATCGTACATCGTGCCATCCCTTTCTACAACTCGCCCATCAAAGTTTCCTATCTGGTTATCTGTGCTTCAGAATACATTTCTGGAATGCTACTTAAGACTTCTACAGAATGGGGTATTGAAAGAGATAAAGTTTCGGCTGTAGTAACAGACAACGAAACCAACATGGTAGAGCTGCTTCTAGACGACGGTACAATGTCTTAAGACAAATTTTCATGTGACTGTCAAATTTTGTCCGATGCTTCTAGACGACGGTACAATGTCTTAAGACAAATTTTCATGTGACTGTCAAATTTTGTCCTATGCGAAAAGTATTTTCCAATTTGCTTCCACACGAACCTATTTTCTGTGTGACAAAAATATAAACAACAACAACTGTTTATGCCAAAAAGAAAATTTTAATAAATGCATTCAGAGACGACCGTATTAGCAATTTATAGCGTAATTATATTAATTAATTCTATTAAAAAGAAGAAATTAATGGAAAAAAAAGAATAGATACAGAGCATTGTGGAGCCGTGCATGGCTTTTGCCACGAAAAAGCTCTATGAGCTTAAGAACTCCTGCCTAAGGCCATTCAACTGAACTAAAACAAAGTATGTTTTACATTTGAGTATATTATATCAGCATTTTATTATAAAACTTACTTTTATGCAGTTTTTCGCCATATTTAAAGCCAATATTTTATTCAATGAAGCGTTTAATTCATATGAAAACCAACAGCACATGTTGTTTTTTTTTTAAATGCGAAACCCTGTGTCGCATAGAAAGTCATAAGAAAATAGAAACAATTTTAAAAATCAATGTGTCTCTGAAAATCGCAAGACATTGTCCCAAGACTCTGTTTTTGAGCTTCCACACGATGTGACATTAAATTTGAGACGACTTTTTTGGCATGTCTTAAGACAATGTCATATCGTCTAGAAGCAGGTTAAGGACCGTCGATTTGACTTTTGGAAAAAATTTAAAGCCAGAAAGATGCATTGAACACATTGACGACGACAGCAACAGTGCGTCAAATGTCAAATTATTTTTACATGCTTTTCTTATGGAGGTGAAAGTGGTGAAAATGTTGCAACGACAATGAGTGATTGCAACTAATGTACTGAACACATTGACAACGACTGCAACAGTGCGAAACAACATGAAGAAAGAAACAACAATCTGGAAGTATCATTAGATTGTTTCATTCACGTATACACAAACACTTATATTACTCTGTTGTCGCACGTCAAATTAGGAAAAAATTCTAAACCGACGACAGCGACTTTGTTACAATCACTCACTGTCGTTGCAACATTTTCACCACATTCACCTCCATAAGAAAAGCATGTAAAAATAATTTTACATTTGACGCACTGTTGCTGTCGTCGTCAATGTGTTCAATGCATCAGTCGATGTCGTTGTTTTAGATTTTTTTCTAATTTGACTTGCGACAACAGAGCAATATAAGTGTTTCTCTATACGTGAATGAAACAATCTAATGATACTTCCAGATTGCTGTTTCTTTCTTTATGTTGTTTCGCACTGTTGCAGTCGTCGTCAATGTGTTCAGTACAAGAAACTAAATTGATACAAGATGTCTCGACCAGATGGAATAGTACATATTATATGATCAAGAGATTTTTTTATCTTAGCACCGTTGTGAATAAGAATTTGTTACCCATTTTGTTCCAATAATGTAACTTTTTAAAGTCTGCGGTGGTCGCCGGAAATAGGTGAGATTCTCTTCGATTACCAAAAACCAGGGAAGTTTTCCGGTGCAATTACGACCACAGTCAAACATTTTGCGCTAGTATTGGGGCAATTTGACGTAAAATCGTACATCGTGCCATCCCTTTCTACAACTCGCCCATCAAAGTTTCCTATCTGGTTATCTGTGCTTCAGAATACATTTCTGGAATGCTACTTAAGACTTCTACAGAATGGGGTATTGAAAGAGATAAAGTTTCGGCTGTAGTAACAGACAACGAAACCAACATGGTAGAGCTGCTTCTAGACGACGGTACAATGTCTTAAGACAAATTTTCATGTGACTGTCAAATTTTGTCCGATGCTTCTAGACGACGGTACAATGTCTTAAGACAAATTTTCATGTGACTGTCAAATTTTGTCCTATGCGAAAAGTATTTTCCAATTTGCTTCCACACGAACCTATTTTCTGTGTGACAAAAATATAAACAACAACAACTGTTTATGCCAAAAAGAAAATTTTAATAAATGCATTCAGAGACGACCGTATTAGCAATTTATAGCGTAATTATATTAATTAATTCTATTAAAAAGAAGAAATTAATGGAAAAAAAAGAATAGATACAGAGCATTGTGGAGCCGTGCATGGCTTTTGCCACGAAAAAGCTCTATGAGCTTAAGAACTCCTGCCTAAGGCCATTCAACTGAACTAAAACAAAGTATGTTTTACATTTGAGTATATTATATCAGCATTTTATTATAAAACTTACTTTTATGCAGTTTTTCGCCATATTTAAAGCCAATATTTTATTCAATGAAGCGTTTAATTCATATGAAAACCAACAGCACATGTTGTTTTTTTTTTAAATGCGAAACCCTGTGTCGCATAGAAAGTCATAAGAAAATAGAAACAATTTTAAAAATCAATGTGTCTCTGAAAATCGCAAGACATTGTCCCAAGACTCTGTTTTTGAGCTTCCACACGATGTGACATTAAATTTGAGACGACTTTTTTGGCATGTCTTAAGACAATGTCATATCGTCTAGAAGCAGGTTAAGGACCGTCGATTTGACTTTTGGAAAAAATTTAAAGCCAGAAAGATGCATTGAACACATTGACGACGACAGCAACAGTGCGTCAAATGTCAAATTATTTTTACATGCTTTTCTTATGGAGGTGAAAGTGGTGAAAATGTTGCAACGACAATGAGTGATTGCAACTAATGTACTGAACACATTGACAACGACTGCAACAGTGCGAAACAACATGAAGAAAGAAACAACAATCTGGAAGTATCATTAGATTGTTTCATTCACGTATACACAAACACTTATATTACTCTGTTGTCGCACGTCAAATTAGGAAAAAATTCTAAACCGACGACAGCGACTTTGTTACAATCACTCACTGTCGTTGCAACATTTTCACCACATTCACCTCCATAAGAAAAGCATGTAAAAATAATTTTACATTTGACGCACTGTTGCTGTCGTCGTCAATGTGTTCAATGCATCAGTCGATGTCGTTGTTTTAGATTTTTTTCTAATTTGACTTGCGACAACAGAGCAATATAAGTGTTTCTCTATACGTGAATGAAACAATCTAATGATACTTCCAGATTGCTGTTTCTTTCTTTATGTTGTTTCGCACTGTTGCAGTCGTCGTCAATGTGTTCAGTACAAGAAACTAAATTGATACAAGATGTCTCGACCAGATGGAATAGTACATATTATATGATCAAGAGATTTTTTTATCTTAGCACCGTTGTGAATAAGATAACCATTCATTATAAAAATGATCCAGCCATGCTGACTGCATCGGAATGGTCAATTCTTTCTTCGGTTTTACTAGTTCTGCGACCCATTAAAGTTGCAACCAAGGAAGTGTCAAGTGAAAAGTACTGCACAAGCAGCAAAGTAATACCACGCAACCATTGCATTATTGTGAAAGCTAAACACCTAAAACTCGAAGATTCTCTTGTAAAAGAAGTGCAGAAAGAGATTAACAAGAGGATGGGTGTTATAGAGAGAGTGACTCCTCTCGCTATACCCACGTTATTGGATCCGAGATTCAAAACAATGCATTTTACGAACCCAATTGCATGCTCTTTGGCTGTGGCAAAGGTTAAGAAATTGATTAAAACTGTGGTACAATATGAGACCGTGGAGTCTGATTCTTTAGATCATTCTCACAAACCAGAAAACAACTTTTCTTTGTGGGATGATCATCATAAATTAGTCGAAAAGATCTGAAAAACGGTGAAGTCTAACGATGTTATTTCTGACGACTTGTCTATTTACTGGTGTAGTCCTATAGGGAGGCTCAATGAGAACTCATTAGAAATTTGGAAAAATCTTAAAAATCAGCTTCCCAAACTTATACAATTGCTTACAAATACTTGAAGATAGTGGTAACGTCAGTTCCATCTGAACGTTTATTTTCTAAGGCGGCACAAATCGTCAATCAGCAACGAAATAGACTAAAAGAAAAACGTTTAAATAAACTCTTGTTTTTGCAAAGTCTTCCAAAAGAACACTATAAATATGACATTAATACTGGAATTTTTATGATTGTGGAGGCTTATTTTCGTTTTTACTTTTTGTAATAATTATAATCAATATTCTTATATATCGACTTTAGCTTTTTTAAAACTAATATTTTTATACAGAAAGTGATCGTAAAAATTTTTCTTTTCCTTAGTTACTCACAAAAGGCGTGCGGACCAAGACCCTGTTCTCACTCGCCTTAAAAAAGGCAGAGTAATGGCGTTATTTTGACACTATGCATCTGTCAGGTGTTCTTACTACCGACTTTTTTAATCCCGCCTTATTTTGCATTCCGAGAACAGTCCATAAAGAGGCTGTTCAGACTTGCCTCAAATGAGGCGACTCACTTGCCTCATTTTGACATCTACAGGCAAAGCGGGAAGCGGGAAGGTGACATGTTACGTGAGGCAAGAATTTTAAAAATTTTAAAAATTTTGCGACTCATTTTGACGTACGTCAGAGTGAAGTTTGTTCTGTTGATTTATTTTCCTGTTTTTGAGGCTATTCAGGCGCAGTATTGGCGCGAATTAATTTTTTTTATTCATAGTTTTTCGCAAATTAATATTGCTAAAATTATGAACGTTTCTGTGTTTAATAATTCAAAAGAAAACAACAGGAAAAAAACAATAAACGTCGAAATAAGGCTGCCTCAAAGTGAGGCAATAATTTGTGTGTGAACACCTGATAGCTAGCTTATGCCAAAATGAGGCCAGTGAGTCGCCTCTTTTGAGGCAAGTCTGAACAGCCTCAAATGTGGTGTTAAATTTCGGAGAATTCATTACTTTGTAAGTCTTAAATTAAACAGCAACGCAAACAGAAAACCCAACCAATGCAAAACAAAATTTATTTGCGCTAAAACATAAGAGAACCACGAGGAAAATGAGGCACAATGAAACTTCAAAGTAACAGACGTCAAAATGAATCGCAAAATTTTTAAAATTTTTGAAAATGCTGCCTCACGTAACTTGTCACCTTCCCACTTCCCACCTTACCTGTAGACGTCAAAATTAATCCGATGTTCCGCCTAACGTAAGGCGCGTGAGAACAGGCTCCAAGGCATATTAACCAGATAGGCTCGGTAGAAGAGAAGCTCTCAAAATTTGAAATCTTGGTCTTCTTCACATTGTGAATTGAAATGATTGTCACAATCAGCTGTTTCACAAAATCAAGGTGTCGTGCAGTATTTTTACTTAATGCCTTCATTCAATACTTGTGTTAATATTGGTTGCCGCGCAGCCTTTGTGTGTTTAAATAGGGGTACTCACGACTCGATGCACTTGCCAGTGCAGTTGAGGACTTGTGCAGTTAGGTTATCATGAACACACCACTATCACTTTTTCAAAGCTATCAAATTTTTCAACGTTCACAACTGCTGAAGTACTAAAGTTCAAGGCAATAGTAGAAAAGCATTTGTGCAGATTTTGGACCTACGTGTATTTTTTTTTTTTTTTTGTAAAGTGCACAAGCTCTTAACTGCGATGGCAAGTGCCATTGAATACCCCTAATATTAATAAATACTCGTGAATGCCCCTAATATTTATAAATATTGCATTGAAAATTAATATTTTATAGTTAATTTTCCATTTTTCATTAAAAAATCTATTGAGGGTTTGAAAATTGGCAAAAAAGTTTTGAAAATTTCCGGAAATTTTGGGGTCTTATCTATATTACCATAAGAAATCGTTCGTGTAGGTTGATGTCCGTTAAGATCGCAGAGACGGTAGCACCTAAGGGCATCAGATTTACAACACTTGTTGTAAAGGCTAATATCTCGAATAATAAAAAAAAGTTACCACACCCACTCTTATCGATCACAAATCAATAAAAACGCTATATTTCAGACAAATTCGGTTGTATTGGACTAAAATTTTGCAATTTAACTCGGCAATTTAACCAAAAATGAGCGTGGTCAAACTATAACAACTATGGTTTGTATTTTTTCTGACAGATAATTTAAGGTACTATTACAAATATAAAATTTGTTTTATTTTTTATAGGTCTAGTGCTTAACACATTGAGTGCCAAGCGGTTTTGACGCAAACCTTCCCAGGAAGCCAAACATTTTTTTTTTTTGTTAAATGAGTGTATTAGTGATAAAAAACGATTTCTGAGATATACCTACCCCATTGTGACCCTTACTTTTTATTTTATAAAGGCTTTTTTGTGTCGTACATTTCTGTACGACGTGGCACTGCACGACGGGTATGTATTTGTAAAAGTCGCTGTCGTACAAAAACGTACGACGCTTTTTTTTCTTGTTTTTCTTGTTTTTTATTTTTGTTTGATTTTTCTAATGATGATGATTGTGATTGGATACCGGAGGTTTCGGATTCTGACTCTGAGCCTGACATACATCCTGTAGTAATCGATGACATGTTGTTTGAAGATGGTATCAATGCGGAAGACGAAGCTGTCGAAGCTGAAGAAGACAGTTTAACAGCAGGTGCGGAAATGTTGAATACCAAAGTCAATTGGACTGAATTTTCATCACGTCAAAAGACCTTTACATTTACTGGAAAATCTGGTATCCAGCAAAATATTTCGTCAGACATTTCCTGTTTGGATACACATTTGCTATTTATTGAGAATGATATCATTGATTTAATTGTCAAAGAAGGCAACCAATACGCACAAGAGATTTTGGACAAAACCGCCGTAACTAGATCTTCGAGAAAAAAACAATGGGTACCGACAACAAACCTTGAAATTAAAAAGTTTCTGGGACTTCTTTTATGGATGGGTTTAGTGAAAGTTAGGTCTCTTTCAGATTATTGGTCAAAAAATCACCTATATAACTTTACCATTCCTGGAAAAGCAATGTCCCGAAACCGTTTTCAGTTGCTACTGAGCTTCATGCACTTTGCAGATAATAGTAGCATTATTCCAGGTGATCGACTTGGAAAAATCCAACCATTGTTGGATATGCTCCAGCTGCGGTACCAAAAAGTTTATGTTCCAGGAGAAAATATCGTTATTGATGAAACACTGCTTCCTTGGAGAGGCAGACTTGTTTTCCGACAATATATTCCGAATAAGGCTCATCCGTATGGAATAAAACTGTTCAAACTTTGCTCTACTGAAGAATTTACCTGGTCATTGAAAATATATTGTGGTAAATCAGCTACTGGGGTAAGAGAAGTTGGCTTAGCAAAAAATGTTTGTGAATATTTAATCACTGAATTGAAAGGAGAAGGTCGTACATTATACTTTGACAACTTTTATACCAGCTACGAACTCGCTCGCTCAATGCTAAATAATAAAACCCACCTTGTCGGCACTCTTCACGCAAACAAGAAATATTTGCCAAAAGAAGTGATGAATTCTGCGCTTAAAAAAGGTGAATTGGTGGCCCAAAAAGATGAAAACGGAATAGTAGTACTTAGATGGAAGGATAAGCGAGATGTCAGAATGCTTTCAACAAAGCATGCTCCAGTGATGATATCCGATTCAAATCAAGAAGATGATCCAAATATGTCATCAACTAGTAGAGCAAAAAGACGCAAAAGTATAGTTGAGTCAAAACCGTTAGCTATCATTGAATATAACAAAGGAAAAGCTGGTATAGATTTATCGGACCAAATGGTCTCGTATGGTAGCACCCTACGCAAAGGTTTGAAGTGTTATAGGAAATTGGCAATTGAATTATTACTTGACCTGTCAATAGTAAACGTGCATATTGTTTTTAAGGAAGCTACAAATAAAATCAACATACGCAAATTCCGTCAACGTGTAGCTAATGACCTTTTGGATCTAACATCTATGCTAACATGCATCTAACATCAGTAAACTCCGGCAAACACATTATAACTAAAAGGGTAGATGCCAACAATAAAGCAATTCGACGTTCTTGTGTTTTGTGTTACGCAACTGCAAAAAAACAGCTGGACCGGAAAACAGCAAGGAATCACTTGAAAAAATTAGTACTTACTGTCCAAAATGCCCCAATACCCCCACTTGTGCCTGCAGTGTTTCCCAAAATACGCCCATCTAAAATAATAATATGTATACTTACTTTTATCCTTTCAAAAATGAATATAATATTAAATTACTTGTAAATTTAATGTAAATTAAAAAAAAATACATTTCATACATTTTTCAATTAATAAAACCTCAAAAAAATCATCCTAGACCCATGTATGCTTTTGCAAAAATATTCAGTAAAAGATTCTTTATTTAAAAATCGCAACAAATTTCACTCTGTGTCGTACACAACGTACGACGTGGCACTCAATGTGTTAACAGAGTCTATAAGGATCACATATCTAAGAAGTCGATTCAAAAAACTTTGTTTCGAGAAAAACGCGATTAAAGATTTAAAGGTTCTTGAATATCACGCGACATACGAATATAATATATGTTATAACTTTTTTGCTATTATATATTTTTTTCTAAAATTTTGTATACGTATTCTTGAAACCTTGAAGAACCATATTCTTATGAAACTTTAATTTTGTACACACTGTAATAGTACCTTAATTACATTTCAAATAATTCGACTATAACTTTAATGTTGCAATTCATTGTTATTGTTTCGATTAAATGTTCCGAGTTTGATATTTGTTTCAATCTCCGTCAAGTGTTCAAAATGTTTTTTGTCTCTAAACTATAAACTAACTTACTAAAATAATTTAATAAAAAAAAAAATTAAATTGCAATCAAATATAAAGCATATTCAAAAGAAAGAATAAAAAGCAAACACATAAAAATAAATAAACTAAAGCAACACAAACAACAACATCGTGACTCCAGCAACCACATCAACAGCAACTCAGCAGCAAAACCTGTTTTGCAGAGAACCGTCAGCTGCAGCATCAACATCGCTGGTCAGCATTTGAGTTTTTTTGCTGACCACGCGAGGGGCTTTTCTATGCTCCTCGCTGTGTTAGTTGTTGTTGTTGTTTTTCGGTCTGTTTTCTTCACTATCCGCTCCTATTAGTTACGTTTGTAAGTAGTGTTGCACAGTGGGCTAAATTGTGCTGAAGTAAAGGCATAACACTTGCTTCAGTACTTTTGTATTGCTCATATTGTGCAATTCTCTTGCAGCGGTAACTAATTACCATATATGCCCTTATATGTTTGGTTTTTGCATGGTGCGGAAATGTTGGGTCATTTCGGCTTGGTTTCGTCACTCGGTCCCACTGACACCTGTTGGGAAATATGTTGAGGTATTTGCTGAATAGATCCAATAGAGCCAACTAGTGAATGAACCCACTTTTTTCCTCAAAGTGATATGCATAGCATTAACATCCTTGACCTTTTTCTGACTTCGCATCATGAAAAATATGATGTGAGTGTCAACGCACCTCTTGGTAACTCGGACCATTGTACCATATCCGCTGTCTTTCCCCATTCTAAGCTCTGCACCTCTACGTCTAAAGCCCCGAAGAGGAATGTATGGTTTTATGGAAAGGCAAATTGGACAAAAGATCACTCATGGTTTACTGAGACTTGCAGGATTGCAGTCAGGTCCAAAGAGGAAGCCTTTCAGAATTAGCGTTCTAACAAGAAAACTAATACAAAAAGACTTTGCATCGAGGCAAGGAATCGCTGTAATGCAATTTTAAAACACGAAAAGTTTCTGCACGAAGCTCGCATTCGAGAATAGGTTCTTCTCTGCCACAAAGGAAGCAACAATTTTTAGTCATTTGTTAAAAAAGTGAAGAATCAGACATCATTATCATCGATTCCAACTCTTTTAAAAGATGACCAAATCTTCACAGACTCGGCTGATAAAGCGAACCTATTGGCTGGGTTGTTTGCATAAAATTCCACTCTCTTGGATAGCAATCAGCCACTGCCCTTTATTGGGGGTGGATATTCTGCAATGCAGGAGATCTACTTTTGAACGAGAGCAGTTAAAAGAGTCCTTACAAATTTCAACGTAAACAAAGCCTCTGGTCCTGATGGCATACCGCCAATTGTGTGCTTCTTTGCGCAACCTTTTCAACATCTCCTACAAAACAGGAGTATTTCCATCTTTTTGGAAGGTGGCATATGTCCAGCCGATACCTAAAAAGGCCGATGCCATGAACCCTGCAAACTACCGACCCATTGCGATATGCTCTACGCTTTCCTAAGTTATGGAGAGCGTAATAAACTTTATGTTATGAACTATCTGGAGCACAACCAACTGCTCAGTGACCGTCAATATGGTTTCCGTAGGGCTCGCTCTACTGGTGATCTTATGGCGTTCTTAACCGAAGAATGCAATCAATGCGTTCATTTTTTCGGCGAGAACAGGGTCGTTGCTCTAGATATTTCAAAAGCGTTTGACCGAGTGTGGCATAAAGCGCTCGTGTCGAAACTAGTTGCATATGGTTTTGGTGGGAGCTTTGCTCAATGGATCACGTGTTTCCTCAAGGACAGATCGATTCGTGTCGTAGTTGACGGTATTTCGTCTGAAGAGCACGCCATCAACGCAGGAGTACCGCAGAGTTCAGTTCTATCGCCAACCTTGTTCCTGGTTTTTATCAACGACTTTCTGTCATAACGCAATACATTCGTTTGCGGACGACAGCAGCATTTGTCATTCATATTCATTCAAAAAACGCCCAAGCTCTATGGAGATTGAGAGAAAAAGGCAAAATATGAATGACACACTTCTTAGTTATCTACAAAAAAATCTCCGAGTGGGGTCTTGCTAATAAAGTAGAGTTCAGTGCATGTAAGACCCACTGCTTTCTGTTAACCCACAAGCGGGTGGATTGCGCCTTAGCTCTCCTCAATATGAATGGTGTGGATCTTGTGGAATCAGCCGCTCTTGACGTTCTGGGCATATCGATCCAATCTGAGTTTCGTTATAATGATCATATTTTCGATGTGTCGAAAGAAGCGGGCAAGTGCCTAGGTTTTCTAAAACGGTGCAAAAAATATTTCACGTCAACTGATCTTCGCATGATCTACACCTCATATATTAGGCCGAAAATTGAGTACAATTCGCAGATTTGGGCAGGGGCTTCAAGATCTTATTTGGAGCTTCTGAATCGAATTCAACGTCGTGCGATATATTTGATAGGGGATGAAAGTATTTCATCCTCTCTCAACTCTCTTGGACATCGACTAGGTAGCCTAAGCCTTCTGTATAGGTATTACCATGGGAAGTGTTCAAGGGAGATACATGGGCTGACGCCACCAGCTCGTATGTTTTCCAGGTCCACTCGGGCAGCTGCCAATCCCACCCCTTTACCATTGCATCGATGCCCAATAGAACGTCGCATTACCGTGATAATTCGTTTTTTAGTCGCACTCCATCTATCCACCTTCCAAATATCACCCATCTTCCGAATCAACGCAATGTTTATACATTTATAGGGGGCATCCCCTGAGCGTTGGTTCGATTAAAAAAAAAAAAATAACGTGTCAATATTTAAGATCGATTGGTTATTGGCAAAAATAAAGATGCTTTTGAAGTGATAACTTTTTATAAGAGGGTAAACCGCTTCACTACGTAACGCGTTACGGCGCCAGTCTGTCTGGCTTCCCTTTCTCTAACGCATACGTCAGCGGTAGGTAGGCTGGTCTTCTCTCTCTTTCCCGCAGTGCTAGCCGTATTCCAGTGAGCATATAACCTCAAACTATCACCGTTTTTGAAAGTAATTATAAAACAATATGATGGATAAAGCAGAAAATGATCCTCGGAACATTAGAGAATCTCCTAACGAAAGGTAAGTTTTATAACATAATATAATACGATTTATCAATAACGAGCATGCAAGAAGTCTACCTCCGCAGCGTCTATATTTTGAATTGATATATATCTTTGGCGTCGCTGCTTCGATATATATATATATATATATAAGGCCGGGTCGATTTGTGGGGAGGCAAAAAAATCGCCCATTGCTCAGTGAAAATCGTCTTCTAGGGATCAAAATCAGAATTTTTGCCCGAGGAACTATACCTCTAAAACGAATTCTAAGGGGGTTCCAAGGGGTGTGCCACTGGCATGGGTGGATCGGCCCTCCAAAGTTAGTGGGGGTCAGTCATATATTTGGACTCAATTGGGGCACTCTAAATGGGTCAAAGAGGGATTTTTCAAAATATGACCCCACGAACTATACCTCTAAAGCGAATTCTAATGCCCCAACTTTTGACTTTTGTCCCGTAGGGTCAAATTTTGAAAAATCCATCTTTGACCCATTTAGAGTGCCCCAATCGAGCCGAATGTATGACCTACCCCGACTAACTTTGGAGGGCCGATCCACCCATGCCAGTGGCACACCCAATGGGGGTTCCCCATACAAACATTTTAAAAAAAATCACGATTTTTGGCACTTTACATGAAAAAATCAGCGAAATGGCTATTTTTTTTTATTTTTATTTGTTATTTATTTATTTATAATAATATTTATTTATTTATTTATAATAATATTTATTTTTCTCTTAATAAATTTATTTAGTCAGAACGTATGTAAATGAAAAAAAATGCATTTTACTTAGTTATAGAAAACAAACTAAAAAAAATTATTGTTTGAAATCTTTTTTACTTTCAAGTCTGGGCAATTTCTTACGGCTCTCTTATATCGTCGCCATAACAGCCTCTACATTTTCCGGTATCACTCGTTTGTAAACGCTAGCTAGCAATTGGTCGTTCCGTTCCTTGTATGTGTGATGGAATTTTTGGATCATTAAACGGTGGACCATCTTGATTCAAATATTCTTTTCATTCGTATTGATCATGTCCGTGTAACTTGTGCAATTAAAGTTTATATCTGGTTTTTTTATTAGCTCTAAGTTCCGTTGGATCGTCAACATCGGTTCGATAGCGTAGAATTATCTTGATAGCACAGTCGCGCTTTTCTTTGCTATCATCAAACAACATTGATAACAAGATATTTTTTGTAATTACTTGATTGACAATTTTGCGTGACCAACTAATGAACTTGAAAAATAATGCACTACCATACACGAAAGACCTGTAATACTTGATATTAAAGTACATTGGTACATAACATTTAATTATAAATTCAACCAGAGTTCTTGAATTTGCATCTGGATTTTCCGTTTTCACATATAATCGTAATAATCTAGTGGCCTTGGTGAGCCAGCGAGAATGTACAATTTTTCCTCGTTTGATGTTAGCCAGATCCACCGAAACCACGCCGCTAGAAATTGCATGGGCCATGTGGTATAAGTACTTCGAATCAGTGGAAAATTCAATTTTTTCTGGAGTTGGGGGCATATTTTTCAACTCAGTTTTCTGGAAGCCGTCTTCCACCTGAAAATATAAATATAATAATAAAATAATATAAAAACGGTTGACAATAATATTAAATTAGTGATAGCAATAACTTACCGGAAGAGTTTCACAAGTATCGATATGCTTGCCCAGTTTTCCGGTTACCGATCTAGGTCTTGTGCTAGTTCAATGAAATTTACTTATTCTAACTTATTCTAACAGGTTTTGTTTACTTATACTTAGATTACAGGCTTTTTGTTTTTCTTCTCTCCTTTCCTTGTTTTTATTTTATTTTTTATTTGGTGCTCTTAGTGGGCATACTCCGCCCACCGGATTGACATGATTTCAAAAACCATGTCAAAAATAAAAGAAGAGGAGGAAAACAAGAGAGTATACATACCTAAGTTTATTATTCTTAAAGACTATAAGGACAAAAGGACGTAAATGGGAGATTTGAAGAGGGATGTTAAAGAATTTTGATTTATTAAACAAATCAATAAATTCTTATACATATAAATCCATACATGTATATAGTTTATCTGAGGCCTGGGTTAATTCTGATTACTGAGTGATTTATATAGGGTTTGCTTGAAAGAGGATTTGGACATAGAAGGTGAGTAGTATATAGAGATATTATTAAATTCTCGGCAACAACGATTGATGGGTTCATTATTTGCATATGTAGTTAGGTGCTGATATTCAGTTAACAATCGAGTATGCCTAGTGCGTCTAATTGGATCGTTAAAGGAAATCATATTAGAAATATATTCGCTGTGAATAGCACCATTAATTACATTAAATGTGAAGCATGAGCCCAATAACGATCTTCTTGTTGATATTGGCATCAAATTTAAAAGGCTGAGTCTATGTTCATATGATGGAAGGCTACAATAATCATCAATTTATCCAAAGCTTCAAACAAATGCCGAAACGGAAGTTCGTTGAAGTGTAGAAGGCAAATGAACCAATGCAATGGTCTTTGTAACAGCAATTCGAATTTTCGTATAATTCCATCGTGTGAGCCAGTGTTTGTTGGCTCACCGTCAGTGCATATGCCAATAAATGCATCCAGTGATATATTTTTATCGTTGGAAAAATCATTTAATTTGGTTGTTTTTTATTCAGCGGTTTCATATTCCAGTCTTACGTAACCAATCAATTCAGAATTCGGTTCTCTTAAAATAACAAGATGAGGTTCTTTTACTATCCTAGTATGATACTTGTCATAAATTTTATCTCTCGTTAAAGTATCATCTTTTCTGCCATCGAATGTAAGCGCTAACAAATTGTTATCATCTAACCGTTTGCGAAGCACTTCTTGTCTGTATTTCTATTTTTCTCTGCGAACTTTCGATTTATCCATGATGAGGTTGCCATGCATATCTTTCATTTTAAAATCTTGGAAAAGAGCGGTCCCCAATGCTGATGCTACTCTATCAGACACACCAAATCTGTCACATATCAAGGCAAAGTTAAAACAATCGTATCTTACTGTGTATTGTGAACTTGTGCTTCTATCCATATCTTCTTGAACCGGTGGCGGTGCATATGTTGAATCACCGGGATCTTAGTATGTTAGCATTGATGACATAGACGTTGCTCCTTGCTCTTCAATTTCCATCACAAATGCATCCATTGCACTCGTTGAGGCGTTGGGGAACCATTACTCTGGAAATTGTTGGGTTTTGTTTCTTCTCTTGATTTAGTCTTGATATTTGTCAAGCAATCTATTCAATTTATTAAATACACTTTTTTTCAACATTATTTCCATACCAAGTTTTTCCTAAATTCCAATCAAGTTATCTTGTACTTGAATAGTGAATGATTTATAGGAAAACTTTTTTTGTTCGCTCAAGTAAAAATAATATCTCAAGATATCCAGATGGGTTTGGTAAATTAAGATCAGTCAAATCAATAGACACACCAAACACAGTAACATCATGCCTGGGTATATGACTCATTGGGTTTTCGATAGTTGTTGATGTTGTTGTTGCTTCCTTTTATGGTGTAGAGGATGATGGATTCATTGTAAACTTTTTGATTTGGAATGGTCACTTCACTTCTTATTTTTTTTATGTTCTGATTATGTTCTGACTAAATCAATTTCTAAAGAGAAAAAATAAATAAAATAATAAAAATAAATAAAATATTATGTTGATTTTATATGATTTAAATACAAATTCTAAATGTTTGATAAAAATTCTAGTTGATTGATAGTTTAAAATCGTTTGTTTGCTGGAAGTCTTCCAATAACAAAACTTGGTTACTGAAGTTGTCTTTAGATTTTTGCTTATATATTTTCAGCTTGTTTCTGTTTGGTCGTGCTCTACCATTTGATTGAAGTTTTTTCTAAATGACCTTGTTATTTATTATGTTGATTTTATATGATTTAAATACAAATTCTAAATGTTTGATAGTTTAAATCATACTTGATTTTAAGCACAAATTCTAGTTGTTTGATAGTTTAAAATCGTTTATTGAGCTTAAGATCAAAGTTAGAACAATTAATTGAACTAACGAATCTTTTGTAAAAAAAATTTGCTACCTTGAGTGGACCACCTGCGGAAAATTTCAAAAAATGTCGAAAAATAAATAAAAGTAGAAGGACAAAATTTATTTAAAATTTTTATTAAAAGTTATTAGTTTGAATAATATATCGAAGCAACATTTTTGTCTTTTCACGAACGCAGTCAATGGCTTAATCCGAGTCACAATGTTTGCATGTAAAATAGCTCATGGTCATGTTGTAGCATTTGATGTGCACGGGCCTTCGGCACTGCTTGCATGCAACCGAATTGTTATTTGTCAATTTGGGTGGCAGATCATGCATGCATATGATGCAGAAGACTTTTTCTTCCGACGGAGATGATTTTTAGAAGTCGAGTTTCTCTAATACTAACACAAAACATTTATAAGTGGTCGTAAAATCAACGGAAAACAACCCTGGTTTATGGTAGATTGAAGAATTTCACCAGTTACGTTTGAGGTCCGATAACTGTAAAACTGCATATTATTGGAACAAAATGGGTAACAAAAGGTATACCAAAAAATACTTCGGAAATGCAATGGAAAGCATCCCTGAAACATCATGGTGAAATTATCTTAGAATAATTACACCATAGGAATAAGTCCAAGCAGTGTTGCCGTTAGGAAAAATTTATGGATACTTTTTCCATACCCATATATGAATATATGTTTTTATTTGCAAAAATATAAAAAAGGAGGCGTTTCTTTAAATTCAACAAAAACTTTAAGAAAAATTATGACATTGAGACATTTTTGGACAGTACTTTTTTATCAAAAAATGCATTAACGCAACCTCTTTACGAAAAACTTTAAAATTTTGTGATAAATATATTAAGTCTGCCTCATAGCACAGCTGCTGCTGAATGAAGTTTTTCTAATTTAAGTCTCACTATAAACGATAAGACTAGTAGATTTTTTTTTTGGGAATAAGTAAAGGTATATTGTTTTGCAAAATACTAAGAAACGAATAATTTTTAAATTTAATATAAATGAAGGGCAATAGCAACCCATTTTATTTATATTACACTTAACTGAATAAGCTATTAAATTCCTTTTTTTATGTATTTTTATATTCTTTTGTATCATAGCTGTTAAATAATTATTACTAATCGTATTCATTAACAATTCGACTATTTTTTAAAATTGTAAAATAATTGATTAAGTACAATTCTTTTCTGTTTATAATCGTAATATTATTATAAAAATCGCAAAATAATTACGATTACTTTAGATGTCGAAAATGATCAAAAAGAATTAAAAGTAATCAAGAAAAATAATCAGATTACTTTTAGAAATTATGTTTGATTCTTTTTTTTTTTATGTATAGCATTTGCAGCGGTAACAGAGAAGGAACCATGAACCCAAAGTTTATACTGTAGCTCCCAACAATTTTGTTTATAAAACTGATTAAGTTTTCGTGTAACTGTTATTCGTATAACTGTGTTAACTGAAAAAGCCGTATCAGCGTATGGGCGATTTCAGTTTAAAATGACTGGTTGCACTTCACAACCTCAACGTTGAAACGATGCGAGTTGACCTCAAACAGAATCAAAAATAATTTCTAAAAGTAGTCGGATTATTGTTTCTTGATTACTTTTTATTCTTTTTGGTTATTTTCGTAATTCCAAGTAGTTATTAGCGATTATTTGTAATCGAAATCAATTACTTATCAAAAATATCTTCAAGGATTATATAATGATTATAATTATTATTAAAATAAAATCTAATTGTTTATTGATCGTAATCGCTATTTAACAGTTATGTTTTGTATATAGTTTTTTTGTATAAATATCAAACTTTTACGGTTAATGTAATAAACATAATTTATAAAAAATATAAAAAAAAACACAAAATATAACAGACTGAAGTACTGAAATGTACATATGTTCCTTTTTAAGGCAGGAGCAGGTTGTCTAAAATTTGTATCTTCTTTTTCTTCTTAAACTTTCAAAAGTATAACAGACTGAAGTACTGAAATGTACATATGTTCCTTTTTAAGGCAGGAGCAGGTTGTCTAAAATTTGTATCTTCTTTTTCTTCTTAAACTTTCAAAAGTATAGTTTTTGAGAATTTACTGTTAAATTTTTGTAAGGATACTGACGTTATCTCCGCTTCTACAGCCGTTTTAGCAGGTATCGAGCGCACAGCAAAAGTAGCATGCTCACTCTATTTACACTCATTTATCTCAAAACTACTTTTTTCGGCAATGTATTGTAGCAAAAACAAAAGCTATTCAGCCAAATCATTCGAAATTTGAATATGTTATTCACATCAGTGATTTTCGCTATCAAAATTTCAAAAAATCGTAAATTTTACATTGAATAACCAGTAAAAAACCCTGTTTTGGGACTTACATTTAAAAAGTGATTTATTTATTTATTTATTTAAAAGAAACAAGCATGAGTACACTAAGAGCAAACTCTTTTATAGTACAATATAAGTTAATAATAAAAGGAAATAATAACAACTCAAAAAATTAATTAAAAATAATTATATACACAATTTTTGAAACAACAAGTAACTTAAAGTAATTTATGCCATAACTAAATTAAAAGATTTTACTAGAGAGTAAAGAAAAGTAAGAGCGGAAAAAGGAGTAAAGAAGAAGTAATCTAATGAGCAGAAAAGAAGGAAAAGACTGATTGCCTAAAAGCTACTCTCCCACTGGTCTCCCTAAGCCTACGTGGTAGAGCATTCCACAACCTAATGGCGTTGATGAAGAACAGGTGGGACGTGTTTAGGGAATAATGCCTCGGAACTATCATGACATGGCTTCTTCTAGACATACCAAACTAGAGTTTATCATACAAATACCCAGGTGTTTTATCATAGATTAACCTATGTAGGTATATGCAGTTTCTCGCCTTAAGATAATCAACTATGTTACAACCAAGTATTGCATTTCGGAAACTAGAAAGACGGTCATATTTTAGAAGACCATAAACATACCGCGTAGCATAATTAAACGCAATCTGAAGTTTTAGTTGGGACGAAGAATCCAGTTTACTATACACTATTTCAGAAAAAGTTATAACAGGCAAGATAACACCGTTTTTGTCATACCGGTCGTTTCTAAAGAGATTATACCCAAGAATGCTGCAAGAAACATCACTAATTTCACTACAAAACCAAGTTTCCGAAATGCAAATAATGTCAACTAAGGAGTTATCAAATATATACCTGATATAGTCCAGTTTAGCCATGTTCAAGCTGCGAGCATTAAAGTGAACGACATTAAGTCCACTGCGTTGCTTGCATAAAACCTGAATTACAATTTTTTGGTTTTCATCAACGCCAGAAGGCGTTAAGCTAGAGTTGGGCAAAAGAAGAATCAAAGAGAGAATATATTTTAGGCAAGAAAGATAATAGTGAGATTAGAAAGATTAAAGAGAAAAATAGGAATGGCTTCAAATAAACTAATAGAAATGTAACAATAAACATTGATTTTAACAGAAGTGAGCATGAGTATTTAGTTGATCGAAGACGAGGTAGCAGCGCTGACATCACATGTATAACTCCGTAGCTCATCCAAACTACTGATACAAATGCTGTCAGAATTTTTCTCTTTTCTGATGTACACACTGCCCCGAAAGGAAAATGCATTAAATATGCTCTTCTGCCGTTTGCAAGTAATGGCAGCTTGCAAGAGTTTGCGGGTATCGATGTCAAGGCTCTCATGAAGGTAAATATTTATGTCGTAATCAAGCCCAGCATCCCTCAGGTTAATAGCAGATCTTGTGCGCCTCCGAAAATCGCCGAAAGCTTTGAGAACTCGATTTCTGTCACCAGCTGACAAGTACTTTATTATGACAATTGAGCTCTGAGTGCTCTGGCTTGACTTTACCCTAAAAATATCCCTTATAAGAGGAGGTTGAAAGCCAATGTAGTGGCAAATGCGGTTGAAAATGCTCTTCAAGTTTTCATCATTTGACGCTGGCAGACCAAACAAAACGGCATCAGAAGAGAAATCAGCAACCTTTTTGTTGTTAGCGTTGATGCTGATCGAGTTATCTCTTGAGAGTTCCACCTCATCACAGCGACGTTTAAGATCACTTATTTCACCCTCCAGCAAAACAATTTTCTTGCCCAACTCACTGCAAACAGTATTAAGAACATTTACTTCAGTCTCTATTGCTTTTGAGAATCTAGTTTCGACGCTTGCAATTTCCTCTGCTAGCTGTCTGTAAGAGCTCTCATACTTAGAGATCAGTTCATCTCTAAGTAGATGCATATCCCTTCTAAAATTAGCGCAAAGCCTCTCTTCCATTTCGAGCATCAGAGCACGAAAAGATTTCGAAGAGGTATCAGCATTCAAAAGTTTTGGCGTGTTGTTGTTGTCCTCTTTGTTGTTAAAGCGATGAGACATCTGTTGTTGTTGGCGCCTTAAACGTGGTGAAGGCGACATAGTAGGAATCAGAGATAGTAGTAGCAGCCGCTGAGTGGGAGAAGACGACCAGAGAAAAGAACACACATAAAACTGCCGAAACTTGCAACAGCCGAAAATTAAAGAAAGTAAAGATGAGTGCAATGAAGTAAGAACAGGCAACGGTGCATCAGTTAGAGCGTAGGCGGCAGTTGTTGTTATTATGTTTTATTACCAGAGAAAAGAACACACGTAAAACTGCCGAAACTTGCAGCAGCCGAAAATTAAAGAAAGTAAAGATGAGTGCAATGAAGTAAGAACAGGCAACGGTGCATCAGTTTGAGCGTAGGCGAGATATGTTGTTATTATGTTTTATTATTTCTCGCTGTTTTGTGCTTTAGGTTCCAGTTTTTAAATATTGACTTCTTGTTTGCAAAGTCTAGAGCACACACAGTAGAATACGCGAGCTTTATATTTAAAGTATGTGAGCGGAAAAGTATATGTTTGTTATTAAAATTAGTTTTGTGCGCGGCTAGACAAACATTTAACCACTTGCTGAGACACTATGTTGTTGTATATGTTTGAGTGATTACGTAATAATAACGAGTTAAAGTTTAGCATATACGAACAATTCTTTAATTAAACACTAATTCCAATGCAATTTATTAAAATAATTAGTAAGAAAACTGTGAAATTTAACAATTGACATGAATTAGGTGATTTTTTATATAAAATAGAATGTTTATCAACATTTATATAGGCTAAAACAGAGCGCGCTAAAAAATACGTCCGAACATGAGCAAAATATGAGCGAAATAATGTGCGTCATAATCAAAAAATTTTATTGCAATATACCTTTAAAATTAAAATATTTTTGTTCATTATTTTAACTTTTAAAAAATAAATCCTAAGAATATTTAAAATATTCAAGCACTAGGTCTTAATATTATTATTTATTATTTTATATACGTACATGCTTTGTTTCTTACTATTACATTTTAACAAATCTATTTGTTCGGCTTCAAATTAAATAAATATAATTCTTATGAAAGCTTAAAAAATCGGGTTTCAGTACTGTAATATGTGAATACTTTTTTTCGGAAGTGGATACATTTATGACCTTTCCATGGATACTTTTTTTTAGAAACGTCGCGGCAACACTGATCTGAGGTGAAGTCACGTACACAATAAATGCGTTTCACCAAAAATGGAAAAAACATATGTTTGGACGTCACAAAATTTAAGTTTCCTATCTCTTTATCTCTGCCATCAGCATAGCGTCCTATCAGTGGCGTATCTAGAGTTCCGCACCCGGAAAATAAATTTTGCCCCCGAAGAGTTTTATCCTTACCCATATCTAAAATCTCTACAAAAAATACAATTTTGTAAATACATACAAATCCGGTGGTGGAATCGGCTAAGGTGATAATTGATAGCTGCTAATCAAAATCATCACTACTGCTCTACATGATTACCAGGGGATTATCAAATTGAGAATCGCTTTTACCTATTGATTTTATGCGACAGCTTTTTTGGTGTCGTATTCTCATGTTCGTAACGTTTTCATTTTTAACTCAAAAATAATTAGGGATATTCACGATTCAGTGCACTTGCCTGTGCAGTTGAGGACTTGTGCAGTTAGGTTTTCGTGAACACACCACCACAGATAACCAGATAGGAAACTTCGATTTTTCAGTCAGAAATCAGCTGATCTGAGATTGGTTTTGCAATTTGTGAAACTCATGTATTGTGTACGTGAGTTCACCTTTTTTTCACCTCATAGCTGTCAATGTTGTTTAATGTCGGATGCTAAAAATCGAAGTTTCCTAAATTAGAAATTTTTGTGTTTATCAGTTAAATCGTTTCATTATTAAAGAAACTTGTGTGAAAAATAACAGAAAATCTATAATAATTAAACATTAATAAAGAAATGGCAAACAGAAAATTGATGCACACACAATTGTTGGCTTTGGTAACTTTTCCAGCGCAGATCTTCTGTGATGCTGGTAAAAAGAAGGAAGACTGCGGTTGATCCACACTTTCTGATGAATATCTACATATGAGCGCCTAACAAATTATATCCTAAATGCATCGCACAATCAAAGAAATGTTTTGGCGACCATCGACGTAGCACTGAGATCTGTGAGAAGCGCTATGTTAAACCTGCCATTGGGCCGGTTACCCATTTGAATCTGTTTCGTAAGTCATAGCGTGTCTTTGATAATCGTCAAATGTTCGCGCTGCGCCAGATTTTTGCGTTTTGCGATAATGTTCGTCTGGAAGATGAAAGTTCCTGCTACGTGCTCCCCAATAATATGATGCTGCAGATCTGAGAGTTTGCCACGTGAAATGCAAGGTATTTTCGCATGCTGAAATCCGATACCTCCATTGGTGCGTCAGAATATGCATACGTTGCATCACATTGTGCTGCGTGCGCGAGAGCAGCCCTTAATGAAGGTAAGATAAGACAATTTTAATATAAGTTGGTTTAACTTTTTTATATTTCTTAGCCAATTCTTGAAACAGCCGAAATCGTCAAGGGAAAATTTAAAAATGTAGCGCAAATTCAATTTATCAGTACGTATGATCGGTACTTGGCTCTGTTGCCCATTGCGGAAAAGGAAAAACGAGAAGAGGCTGCACACATAGAGGCGGAGAATAAGAAAGGACAGTTATGTCCAAATGTACCTACGCTGATGATCAAACAAGAGGTTACTTTTATGAAACATTTTTATATTAGATGAAATATAATTGTGTGCTATATACTTTACAGCTGCCCGAATCCATGAACACAGACGAAACTGATATAGCTTGCAAAAGATCTAACAAAAAATGCACAGGATGATGACGAAGCCTCTGCAGAAATGCCATCTACATCCGCTGCCCACACCAACGCTAATAAGGGCAACTCAAATAAGGCTAATAAAAAAATTCAACAAGCTATTTACATTTAGCAATGTAATAGGTGAAATGTAGTTAAATATAACACTTCACAATCATTAGTAATAATGACAAGATAATATTATCTAATTATCTTATTTTTGTATCATTTTACATTAGGGCGGGTCAAATTCTGGCTCAGCGAAATTCGTAAAATACATGTAATTTCAAGACTTTTTCTCCACTACAGCATATACAAATTCTGAAAAAAAGCTGTGCGGACTTTCGTAAATAGATTCATACACATACATTCATACATTCATATTTTATAATTGAGAACAAAATCTATTTACGAAAGTCCGCACAGCTTTTTTTCAGAATTTGTATATGCTGTAGTGGAGAAAAAGTCTTGAAATTACATGTATTTTACGAATTTCGCTGAGCCAGACCTCCAAAAAATTCGTCCATACAAATTGACCCGCCCTATTTTACATACAACACAAAAGAATCATATCTAAGTTATTTTAACGAGGATTGAATGAATGAACCGAAAAACCCTTAAAAAATAATAAATGGCAAACATATCGCACACCCACTTCAAAAGTGCACAACTCAAAATCTATACATTTTCAGGAGCAAAAAAAATATTTTTTTCTTCAAGGGACTCCATACAAAACAAATAGAGACAACGATTTTTTTAATTGAAGACTTAGAATATATGTAAAAAATTAAGAAAGCCGATGAAGATGATCACTACAAACAGTTTTACACGAATAGGTAAAAATGTAGAAATTTTTAAGTGTGCACTTTTGAAGTGGGTGTGCGATATGTTTGCCACTTATTATTTTTTAAGGGTTTTTCGGTTCATTCATTCACTGAAAAAGTAACTTTCGTCGTATTGTTTTTTTGTTGGTGAGAGCAAATAACTCTCACAACATATCTTATTTTTTGACGTCTTGCACACAAACTCCAGCAATGCATTGGCATACACAAAAATCCTCGTTAAAATAACTTACATATGATTCTTTTGTGTTTTATGTAAAATGATACAAAAATAAGATAATTAGATAATATCGCTTTTGAAGTGGGTGTGCGATATTTGTTTATGTATATAGAAGAAATATTTTTACTCTTAGTGTTTAGTATTATTGATCTAGAATCTGAACTACTCACCATAAAATAAAAAATATTTTGTATTTTAAAAAATATCAGTTTTTCAATCAATATATTAACCACTATCGCGTTATGTGCTGTAGCGGAGCTAAAATTTTTAGTTTATCCAACGAAATATCAACAAATTTTGTATCTTTTGTTATAGCGGAGCTGTATTCGTCCAAAGTTAGAATTTAGAAAAAACGGTTGATTAAGTGTATTTTTACATTAAAAAAACACATTTTAAATTTGGACGACTGGCGCTAAAAAAAAGATACCGGATACGGAATTTGTTAACTAGTATTATTTATCCAAACAGCAAAATGTGAAAAATTCCAATTTTGTAGCACTGGTGAACGCAGACTTTATGGGCTACGTATATATGGCAACAGCCAATTTGACTACTAAGATAGAAAGCTAAGATGAGCATGTTCTAAGAGACTATTTATTATTGAAGTAATGTTCGGAACCGGGTTGGGCAATCTTGGGTAATTTTTGTGTGTATTATGATTTTAAAGATTTAAAAAAAGCATAACTTTTGAATAGAACTAAAAAAAGCAACGTTGAATTTATGTTTTATTTAAGCTTAGAACTATACTTTCTGATAAGAACATTTTTTATAAAAATTTAAGCGGTATGATAAATCAGATTTTTATTAAAACTCAAACAAAAACTCAATCAAATAGATCGAAATAACATTAATTTATTTAAACAAAACTTTATGATGTTCATTGGCACTAAGCTCAAATATAATTCTAAAAATATATTATTATATTTTAACATAAAAAAAATATCTATTATGTTCAGTTAACAAAATAGTTCAAATAAAATTCAGAATTTAAGAAACTAATACTGATCTGAAATAATATTGTTTGTAAAGTTTTCTCCTTGAAGCACATTTATTTAAGACAATAAATATTTTAAAAAATTCTTAATAAAAATCGGACCAGTAGCTTTGCAGTAAAGTCGTAACTTTTAATTTTCACTTCAATTTTATATAATAGTATAGATAAACATTAAAGACCACTCCCACGAATTAAGCCTCAGCTTCGGTCTTAAGCTTGGTGATGTAGGCGGCCTTGTGCTCTGCTTAGCCTTCCTTTCAGGGTTGTTAAGTTTCTTAGCATTCCACCGTTTCTTGGAAACTCCTGTCCGTCTACTACTACTGCCTTTTGAGTAGGATCGGCACGAATTTGTTGATGAGCCTTTTTGTAAATTTCTTCAATATCAGCACGGTTTCCCAACATGATGTAATTGCTGAATTGGCGTTTGAAGGCTTCTTCCTCAAGAAAGCGCATATAATCGGCAACATGTTGACCAAAGATATCAGAACGATGAACATCGGCATTGAAGCTTTTGGTCTTTGCAGAGTAACCAGGGAAACGCTTGACGGAGTGTGGAATATTCAAACCACCATCGACAGCACCTTTCACGGCACCGAATACACGGCACCAGTAGTGGTACGTGCTAAACCGACATCTAAGTAACAACGGAATGCACCTGGTCCATCATCGACAGGTTCAACATTCAAGCCAGTGCAGTAGGCGGCAGCGTAGTTGGTAAGACCGACCTTAATGCAGTATTTGGAAAGCTCATGCGAGAAGGATGTGGAGACAAAACGGTCTCCTTCAATTCTAGCATAATTCTGTTGAGAGACAAATGTATTAAACAATTAATAATACAATTCTTCGCATACATTATTTACAACTTACATGAAATTCATTTATTTATTTTCTTTGACACAAAACATTTTTAGTGGTGAATTTTACAAACAGTGAAGTCGAACAGTGTTGCCGCGACGAAGTTAAAAAAGTACCCTTGAAAAAGTCCCAAATGTCATATTCATCTCATATATTACTTTAGAAAAAAGAGCATCCACGTATCAAATTCGAAAAATCAATAATATATTCATTTTTTTAACACAAAAATAAAATTTAAAATTTTTCAAACAATGAAACCCAATTTTTGACATTTAAATAACAATTTTACAAGAAAAAAACACATAAAAAATAATAAAAACTTCTAACACTCGAAAATTTGATGTATTTTTAGGATTTTTTTAATGTTAAAGTAAAAAACGATATTAAAACTTTTAAGGTATATTGCATGATACAAAAAAGTATCAGGTAGACTTGACAACAACCTATTTTCTCATGAGCTGCGAGAAACGAACGTCAAACAAAAGAAAACAAAACGAGCGTTCAATAACAGTTTTTTTCAATACTTTTCTTAAAGCACCACTGCTTCCGCTGACATCATATCGCGGAGTTTCACTTTCTAACAACAAAGATTAGTAATGGAAATTATTAATTTGCATACATTGTTTACAAACTAAATTTATTTATTTTCTTTTTGTGACACAAAACATTTCTGATATCTCCATAGCAACCATAGCATGCTCTCATTTTGATTTTATTTTGCTTGACATACGTCTATCGCAGCAAAAATTGTCGCTCCTACTTTATAAAAATTATACTATGGTATATTGTAACACTCCACATAAAAACCATTTTTTTATTTTGTTAAATTTTCAAAGAAAGATCTTGGACGGTGTTGTAGATTTTCACTCTGCTATTTGTATTCAAAATAAAAACAAAGAATATTAATGGTATTCACTACATTATTTAAGCCCTGCTAATTTCCTAAACTTAACAAATTTGTTAAGTCCTGTCAAAATTTTGTATGGGAAAAGATTTTGCAAGTTAAAAAGCTCAGCTCTGTATATTGTACTTAAAAAATTTTTTCATAAAAATCGGCCCAGTAATTTTGGAGTAAAGTGGTAACTTTAAATTTTTACTTCAATTTTATATAATAGTGTAGATATTTTATACTTCACTGACCAAAAAACCATTACAGACTTTTATTTCATAGTTAGTTACGCAAAACTTTATATATGAAACAATATTGGCATCTATATAAAATAAACGAATATTTTTAATTAATCTTTATGATAATTACGCCCTTCACCAAACATATATATATTTCAAATTTGTTTTAACCCATTAACCGCTTCTCCCAAACGCTTTGTACGATTTTTTAAAAATTGCATATGCTTTCTTATATTGATCACAGGAACTACCACATCAAATTTCTTTCACCGTAGTCGAGATATAAAAATACGCAACCGTCGTTAATGTGTTCTAAATGGACACAAATTCCTTCTACAACGAAAGCATATTTTTTGGCAGGAATTTTCTCACTTTTGACTTGGAAAATGTAGTATTTAACTTAAAAATTTCTTAACACACTCCAAAAATAATTTATAGCTCTATGTTTTCTTAAAGCAACAAACAAAAAATTAAAAACTTAGCTGTTACCAATCTTGAGATATGATTAATTCTGCAGAAGCATTTTAATGGGTAAAAAGATACCCTATCGCGGTTAATGGGTTAATTGATACGAAGGCATTGTAAGGAATGCTTTTAGGTATTTTTGCACCCTTTGGCATTTGCAATGAAAGAGAGCAGTCAATATAATAATTTCGATCATAAGTATTCGAAACTAAAAAGTATAAAACTAAAATTTGTAACAGAATGAAATTAGATATGCTAACTTGAATCATTCGAGTAAAATGCTTCATGAAGGCTCAAAACTGTTGTTTAAAGTCGCTGTCAATATCCGATGATATGATTTCAAAAATTAATAAATCAATATATGAACTAAACAATACTTCGAGAATCCGTTTCGAGACGAACCGGAGGAAGAGTCTAATATGGCTGAAGTATTTAATATAATGGAACTACGTTTTTTGTAAAAAATTTTTATTTTTAAAAATGCATATTGAAAAATTCTAGATAGTTATAGTCTCTAAAAAAATGTTCTTTAACGATCAAAATTCTCGTATAAAATTAAGTAGCTTTTTTATTATTTTTAACAGATCTCAATATTATTTCACTATATATGAAAATAATAACTTTAATATATCTAATACTATTTACAGATCTCAATATTATTTAAAAAAAAAATTCATATAATTTTTTTGTTTTTTTGGCGATTTGGCCAAAATGCGATTTTGGTGATTTTTTTCATTGGGCGATATTTTTTTAAATCGCGCTTTTCTCAAAAAAGTTCTGGCAACACTGCCCTTGATCTAGTGCTACTTCAGACCATGTAACGCACTGCAGCAAAGCCATTCAGCTTCATTACATTACATTATTACATTATTGTCGTGGAGGGGGAACTTTCTGACTGTTGGTCCAAATATATTTTCCTTGCCCACTGTAACGTTGAAATCACCAAGCACAATTTTTACGTCGTGAGGGAGGCAGCGCTCGTATGCATTTTCAAGGCACTCGTAGAAAGTTTCTTTGGCCTCATCCTCCTTGCCTTCTCCCGGAGCGTGCGCCCAGATTAGGCTTATGTTAAAGAATTTAGTTTTAGTACGGGTTATGGCAAGAGTTTTGTTCACAGGTGTGAATCACAGGACTTGATGCCGTAGTCTTTTGTCAACTACAAATCTGCATCCAAACTCGTGTTTCTCCTCATGGCCGCTGTAGTAATATCCCATTTATATGGAATTTAGTTAAGAGTTTCAGATTAGTATTTAGCGAGAAGCATGCTTTGCTTCTTGCAGGTTGCAAATATTTCCGTCGTTAATGGCTCTGCAGAGAGGGCCATCAATCTGATTAACGGATTCATTGAAAAACTAACTACGTCGGAGGCCAAAAAAAAAATCATTCTTCAAGTAGCAGCACTTAAAAAACAGGTTAATACACATATAAAACAGAAATAAAAATATTTTAAATAATTTAAGGGGTATGAACAGTATTAAACTTTTAAAAAAAATTTTGATACCCAAAATAATATGTATCTCAAGTTTCAAGCGAAAATTTACTCAAAATCACTTTTTTCACCTGGTTGACAGCATAGCAAAGAGTTTTCGTCCGATCGATTTGATTCAAAATTGATTTTATTGAAAAAATGTGCTTCAGCCTGACGTAGCCGTTTTTTAATTGATTTTTATTTTTTTTCAAATTGTTTAAGTACTTATTAATGTTCTAAAGATGTGTACTAAGTTAAATATGAATCCATCAAACTGATTTCTTTTTATAAAATAAACAAAAACACACAAAATTCAGATGTTTACACTGTTCATACCCCCTTAGCAGTTAAACTAAACAACAAATTCACATTTATCGAAAAAGTAAATTTCACATAATAAATATTGCAAATAATATTGTTTCATTAAAGTTTTTTTAAATATTAGGTCTGCTTCCGTACTCGATTCAAGTAACTTATGGTGCTTAAAAGCGTTATTTTACAAATTTTTGAAGCTCGACAGAGACGAATAACATTCAAAATGTCACTCTCTATTCTATTACAACTACTTGAAGTTAGTACGGGAACAGACCTATTATCTTCATTAAGCAGGCCTTACAACTAGACCTATTATCTTCATTAAGCAGGCCTTACAACTAAAGTGTTTTATTTTGAAAATAACATCAATAACAGATGGGGAGAATTAAAAACTGAGTAGAAAAAATCAACGTTATTCGCGTTTATTTGCTCCTGGTGATAGCAAACTTAATTTGATGTCAAATCTGAGTAAGTAATCGGATTCAGCGACCAACTTTACATGGGGATAGAATTTTGTTGTAATTTTCATGTAGCTTTTTTAATGCTAGTACGAAAATTAATAAATTCACATGAACGGTAGTATTTAGTTATCAATTCTGTATGTAGCATTAAATGTATTTCCAAAATTGTATACTTCTATTAATCTATTGATGGATAAAATAAATTACTAATGAATTATTGATTATGTTCTCAAGAAGCTTAACATAGCTGTTTCTATTCTCAGAGGTTTGCCATTGTCTGCAGAGAGGTGGCGGCCGAACAGAAATATTAATTCAATTGAAAAAATATTCTATCTGAGCTGGTGATTGAACCCTACCGCGATTTTTTAGCTTACGCACTCTACCCAGTAGGCTAACACTACCCTAATAGAATAAATATTTATACATTTTTATTTTTTTTTTTTTTTTTTTTTTTTTGAGAGCATATCGAGAATTATAAGAAAAGCAATTTTAAATTTGGTTTACTGGTAAAGTGATCAAACGTATAAAACTTTACTTTATACAAAAAGAAGTATCAAAATTTCTGCAGGCTTAACCCATATTTTGACAGCCATTTTAAGCCTTCTGTTGTTGTTGTCTTTGGTTTATATTCGCAACCAATCCAATCCTTATATCCAATTTCTTCAAAAACACCAAAAACATGTTTAAAATCCAATTCACCAACAACGTCGGGTTCATGACGATGCGGTACTTGAGCGATTTGTATATGTCCAATAATCGATTTAAGTTCTTTTAAAGTATTTGTTACATTTCCGCGTATGTGTTGCAAATGAAATAAATCCACCATAAGTTTTATATTTTTACTGTTGATCTTATGTATGATGTCAATAGCTAAAAATATATAAAAAACCAAGCTAAAGAAGTGTGTATACTTTAAAAAAATTACAAATTCACTACAATAATGCTTGAAAATTTAAAAATGCATAGAAAAAATTAATTTAAAGTATGTATTCTGTTATTTGTGTTCTTACTTCAAAGTCATGTGAACTTATTTCATAAAAACGCTCGACACAGGTTTGCACCCATGACAAATTCCTAATACCAATTAGGTCGATTTCAAAAACAACAACATTTTATATAATAAAAGTAGTAGGATAATAATGCGGATTCTGGCAGTGCAGAGAAATTTGGTGCTAGGAAAAATGTGTAAGAAAAACTGTATTGGGTTCTTGATGGGTTAGGTGCCTTGAGCCTTGGGCCTGGGGGCTGGTGGGGGTGGTATGGTGCTTTGTGCCTTGATGATTTGGAGTTTGTGGACTTGGTTGTGAAATGTAGCTTGTGAGTCAGCCGTGTGTTTGTTGTTGTTTTTTAAGGGTCTTATCAGAGTTTTTTTCAAAAAATATAATAAAAACTATGTTTCAGCATACTACCCTCAAATAAAAATCATAAATAAAACAAACCATTTTTATGTATTTTTATTTATTTATTTATTGTTTTTGTATTTCATTTTCGATTATGAATAATGTTACTTAGCAATCCAACTTCTTTTTATTTTATTGAAATACATTCTAAACACATTCTTAATTATAAATTTGTATTGGCTCTACCTAATCAAAGGTGATCTTCCCTAAACGTTCAGCTGCAATAGGTCCTAAGTGCAGGTAATCATCAGTGTTATGAAATCTATTTTTTGTAAAATTATCTGACGTCCAAATTTTTCCTCCATTAGTTCAGTTTTTGACTTGGATAAAGGTACTTTATTGGAATTTAGTACAATCGCCGCTGCAATCGAAAGCAACGATGGTGGTTGATATATAACTTTTCCCCGCTTTCCCAGCCACATAATTGTCGAAAATATAACTTTAGCATGACTATTTTCTTCTGTTGAGCTCTTTTATACGATTAAAAATATAAAAATTAATGTTTGTTCACATGAAATATTGAAATATAACACAAACATTATCAGGTTTGTGATATATATTTTCACATAGTCTTATTTTTATTCATTGCTAGTGTCCACAATTTATTTGTAACTTAATTTATTTTGCATATTTTAATTCATTATCTTATTTTTATCATTTCACGTCAGACATTGTTTGACCATCTAGGTTCCTTGAAGATAATCGCATATAAATTGTATAGTTTTTTCAGACATTGATAGCGATAATAGAATGTAGCGCAATTACAGATATCATTCATTTCCACTTCCGAATTTTTTAGAAAAAAGAAATCTTTTTATGTAGACCATGAAGTGAATATGTAAATGGTTCTGATAAATAAGGTCGTAATTCATTAATCATTTCCTTAAAGAAATTTTGATGATCATGATCGATTAAATTTCCATATGTTATTAAGAATTTTTCCAAATTAGTCCACAAAACCATTTTTTATATTATTCTAGGATGAATGATAATCTAAAACTAAATTAAGGAAGTGGATAGTTATCAGTGTTTATATGTTTTTTTATCAAAACTATGTGTGACAATAAAAAGCTTTAATTTTATTGTCTATGCTTATCAAATGCGGTTTTCTTTTTTGATGATCTATTTTAATTAAATTTGTAAAATTAGCACAGTATAATGAAATAGTTCTCAAGAATATTGATATAAAAATCCTTTCGAGTAAAGATAATTTAGTTATACAGCTAAGCAGAATCAAATAGCATTAAAAAGAAGTGTTGTTAATACAACTTTAAGAGTTAATGTCACTTAAAAAGCTAGTAAAGACACTTCTACTTATATCTTTTTAACCACATCTCCAAATGAGTAAAGCCGAAGCTCTAAAAGATTTAGAAGTATGTAGCAGAAAATCGACATTTGTGAGGAAGTCGATATTGAAGACTGCTGAAATTCCCATAAACAAGAAACTGAAAATCATTAAAGCAGCAAGGAGAACAACTATATTTGGGGAAAAGGTAATGTTAGAATTGGACGAAAATGTAATTTTCCTGCCTTCAGCAGACAATGATATTAAGGATGACACAATTGAGGAGATAATAAAAATAATTTTTGTGTGGAAAAAATTCAAGCTGGAGAAAAATATTCTCCATGTACATTTAAATTTCATTCTAAATAATTGCATAGCAATAATTGTATACTGAAAATAACGTTATACATAATGTGCTATTTATAAAATTGAAAATTAAATAACTAATTATAACTATATCTGTGTAATTTTTGTGATAAGCAATATAAAAAAATCGAAGGTTGAAGAGACATATTGAGTTAATAATTCTATCTCTACCTCAAACCCTAAAAAAAGTTTAACACATTAAAATCAAAATTTAAGTAAATCTATTTATTGTGAACATTGTCAAATACATGTGGCAGCAAAAGAATGGTCTCACCATAAGAGGACAAATTCTCATAAGACCAAGTGCGTTATTGTTAGTAGTATTGTTAAATGTGTTCATTCTTTATTTTAAAAAAAAAGAATAGCGCCATTTATTATTGAGAACAAAAATAAAGAGGATTTAATCATTAATAATTTCTTTGTAAACATTTTTAATGAATTGTCTGCTTTCTTACTAAATGCTTTAGAAAAGCAAATTAGTATAAAAATTAATTTTGAATTATTCTTTAAATATATAAAAAAATAAAAGAAGATATGTGTGAATTAGATGTGCTATCCCATCAAACACCAATGACTGTTTCTTTCACGGCTACAAGTAATATTGAAGACAAAAGTTATATCAAGTAACAAGTAATATCAAGAAAAATTCAATCTATTGATAGAAAAAATGAGTTCATTCCAAGAGCGGGATAGTTGTTGGGCTTTAAGCAAAATTTTACATTTCGAAGTTAACATAAATAAATATGAACCATTACGAGGTTCTTGTTATTTACCACTTCCAAAATCGATAGCAAATAAAAAAGCATGTGTGTACATTTTAAATTCTGATGTTTATTATTTCAAGTGGGCAATCATATCAACAATGAATCCAGTGAAGAAAAATGCTAATTATTGTTCCAGTTATAATATTAAAAACACAAATGATTCTATTATAACTTTTAGGAATGGTAAAGAAGTCAACTTTGATAATTTTGTTTTCCCATCAAAGCTCCAAGAATATTGAATTTTTTGAGTTGAAAAATGTAGAAATTAGTGTAAATGTTTTTGGGATACAGGATAATGTTGTAATAGGCTCATTATATATGACAAAAAGGGAAACATCTAATCACATTAATCTTTTATTATTACATTATGATGATTTTGATAAAACTCATTACGTTTGGATAAAAGATTTGAGCAGATTAGTCGGTGCTCAAGTTTCAAATCGAAAGGTAAAATTATATTTTTGTAATACGTGTTTAGTATATTTTTTAAAGAAGTAAAAATTAATACAACATAAATTATATTGCAGTAATATCGTATTATATTGCCTAAACTTGAAAATAATATCTTAAAATTTGAGAATTGCCTTTGGCGCTAATCATCACATATTTAAAGTAGTTGAAGTAAATATGAACATGTTTTATTTATTTTTCTATGTTAATGAAGGTTTTTAAAAGGTTTAAAATTTAAAGTCATAATGTTGTCACAGCCGCAGCCGCCATTTACGCTATTTACACTTTATCGCTCATCAAAATTTTAAATGCTATACATGTTTACATGTTTACAGATGAGAACCCTTAGTGTTTATCATATTTGTAAAACTGAATTATCTTTGCATGATAGAGTAGCTGATCATTGCCATTTAACTGGTAATTATAGAGGACCTGCACATAATCAAAGCAATCTTGAATATCAGATTCCAAAATTCATCCCAATATTTTTTCATAATCTTTCAAAATATGATAGCCATTTATTTGTTCTCCATAGAGCTCTCCACCATTGAGGGACATATAAATGTAATTCCTTTAACTAAAGAATTATACATTTCAACAACAAAAAGCATATACGTAAATGAAAAAGACTACATTCAACTTCGATTTTTAGATTCATTTCGGTTTATGGCATCGAGTTTAGATAGTATAGCCAAAAATTTAGACGATAATGATTTAAAAATAACAAAATCATTTTTTCCTAATAATGATCAATTTAATTTGATGAGGCGAAAAGGTGTGTTTCCTTACGACTATCTAGATTCAGAAGATCGTCTCAGAGAAACACATTTACCAACTCAATCATCTTTCTTTAACAAAATAACCAAGAATCGTATAATATTGCTGATTATGATCATGCTCAAAAGGTTTGACAAACATTCAATTTCACATATTTATTAGATTATTTATTAATATATTTAAAAGTGGAAGTGTTATTATTAAGCGATATTTTTGAAAACTTGAGAAAATTATGTGAAAGAATCTATGAATTATATCCATGAAAGTAGAATTAGAGCTTTTTACTGAGGAAAACATGTATAAATTTATTTTAAGAGGTATCTGAGATGGTATTGTTCAATGTTGTAAACGTCAGTCAATTGCGAACAATAAATATTTAAGTGATTATGATATGAAAAAGTCTTCTAATTATATCATATATTTAGATATTAATAATTTATATGGATTAGCAATGTCTAAATATCTTCATGATAGTTTTAAATGGATTGAAATCGTTACAGGTTTTAAAGTTTTCGATATAGAAGATTCAGCAATGGGATATATATAGAGGTGGATTTAGAATCCCTTTACCATTCATGAACATCATAATGATTTTCCATTTTGTGTAGAAAATAAAAAAGTTGAGACTATGAAACATGAGAAGCTGATTGGAAATTTCAACAGTAAAAAAAGTTATGTTATTCATTACAGAAATCTACAATGCCTCAAACATGGTTTCATATTAAAAAAATTCATAGAATACTGCAATTTAATCAATCAGCTTGGTTAAAAAATATATTGATTTAAATAAATATCATAGGACATTAGCATCAAATAAATTTGAAGAAAATTTATTTAAATTGTTAAATAATGCTGTATTTGGTAAAACAATGGAAAATGTAGATAAAAGAGTAAATGTTAAATTAATGCAAAATTGGGAAAATATTAGTATTAGTGGAAAAGTTAGAAAAAAGCTGGGAGCTAGAGCTATGCTGGTAAAATCAAGTTTTCATAGTA